>OX387437.1:13235374-13555276 GCA_947563755.1 Lochmaea crataegi | reverse complement strand
ACGATCGGCCGAGATTACATATCTTATTTTGGGGCGTCTTTCGATTGAGAAGATTAACCGGCCGAGTTTATAACTGCCCAGCGTTTGCCGTCCAGTTTATTTATCAATTTTAGAAAATCCTTCAGCACTCTTCGCTCATATTAGCTATGTACCTAGTAAATAGAAATTAATTGGATTTTCTTAAAATTTTGACTTGAATTGATATGAAGAATGCTTCTGAATTTGCAAAAATTGGTGACATAAATTATTATTTCTTGAGCCCTGCTTCAAAAATAGCAGCTTCTAAATTCAAATGACTGCAGCATTAACGAATATCTACTATAATAGGGTAACAATAATATTCTCATCATTTTTTCAGATACGTTTTTCCTATAAGATTAATTTAATTTAATTTTCCAAATGCTTGACTGACTTGCAGTTCTTCAGCATCCTGCAATAAATTATATACTTATCGCCGGCATATCTATGATGTCCACCTATGGTATTTTAAGATAATTCATTATTTATTATTGCATTGGAGACGCTTAGGAATATAACAGCAATTTGTCTTAATTTTCTCCTAATCAATAGTTCTTCGTCGGCGAATAATTTTAATAGGAATTAATAATCAATCGGCAACGGATGACTCTAAAAATAACTTCCTATACTTAAATGCAGAATAATGACCGTAAGGACATGGATGTTTACAGAAACAAATCTAATATTTCAAGAGACAACCTGTAATTTTTTGACGAATTCTAAGAGATCGCAAGTTTTTATATACTAGCATTTTGATATACAGGGCGTTTCTAAATTCATGCGACAAAATTCAGGAGGTGAATGCTCGTACGAAATTAAGATGGGTCTTTCCTATAACAAAATTTCCTCAGCCCACCCCTTTCCGAGATATCACCCTTAAAAGGAGGTGACTAAAATTGAGTTTTTATTTTTTTTTCTGAAATTTCAGTGAAGCTAGAAACTTGAAATTCTGTAATTTTCGTGCACTCGCAAAGGACTAACCACGGGTATTTTTTCAATATTCCTGTTACATTATACGGGGGTGAAATTAGCAATCCTTAGTTTATTTCATATCAAAACTTTTTTTCGAGATGAAGTTTTATGAAATAAAATTAAACCCAAAACCAATGGCTGCAGAAAAAAAAAATTAACTACATAATTTATATATTTTTTAATAAATTGAGTGGAAAACAGTAAAGATGTAAAATGTAATACGATTCATAATAAATGCTGGAAATGACAGAATTTCAAGTTTCTAGCTTTACTGAAATTAAAGAAAAAAATAAATAAAAAATCAATTTTAGTCACCGCCTTTTAAGGGTGATATCTCGGAAAGGGGTGAGCTGAGGAAATTTTGTTATAGGAAAGACCCATCTTAATATCATACGAGCAATCCCCCCTCAATTTTGTCGCATGAATTTAGAAACACCCTGTAGGTATATTTACTTTTTGTACTGGAAAATGTTTACTCTTACCATATTGTTATTTTCCAAATAAACTTGATTGAGTGACTGATTAGTACGGCGCCACCTGTCAGAGTCTACTCGGCACCGCAGCCTTCAGACATTTTGTACCCTTGGTTGTACTGTTTATGATTGTTGTCCTCATAAAGCTCAACAGTCTTTTCACTAGATCCTTCTTGGAGAAATGACCCCTTAGATGCGCTAGTCCTAGGGGTTTTTATCTCCATCAGAGTCGGATCCAACTCTCCCAATGCCCGGCAATTAAAAACGGCGGAATCCACTTAAGGAATCCGAAATTCCGGAAAAACTCGGGTGATATTTTGGAAAATGTTGTAAGTCACAAGATATGATGATATAGGGGCCCGGGGCTATAGACTCTCCAAGCCCCTAGCTAACCGGCTCTGCTCCAGTGAGTGAGTGTTTCAGATTCGAAGATGTAGTGTGAGGCTGTTTCCTCCTCTTCCATGGTGAGCTTTAGTCACCGACTAAAAGGGTTTTTTGACCAGTAGTTTGCTGTTTGCTCTTTTTTTGGCAAGATTTAGACCTCCGTGTTGCAGCTTTCATAGTCACAGCAGGAAGAAATTCGAACTGGGGAGACGGGGTTGATTGAAACATGAGTTAATTGAAACAAGTTCAAGAGCCTGGATACGTTTAGTAACAGAAACGTGGTTCAGAGGAGAGGTCGAGAGAGTCGATCAGTTTGCGTCACTGCAAAAAGTATGTATTTCCACTATTATTGTTTTGCTTATTGTTGATTGATTGATTCGGCACCAGTAGTCAGAGGTTTCAAGACCTCTTCACCTCAGCCTTTAGGTTTTTTGTACTCTTGGTTGTACCGTTTATGTGAAGATAAATAGTGTAATACTCAAGTGGTAAAAATAAATTAGAACTACTATACCGAGTGTAAATACATTAATAGACATTAAGTAGAGTGTGTATATAAATTAAGTTTAATACAGTGTGTGTTTCTTTAAATAAATAAATAGTAATTAGCAATAGTAGTGTGTCTAATTTTATCTCACAAGTAAAAACAATTCAAATAAATAACGAAAAACATTACAATATTTTTTTAGAATTTTTATTATTTTTTCATTAAATAGTGGAATTAATTAGAAACAGTTAGTTTTATTTAGAATAGTAATAGAAGAAGCAAGCTTCTAAATTATTACCAAGATACCGGTAATGTACAAGATACTCGAATTTTTCTGAATTGAAGCAGACGATTACCATGCAGATATAGATAACGATGTTCTTTTATTTACTATTGTAAACATTACAGCATTCAAATCGAGCAATGCTCAGATATTACTAGAACAAGTCAAACAAGGTGTAACAACTTTTAAATGTATAAAGTAGAGAATATGGTGTAGGATGCAGGCACTCACTTATAGAATCTAATATTATCACCACAGGACAAGATAGTGATGATAATAAATTGTCATCTTAATCTGAAACAAGCTTAGTATAAATTTTTTTGGAAAAGTAACATTGCTTTAATATCAAAACCATTTATAATATTATACTATCGGTCGATATGTTTCCGATGGGCTGTGCCGAGTCCCGCAAAAACCTACCTTCGTCTTTAATCCTAGGTCGAGTTCCGCTAAAGGTAGCCAGAGGATTAGAATATGGCTAACAGCTAAGGACCAGTATTTACGAGAGCTTAATACTCACGCGCACATTTTTTCAACTCTGTATACCTTCTTCAATCATTTTCCCTGCCCTTCTCGATATATTTCAAACATTTCCCTTGCCCTTCTCGATAAATTACGAGAGCTGCTAGTTCCACTTGCTAATGATTCGATAATCCCTCTTTCGGGTAGTTCCAGGTAGTTTTGAGGAAAAATTTAATGTTAGGTGGATTCTTCGTCCTCGCTTCCTCAGCCTATACATAACCTAACATTTTTAAATATATTTTCTACTTTATTGTAACTTTGAGTAATAATTGGAAAACTAACTTGGGCTGCAGCAGGCAAATTTATGATATATTTGAATGGTGGTTTTATGAAACCACGATGCAAGTGAATTCTTTTTTCGGATTTGTCATATATCGACCATAATATGATGGGCAGAAGAAAGGGTCGATAGCCATAAAGCGGCAATAAACCATTGGCGTTACATTTTTCGGTGAAGACCTGAATTGTTTCATTTGTCGGGTATATTTAATAGTGCAAAAGTTAGGCAAGTGTCATATTATTAGTAAGTAATTATTACAGTATTAAGAGCCGATTTTACGAAGACCATTCAATTGGGCCAAAATACCTGCTATAATCCGTTACTGAAAATGGGTATTAACTAGGTATTCTAGGTACTGCTAAACTACTGGTTACATTTACTAGGGTAGGTATGCAAAAATAAGTATCAAAACAATTTCTAAAATATTACAATGAGTCATATTATTATTAAAATCTACATCTATATTGTAAGTATATAAAAACAAATTTCATTTATAATTTTAATCATTGCAATTCTTAATTTTTCACAATTTTGTATGTTGCTTCTTTTTAATAAAGCAAAATATTTATTTATCGAATATATAATTTTATCCTAATACAAAATTACTTAGCAAAATAAAAAAGAAACTGTAAGCCCCATCCCTACTCGGCAGAACCCATAAACTGATTGCACGACACTGGCCACCGGCTTATCATATTAATGAATCCGTAACCATTGTGCCGAATTTTACGACCCTATTGTATTTGACGCGATACAGGACGATTTAATTTTGGTAAAACCGACCTATTTAATCATTTTATTCCACATAGAAAAAAAAGGAAGACTCACCCTATATTTATAGTACTTTTGAATAAATAATGAGGCACTTTGCTCCTACGGAAAAATAAATATAGTTTTTTAGAGACTTCTCATTTCAGATATTTATTAACTAATGTTGAAAATAAGGATAGGAACAATAGAACACTAATTAAAGTAAAAGAACCACTTTTTGTTTAGTTCTATTCCAAAACTGATAAGCAGTATACTTTGTTACATTAAATATAAAGTGATTATACACTAAAATAAGTAAACAATAATCTACAGTATTCGCCAGCTAACTTGATGTCCTAAATGCTTTCTAGTGAGCTATTGACGCCGCCCATCCGATAACTGTAAACAGTGCCGTGCAAGTTCTGAGGATACGCTTTCTGTTACAAATTAACACAACTTGTACAATTAATAAAGTAAAGTCCGTCCGGAAATATATGATCCTAACTTAATAAATAATATTTAATTCTTTGTTATAATTATTGATAGGTATATTGATTTTAATAGAAACGGATCTGCTTTATACCTGAATTCTGAGTACATAAATAATATTTTAACAATAAGGTACTCATTACAATAACATGTTATTTATCTAATTGAAGATTATAAAGTTAGGATGTTATATTTCCGGACGGACTATAATTAAAATTTGTTAAAAACTAAATAATTTCTTCCAGGTAGTAATGAGAATAAAAGAAACACAAGATAATGGGAAATTATTTAAGCTAGGTATATTTCTAAGAATAGGTATAAACAGTTTTTATCTTTACGAAGAATCTGACTCACTGCCGCTACTGGAATCACTTTTATCTAGAGTAATCACAAGAGGGTTGACGTCATAAAACATATCTGTTCTCTGTCAAAATATGAGTCTTCTATTGTTATGACATGGTCACACCTTTTCCTCCACTCATCCGCATCGATGTTGTTAAATTCTGCTTCTGCTATTTTTTTACATCATCTAGTTTAAATGTGACGTTTTCTGACTTATTGCATTTTTAACCGTAGCCCATATAAGCTCGATAGGGTTCAACTCTGGATGATAAGGAGGCAATCGTAACACAGTGTGGCCGTGTTGAGAGAATAAATCATCAAATAAATACGTCACATAATGCGGTTTATTGATTTTAATTAAGTAATGTAGTTCCGGCTTCAAACTGTTTGGGTTGAACGATATATTTTTCTGCATTGACCACTCTATCATGTCAGCTTTCCGAGAATTGGAGTTAGGCACCCTATTAGACTGCACATTATGGTAGGAAGCATTGTCACATACAATTACAGCATTTGCAGGTAAATTTGGTATCAATTTTTTGCGTCACATTGTACAAAGCAGAAACAATAACTGTGTGACGCTACGCTACTGAAAATCTTAACACCTGATAAGGTTCGATGCAATTGGCGTTTGTCAAAATTTTACCACCAATAGCAGCCGAGTAGGCAGGGCACTATTACTCTGTCTCTCTTAGTTGGTAATTTCTGGGACATCAAGTTAGCTGGCGAATACTGTATGAAGGTAGTAATTCGCCCGACCCCTGTATATACGATACACGTGTGTTTTAACGACCGTTTTTCAGTAAGTCTTTATCAGCGCTACATGAAAGTGCCGACTACGAGTGAACCTACTATTCATTGCCCATTGCCTTTCAATTTACCCCTACTACGCGGCCGTCTGTAGCGCTGTAACGCGACATGGACGAACATGGACGAACATGGACGAACAATTTTGAGGCGGTGTAATAAAAGTTTCACTTTAATAATGTTTACTTTGTAACTGTTGTGTCATTTACTAAATGGCAGAGTTGTTTTCGGATATTTTTCGAGCCATAACTATAACCGGAAGGTCCAAACGTAATTAATACGTTGTTTTTTCTTTAATGCGCTATTAGAAAATTATAGGTGCTTAAAGGTGATTGATTTCAGTGTTTTGTGTCTTGATTTCAACTGAACAATTATGGGTGTGCAAATATGGTATATGATTGTATTTAACAGGAATTTAGTTTAGGTATAGGAAAGTATTCAAGTTCCATTGTAACATACGCAAGTGATAAATTACTTAAAAATCGTTCCAGTATGCGCCTGTTTTACAGAATAAACGGAGAAAAATAATAAAGTAATTGTGATTACTGTGTAATTAATATTCATAAGTAATGTATTCATAAGAGTGATTGTTATACGAGAGTTGTCTTTTATATTTTGCATAAAGAGTTAGAAAAAAAAAACTGTGGATAGCTTTTTGAATTGTGGTTTTTAAACAGCCCAAAGATGCTTCAATTTCACGATATGTGACATGTCGATCTACTTGGATCAGCAGAAAATAGAAGAAATATTTTTGTTATTCATTTGCTGAAAGCTTGGGACAAGCGGTGCTCAGACTTACTCCTTATCACTGTATGTTTAACCCACTGGAACATATATTATGGCATCAGCTTAAGTCAGCAGTTCGAAGAAAGAATACTTCTTCAACCTTAAGTTCAACTGAGTTAGCTCTTATTCAAACAGAAACCAGTTTTCCATATTTGAAGGGTGGAAAAGTTATATATTATATATACATAAACAATTCTCCGATTTTTCTTAATAATTATCTTAGCCCAATATCATCATAAAACAAAATTTAAAAAAAAAGTTTAGATTAAATTTTTTATTACCATTCGTTATGTTAATTTACTTCTTGATTTTACAATGATATTTCTTTATACTTTTTAATAGTAACAGATAATATTTCACTTTTCATCGGAGTCTTTTTTTTGGTCGTGTTTATCATTATTATCGGTGGAGGACAAAAACTAAAAAAAACTAACAATAGTTATATAATAAAGTTATAAAATATACTATAAGAATGTTGATCAAAAATTATCTATTCAAAAATAATTAGTGAAGCCCTAAACCTCGCCTAGACCTTATGGGCCTATCAGACCACACTCACCCTAACTAAACTTTAAAATTGGTTTGGATCCAAGTAAAATCCAATTTTCTAACTTTAAAATTGACTTAAATCCAAATAAAATCTAGCTACCCCTAACTAAACGTTAAAATTATAAATTTAATTTTATATAAAATTAAATCAAACCCTCCCCATTAAATTTCAAAAAATAAATTTAATTTTATATAAAAAGTCAATCTAATTATAAAATTTAATTTTTAAAAAATAAATTTAATTTTATATGAAAAGTCAATCTAATTATAAAATTTAATTTTTAAAAAATAAATTTAATTTTATATGAAAATTCAATCTAATTATAAAATTTAATTTTTTAAAAAATTGAATTTTTTGTGACAAAAAAAAATTATTTTTTACCCCTTAATAGAGATTTTCAAAGATATTTTATTTGAAAACTCAATAAAAACTGAATCTAAGCCAAATTTTAACTTTTTAAATAGAACCGTAAGCAATGAAAAACATCAAAATGTCAATAAAAAAAAATAAAGAAGGCGGATTTTTACTAAAAGGTAAATTAAAAAAATTAGATTGATATTTATTAATAAAAAATTAAATAATCTTTTTCATTGACATTTTTCACTAATAATAGAAGTTCTTATTCCAAGTTAAAACTTTTATCAAAATTAATTGTGTATAAACACGAAATAATTTATATAAAAAAATTTTAAAATTTTTATATTTTAATTCTTAGATTTTTATATAATTAAATCAAAATAAAATTAATTTTTAATATTATAAAAATTAAATATTAGGTTAAAATAAGGTAGTTTTTTTTACTGAATAAATAAAAATTAAAGTAATAGCTTAATTTTCTATAATGTATTTGAAAATCAAGAGAGAGTAAATTCCCAGAATAAAAACTAATTCGGTATGCAAAACTATAGTACAGTACGTGCGGTAAAACTTCAATATTTGTAATGCATTCTAAATTGTTTTTGTTAATTTCAATACAAAATTTATTAAATTTCTTGGACTATCACATTATTTTATGATCTTTCATTGTTACTACAGTAGGCCTAAGAGGATTAACGTGCGTCATAGGCGTAAGCAGATTAGAAAGGGATAATTGTTATTTAACGACCTCCGAATGGCAACAGCTTCTAATGACAGATATTTTGACTTATAAATAGTGCTCAAGTTTCTAGAAATGCAGTTATTTGATTTTCGACAAACGTGACAAATAGTAGTGACTAAAAATGGAAGCAGTTTGTGAGTATACGCCAGTGAAAAAATTAAAACTAGACCATTTATCGCTCAATGAAAAGAGTGCTGTAGTGAATGTGTACCACTATTTTAAACATCAAAATCCCTCAAACACTATTGACAGTGTAGTTGAAACAACATCTAAGGCAATGGGATATGGAAAATCTACAATATATAGAGTTCTAAAGGAGGAAAAATCAGGTGGAGTAACCTCACCAAAGCCGAAACCAGGTAGACCAAAACTATTAAAAGTCAACGTGGACGAGTTTTTTAAAAATGCTATTCGTAAGCTTGTTCACTCATTTTTTATAAACAAGCAAATACCAACTTTAGATAAAGTTTTGCAAGCCATTACGAATGATGTTGATTTACCCACAATAAGCCGGGATAAACTATGGAAAACGTTACATGAGTTAAACTTTAAATTTGAAAAAATGGGCAGACACTCAATGCTAATTGATTCTGAAGAAATTGTATGTTGGAGAAGACAGTACCTCAGAAGAATACAACAAGTTAAAGCTCAAAATAAAAACATTTATTATTTAGATGAAACATGGGTTGATGAAGGACATTGTGTAGGAAGAGTTTGGAAAGACAAAAATATAAAATCATCCCATCAAGCTTTTCTAGAAGGATATACTACTGGTTTTAAGGAACCTATAGGAAAAGGTAAAAGATTAATTATTTGTCATATAGGCAGTACAAACGGTTTTCTTGAGAATGGTTTACTCTTATTTGAATAAAAAAAAACCGTTGATTATCACGAAGAAATGAATGGAGACGTGTTTGAGGAATATTTTGAACAGATGATTCAATTCATACCAAAAGGATCGGTTATTGTAATGGACAATGCAAGTTACCACTCCAGATTACTTGAACCTTTACCAACCACTAAATGGAAAAAGGATGAAATTGCAAAATGGTTATCTTCTAAAAATTTAGCCTTTGACAATACAATGCTGAGGGCAGAATTGTTAACTATTGCTAAAAAACATAAGCAAAATTATAAAAAATATAATATTGAGGAGATAGCCAAAAAACGAGAAATTGAAATCCTTCGTTTACCACCCTACCATTGCGAGCTGAATCCGATAGAATTGATATGGGCTCAAGTTAAAGGTTATGTTGCCAGAAATAACACTACTTTTAAATTATCAGATGTTAAAAATCTCTTCAATAAGGCAATATCTGAAGTAACAAGTGAAAATTGGCAAAAATGTATTAGACACGTTACAGAAATAGAAAAAAAAATGTGGGAGCTAGATAACATAATTGATATTACTATAGAGCCCATTGTAATTTCTCTAGAATCAGATGGTGAATCTTCTGACACAGAGTGCGAGGAACCATAACTTTAAAATTATTAATTTATGTACTTTAATTTTATTTTTAGATTTTTATTTTTTAAGATTTAATATTGTCGTATTTTTTGCATGTTGCTCGTCAAATTTTATCCTTGCGGTTGGTTTCTTTTTCTCATATACCTACTTAATTGTTTTTTAAGCTCCTCATATTAATTTATAAATAATTGTAATTATCTGTACATATTATATACATATTTTGTAAATAAACATATGCCTAAAACAAAATGCCTAAAATAATATTGACTTTTTCTTCATTTTACCCAAATTAAATTACTACTTACGAATTATGTTTATCTATCTAAAATTGGTAATCTAGGTATAAATAACTAAAACAAATTAAATATTTCTATTTCCATATTAATTTAATTTTGAAAACGCACGTCTATGGTTTACTGCCTTTAACACTGATAACTGCAAAACATTTCAGGGAATTTACTCTCTCTTGATTTTCAAATACAGTATATCCTTTTTAGCATAGGTATGAAGCGGCTACAGAAAAAATAATTTTACTGGATTCGTAAGATTCCAAGTTCCTACTTCCTGAACTTGTTACGGCGATTGTAAACTGGGCCGATTATCAGGTAATGCGTATGTAATCTCGGCCGGCCAAAATTTTGTACCTGATCTCAGGTATATATAAACTCGGCCGCCTCAATTCCAGGAAAGTTGAAGTAACACTTTATTTGAGGAAGATTATTGGCCAGAATTTCACTTGCCCAAAGTATTGATTTGTTAACGTGTAATGTTTTTCACGTTTTTTGTCTTGTTGAAATAAAATATATTTTTTATTAATTTTTTTATTTAAACATCAGTTTTACCATCGGCCGAAATTACATATATCGTATTTTGGAGCGTCTTTTAATTGAGAAGATTATATAAATCCTTAAACGGACCAGTTTACATCTGCCCAAAAATTAGGACAACTTTTGGTGGTTTATTTCTTAATAAAAATTATGCATTTGAGAGTAAAATGTTTGATTGCCAAAAATTTTCTTCATTGGATCTCCATTGAACGATCTAAAAATGCAGTTAAAATTTGATTTTAATCTCAGGACTTCTAAATTGTTAAAAAAACAGATAAATGAGAAAAACCATCACTCTAAAATATGATCCTGATCCATAAATTTTCATCACACATTCAAATAAATTTCCCGTAACGTCTACAACACAATCTCTTCAACAAATATTTTTATAATCACCAGTACTAATAAGGCGCGTTGATAGATAGATCACAACTCATATTCATGCATCAGCGTGCCGTATGAATAATTTACTGATTATGACTTATACGGTATGTCACGCCTCACGTCTTATTCGCTTTTTTGATTGGTTGTAGACTTTTACACACCTCCTGTTTACTTTTAATACAATTCGGTATTTCTACCTGTTTCTTGGCGGCACAAGTAAAACTAGCCACTGAATAATAATTATAAGGCAGTTGTTATTGACCTTACACGACGGCTTTTTTAGGTTCGTGAATCGTCGGAACGTAAACTAAGACTCTCGAAATAATAATTATCTGTTCGTTATTGAATGTCAGTAACTCAAATTATGATATAATACTACTATAATGTTAAACAAACACATTTGTATAATGTACCGCCTTAAGGTATCTTTTAAATAAATGTATATAAAAATATTTAGACATGGATACGAGGGCCGTATGAAAGGATATTACTTTTTAAATATTTAATGTATAATAATAAAATACAGGTTGTACCGAAACTCTGTTATTATGTGAATTCAATCAGTTCTTTTCTCCTATCCCTTCAGTGGTGACGCCCTGGTCTGACTGACCGCAACGATTTAATTCGCTCTGTATTATTTGTACTGGGTGAGGGAGCCGTGCGCCACTCCGAATATGTTTTCGTTAGTGTGTTAGCAGTGTTGGTACGGAGTAGTGCGTCAGTATGCCTCACAACTTTTATAATACGTTCAGTATTAAAACCGTTGCACGTCACATCTGTAATAACTGTACTATGTTGCCAGGCCCTTGAAATAATATGAGAATCTAGTATATGTCAAATGAAGTTTATCAAATATTCTAGGTTAGGTTTAGTTATTGAAACTTCGACTTATTTCAGTTACATACAGAGATGTTACATATAAAATTTTAATTTGTATGTTAACCGTACAGCACTAAGAAATTCTTATTTTAAAAACTATGGAATTATTTTTAGCACTAAAAAGGTATGTATGGAATAGTTAACACTTTTATTTGTATGTTTATACCACACACTTAACTAGTTAGAAATTATGGAACTATTCTAGTATTTAAAATGCATGTATATATAGTATCAAGGAAAACATATTATCTAATATAATTTTTAGGTTACAATTACCTAAGTACATGTTGGCTTCTAAAATGTTGTCACTACAATATGAAAGATTGATGTAAGGTTTACAGACAAATTATAAATAAAAAAGTTCTGATAACCTGGATCTACCTCCTTTTTAAAGGTAGGCAATTTTATTTTATATTTTGTTGAAATAAATCTTAAATTTTTATAGAAAAGCCGGGATGTGAAGCTTTAGTGTGTAGGTCATTCTCAACAAGGAAAATCATCCCGAGATATATGATCATAGCAAAAGAAAATTGTGCAGCAAGCACCACCACAGCTCAGAAAAGGAGAGCAAATCCATTCTATTCTCCGAATGAAGGTATATGCGAATGATTGACTAAATCGTAGCACTGAAATCAATACATATTATAATTATCAGTATATTGGTGAATTATTTATCACTCCATCATCTTCTAATCAATCCAAATTTATATTTACCATTTTGTTTTAGCTCTCCAGCATCTACCGCAACTGAAAGTATTGCTAATAAATGATTGATTGAATGAGACCTTTCAATTCAATAAAAACTATTAAATTAATTCTTTGTAGTTTTTATAAAACTTTGTGATATACAAATGTACCTTTAGAAAATGCTGCCTGAATTACTTATTTTGAATATCATGATTAAAATAAAATAATAAATAATGCCACCCCAATTTTTATGGAATTGTTTTATTAAAAAGAAACATTGCAAATTTATAAATTAGTTACTACACCGAAAAGTTTGTAATACTATTTTTTTAAATAAGGTAGAACAATAATTGTCAAATAGAAATCTTTCAAATTTGAGAGGTTCACGGACAAACCAATTCCAACCCGCAACTTCTGGAATGCATCTATCGGCTTGCTTGGCAGTAGCCAGTATTAACTCAATAGGATTTTTAAAAAGATGGTAGGTAATACTTTGTGACTATACTGTTCTATCATATCCACAATGTATTTTGTTGGGGGGTTTGTTTCTGAAAAAAACATTTATTGAAAGGGCAGTATTCAAATAACCTATATTATTATTTTTATAAAAATAAAAGTAAAACAGCATTTATTGTCTATTAGGTATAATTTGAAGTAAGAATTTTGAATGTATTAAACTAGTTGTGTAGTCTTCTGAATTCTAACATATAATTTGCTGTATCACTGTTCAAATACAGTTTGTATCTACTCACTAGGCTGTAATATAAATAAGCTCAGCTTCAACATTTGTTGATTGAATTCTATATTGTGTCATTAACCTAATATTATCGAAAAGCATTGTCCATAATTTATTAAAGGTTCAGAAAGATTCAATAGTAAGTAATTGGTTTTCAAACTATTTAAAAACATGTTCTTCATTCATTTTCACATGATAATAACTCAACTGAGATTTATATAAAAATATACTTTCTGCTCCATCAAAATAACCATTTTCATTCTCAGCATGTAATACAAAATATCTAGAATAAAAACAATTTTGCATTCTAAAATTTTACATTATCATTGTAACATACCTTTTGACATGAACAGCCTACAGCACCATTTTGGAAAATTCAGGATTCATTAATAAAAACAAATGTATACAGTGGTTTATTTTTGTTGAAAGTTCCATAAGTCCTCTTTGTGGATGTGTATCATATTTTAGTAAACTACTCGGGAACATTCTACATTTAATAATTATTGTTCTTCCTCCAATTACTGCAGTAACATTCCTAAAGTGACATGATTATCTATAAAAAAATGTCCATGTATAATTGCCAAGTATCAAGAATAATGTAACAGAATATAATAAATACAGTTGATTGGGTATAATATTGAACCTATACATACTTGCTTCATAAACGCTGTAAATAGTATCAGGAGTAAATGCATCAACTATTGCAGTATTATTAAGTTTAATTTATACGTTTTTTTGGATGTGACTTTAACTTTGATAACTCATCATTACTTGTGAAAAATTACTGACAGTTCTTTGCAGTTTTTGTCACAACATAACCCCAAAAATGTCAAGACGTCAACTGAACCTGATATAAACCATTTTAATCGCGGCAACAGCGCGCATTTTTGCCAACATAAAAAGTTTTTATTAAGACTGACGTTAGTTTGAGTTTAATATTTAATTAACCTACGAGCTGTATTTGATATGAAATTAATTACGAAACCTTTCTTTAAACATATATTTATATTCTTTAATACAATGCGACTTATAAATTTCAATATTTATTGAGTTTAGAGAGGCTTAACATAGTGATTGACAGAGGATTGACAGCAGCAATCGAATGACATGATATAAACGAACGTCTCTTTTTCGACACTTTGATGACGTGCAACGGTTTTTGTACTGAACGGGCTATATGGTGTCTCAGACCCCACGTCACTACTTTTGTTCTGAAAATCTAGCCAATTTTTTCTATCGTTAGTTTAATTAATTTATACATTATATGGGTGTCAATTTCAAAACTCACAATGGGCTATACCTCGTGAACGAAAAGAGATTTCAAAACCGTTCCTAGGGTAGAAAAGGGGAACTAAAATGACATGCCACACCTACCCCACATACAAAAATTTAAATACAACCACCCTACTTGAGATACGTCGTTAGAAAGCCCGTAGAAAATGCTTTCCAACGGTCTAAGTAATAATTATACAGGGTGTAACAATGAAGCAGAAAAATTTGGGGGTTGCCATTTGAATTTTTGTAGGTGGGATAGGTTTGGTAGGTGGGGCATAGGGGGTTGATAGGGGTGCGTTCTCGCTCATGTAATTTTTTTTGAAATCTCTTTTTGTTCACGAGGTACAGCCCATTGTAAGTTTTAAAATTGACACCCTGTATAGTTTTTTCTGAACTCAAAGAGTAATAATGTTCCTTTTTGCTAAGTAAAATATTTGTAATTATCTGCTGTTTTATTGAAAACATAATATTCATAGTAAAAAGACAAAATTCGTTAAAAAAATTAGTTTCGGTTTATCAGACAGCGTCACCGTTTTCGTACTAACCAAGCACGTCACCACTGAAGGGCTAGGAAAACAACTTTTGTTAATCTAAGGTTGCGATGTCAAGTTATGTAACGTTAGAATATATACAGAGCGTTTTTAAACTCATGCAAAAAATTGTTGGGGTGGTTGCCCGTATAAAGTTACTCCTATGACAAAATTTTCTCAGCCCACCCCTTCCTAAAACGTGCTGACTAAAATTGAGTTTTTATTTTTTTTTGAAGCAATACCCCCTTCAAAAACATGCCTCGTACATATAATTGTGATAAAAGCTCAAGAATACAGTTCGGTAAAGAATATTTCACAATATTTCGTTGACTCGGCATACCTGCTGTGGGTTATGGTCTTAAATCAATCAAGTTGGCCTGCGTTGGTAAAACGAAATATCTTGGAACGAAGTATACACCTGGATCGGTCCGTATTTTGATAATTTCTAAAAATGTATTTTAAATTACCAATTCATTACCATTTTTTCATAAACGGAATTTATGATGATCAAGATAAAGTTGAATTATTTCATGATGATTTGATATCAGTTTCCAATATTAAATAATAATTATCTAAATCTGACGAATGGAATAACGGCAGAATATTATGTATTTACTAGCATAACACAGTCTTTTTCGTAATAATATGTTTTAATTGCGCTACTATTAATATTTATAAGAGCAATTACCTTTGATAGAACTCGAAAGCATATGATTATATTTTCCTTTTTCAGAATCTTAACGGTTACTTCAGCCTACACTTTCTACTAAAATATAAGAAAAATGAAATTTAATATAAGCTGTCAAAATAAAGAGAATATTATTAAAAGGAATTTTTTTTTAATGAAGCAAACCTTAGGTTTAAATTTCACTATATTCCCAATTATTCCTTGGTCTATATCGTTAGATAATAAATAATTTTGCGGATTTAAAAATTCGTTTCCAGAGATAGCTGCGAACATATTTATTTATAATTTCTGTTACAAACATTAATAATAAAGCTGAGGACAAACGAGCGAAGAGTCGGGGTTCGACTAGATCGAGCTTTTGCTGCTTTAAAATGAAAATATCTGTCCAGGGGCTAGATTCTTGACTGAGGGACTAGACCTTCCCTAGAGAACGGATACTTTGTCTTCGTCATTGAAATGAAAAGTAAAGAAAAAGTATTAGAAAGTGAAAAACTCGAGATTAATCCATAAAATTGAAGAGTGAAAGTTAAAGTCAAAATTTAAAAAGGTAAAGGAGGCGCATACCTGTGTTCCAGGAGAATTTGAATTGGCAACATTCCTGTCTAAATTGCAATCCAGAGAGTGGAAAAACCTTCATCGATTCAGTGCTCCGTAGATAGTGTAAGGTTAGTTGATATTTATTGGTACCAATAAAAATAATAGAGCAATAATTTAATCACATGTACATCTATAAAAAGGGTTTATATCATTAACAAGTTTTATTTTTAATTAAATTCTAAATTATAACTCACCTCAAAATTAAAAGAACTATTTTATTTTAGGTTAAGTTATTTCTGTTCCATAATTTTTTTTATTAGTCACGCTATTAATTGATATTTATCTAATTTTTCCTATAAATGTACTCATAAAATTATTAGCATCTACACTTGTAAGTGAATATTTAGATATAAAAAAGACCCCTAGGACACATTCTTATTGTTTAAATATTTGTCAATATTGAATCAAGTTATCTGAGAATTGTCACTGTATTTCCTTGTAATATTGTGGCCATTGAGTTGTTCTACGATACGATGATAAGATCCAATGTGAGTATCGTTAAATTTTAGTTCAAAGTACAAAGTATAATTGTTGATGTGTTATAACAAATAGTAGCTTTTAATTTGACATTCCAGTTTCTTCGAAACTATTTTTATTTGTTTTTAACAAATAATTATATTCAGTACAGTAGTGGCAAGCCTGGTATATGTCGAGGATGTGGACATTAAGATGAGATGGTAGAGCATATCCTCTTTGACTGCTAGACTCTATAATCAATTCGTAAATCCGTGTTACTCGAGTTTTGGCGAGCACCGGTCATGAAGTTCCTCTTGGAGACGTTATCAACTTTCAGGAGAATGCACAAAGGGTCTAATGAGGCATAGGTGCTGTAGGGTTGCCTTATCCCAATCCCAACAATCCAATCTTCTGATTACATGTATCAACCCTCATGCTAACCTCGCAATGCAACCTCCACCAGGATAAACTTACTTTTGTACATTTGTATAGATTAGAATAACATATAGAATACAATTTTTATTTCATTCTATTACGTTTAAGTGAATGCAAATGGGAAAGGGTGAATGAGGTTGTACAAAAGAAAGAATGAAGAATAAATGGGTGTATATTATTATTTCACTATTTTATCAATGCCAACGTAACTTTGAGCAACACAAGCAACTTTAAGCAACACAAGCACAACCTTGCAGCACGTATCGAAATATTTTTTCCGTTGTGAGATATACAGATATTTTCATACTTTAAACTGACCTTGTATAATAAGTTATTTTGATCATTAATATTGTTACGAAGTCACCAACTCAAAGCCGGCCCTGTCACTAAACTATAAATTTTGGCGAATGCGAAGCCTCGAACTCGAACTGATGTCCTAGAGTCTTCTGGTACGGCAGCGAGTTTTTGAGTTAGTCAGACAATTAGTACAGAGTTAGTTCACAGACAGTTTACAAAAAGTTTTTAGTAATCTGATAGTGAAGATAAATAGTGTAATATTCAAGTAGTAAAAATAAATTAGAACTATTATACTGGATGTAAATAAATTAGTAGACATTAAGTAGAGTGTGTATATAAATTGAGTTTTATACTGTGTGTAAGTGTTTGTATAAATAAATTAATAGTAATGAGTCATAGTAGTGTGTATAATTTTATTCTACCCGTATAAATTATTTAAAAAAAACATAACAATATCTTGTGGGGAATAAATAATATCAGTTTTTTCTATTTTTAAAGAACTAGAGACGAAAACGTAGATAAAATATTGTATATTATCCATGCTACATCTGTATTTTATCGTATTCATCTGTTTACATCACTTGTTTTGTTACTAGTAATTACACTTACAATTTAAATAGCTTTTATTGGCTTTAGTCTATTAAATATTTATCATTATTTATAAAAGTAATTTAATAAGCAAAACCGAATCCTTTACGTAAAATCTTGAGGTAATAATAACACCCTGTCAACATTTGTCAAAAACTTAAAAACCAATAATTGTATATAACATTCATTTAAATGCAGAACCTGGAAAATTAAAAGAAAAAATACGTAGCCTCAGTCCGTTATCTTTCGTCATAAATGCGGTTTTAATTGAAACTTTCAATTCGTAATTGTCACGTTAGTTTGTACTCTCAATTAATTCAATAGAAAAATAATGATAATAGTCATAATTATTTAATAATATTATACTGTTCTACTTGTGTGTTGGTGAGAAAATTTGTCTTCGGGTGTTTTTAAAAAAATGTTCATTGCAGAGAAATCTTATTTCTGCTTCCACTGTTTTGTTAACAGATGAAACCAACTTCTGAAGACATGGCATCATGAATTTTGATAATAACCACACATCGGCTGATGTAAATCCACATGCACGGTTCAAATACTCCTCCATTTTTCCTTCCTCAACTAGAGAAATGAACTTCCAGGTATTTCGGAAGATGTACCTCCCATAATTGGGAGACGTATGTGGTTCTTGCATAACGATGCTCCTCCACTTTTTGCAGTAATCGTTAGGGAGACCGTTGATTAGAACAGGGATCTCGACAACCATGTCCCCAAGGCCGCCTGAATACAATGGATTTTTTTGTGTGTAAATTTGCATGATCTTCTAAATCGGGGCTGTGATATTATTCGCAATACTCTTGGCTTTCTCAAACGTCTTCGACAATCCATTAAACGTCGAGCGGATGCTTGTATTTTAGCTGGAGGAACAATGCACAACTTTTATGTTTATGTTCATAACAAGTGTCACCCCCTTTTCTCCCTTTACTGGAGTTGAGGTGACAAAAGGGGAAGTTTTCTTAAAAAATATATAACGATTGCCGGTTTCTCAACGGAGAGGGGTCGAGGTAAAATAAAAGACAATTATTTAACGGTTTCACTAAATTATTTTACGTTTACTAAATCATTGATAGTCACTCAGTTTTATGTCCTACAGTTTTCTAGGTGTAGAGTAGGTCTAATAGAAGGTGGATCACGCCGTTGACCTACTTTCAGCTGTCGCTGTCAAGTGACAATCGAAAGCACGTTGTTAAAGATTAAACTAACCTAATACAAAAATAAAATATAAAATGATTATGTTTAAAAGTAATATGTACAAGTGGGCACAGCTGATGGTTAAAATGTACAGTATAAATGACAATGTACTAATATACCAGATGGTAGAATTGCTTCCAAGAGTATACTTTTGGATTACACTGAGGGGTTAGTTTTTCAATTATTAACTAGGAAATATCTATGAGCAGTTGTCACAATAAGTTACATTTATGAAGGTTCAACTTCCTAACGAATGGTGCAATGAAGTATAACAGTAAACCCTGATAGAGTTGTGGACAAACTATCTGAGACACCTACAAGCAGCAGGCACAGCACAGTACTATAAACGATCTTACTTGGAATGTATTAGGTGGTGTGTTTCCAATATGTCGCAGGAGCTGGTCGAAGGGGCTGGTCCTCTACTGGTAAGTTTTCTGCCACTCGTATTTCTTTTGCGTAACTTACACGGCTTTGTTACAGACTAGGAAGAGATCTAAGAAGAGACGTCTCAAGCCGTCAGTGGAAACGACTGTGAAGATGGTATCGAAGACTACTAATGAGAAGGTGTATAAGACGATGTACTGAATAAGATGATGAATAAGACGGTGAACAAGATGATGTCTAAGACGATGAATAAGACGACGAATGAGACGATGAATAAGACGATGAATAAGATGACGAATAAGAGATCTGAAATACGAAACTCCCATGATGCCTAGGTCAATAAGAGAGAAGAGTGGGTACTTACCATGGATGGAAGGTGACCTCAAAGTAATATCCTTTTCCCTGTTAGGAGGAAATCCGCTAGATGCGTTTGAAAAAACCACTCAAGGTATCACTAAATTTTCCTAACAGATTACGATTGTATCTGGGCTAAATCGAAATAACTTCGAAAGAGCACAAGTCAGGTGACCTCTTGAAATGCACCAGCACAAGAATGGAGGATTATGGACCAGTCCAAGCCTCACAAGGTCAAGGTCGGTCTTCTTCTATTTATTTACCCTTAGCAACAGGTGAGCAGGTCAAAGGTTAATGTAACAAGTAGCTGTATAGTTCATTGAACTTGACTTAATAGGTCGAAGGCCTCTTGAGAATTTATCAAAGATTCATTGTCAGAAAATGTTAACATAACCAAATAAAGTTTGGGCAATGATGTTTTAGAGTTTTAGAGCAATATATACGAGGTGAGTGGTGGATTTCCTTTACAATAATAAATACTATTTATCTTAATAAAATTGTATGGTCAAAGTTAAAAGATCTCTCCTATACCCAATGCTGAATTGAAACCGTTACACAAGACTGCGAACACTAAGGGCCGGTTGTACAACATAGGTTTAAACTTTGTTCAGCGCTAACGGGAGTTCAAAGCCATTCTCACAGTTGTTCAATTCAAGTTCAAAATCTAAACCAAGTTCATGAATTAGTCGAGTTGATCTCTCGATTTCTGATGGTTAAACTTCGTTCGCTGTTAACCTAACCTTACTATCTTTTATTTTATTTATTTAAACAAAAATTATACATATAATAATAAATATAATAATATATTGCAATATTGCAAGATGAGTAATCCTGGAGATCTGACCGACGACGAAGACTTTTTAGAATTTGTCGACATAATAGTAAATCTTCGAATGCCAAGAACCTATAAAGAAAAGCCAAATAACTTTTTAATTTGGAATGATACACAGTTTGTACAACATTTTCGTTTACTAAGCATACTGTGCGAATGTTGATCGATGAAATTCGGGAATATATTCAAAATGCAACTGAGCAGTAACTATTTATCAATATATATTTGAATATTTTATATACATTAATTTGTTGTAGAAACCATGCTCTCACCCTTGAGGATATGTTTTTTGTGACACTCCGATTCCTAGCGAGCGGATCCTTTCTACAAAACGTCGGTGATATTGACAAAAGCGGTGATAATAAAAGTTCTAAGATGTATTGTTATACATTTTAAACATCTTATAAGTTCGCCTGAAACCCAACAGGATAAAAGAGCTGTTCAGTAGGGTTTTTACAATATTGCACGATTTCCTAAATGTGTGGGTGCAATAGATTGTACCCATGTGAAAATTATATCACCAGGTGGAGAAGATCCTGAAAATTACAGAAATCGAAAGGGCTTCTTCTCTTTTAATGTCCACGCCATATGTACAGCTGACTTAAAATTTCAAAATATTGTTTGCCGCTGGCCAGGTGGATCTCACGATTCCACTATCTTTGCAAATTCTAGAGTAAAAACTCTTGAAAACGGTCATTTTGGAGATAATGTACTAGTGGGTGATAGTGGGTATGGTGTTAAAACATATTTAAGAACTCCACTATTGAACCCACAGACACCTGCCGAACACCTTTTTAACGAAGCCCAGATTAGAACATGAAACCCTATTGAAATATATCTTTCGGGGTTTGGAAGCCGTTTTCCTATACTGGCCCTTGTAATACGATTGAAAAAACATTAAGTGGAAAGCATTGAGATTGCAGCATCTGCTCTGCTCTGCAATTATTATGAATAATCCACTGCCCATGCTAGATGAAGAACTTGAAGCAGCTATTAACTTTGTTAATGATGTAAATGAAAACTTTGTGCCACGACAAGATCAAGAAGTTCTAAATAACATAAATAGGGCTGCATTGATAAGATACTATGAAGATTTACTCTAAATTTTTGAAGCTTGTATTCAAAAAATAAATAACTACATTATATTATTTGATAATTTTATTTTCTTTAATAGTTGTAAATAATAATATTATAAATAATTTATTCCTTCAACTTTAGTAATTTTAAAATTTCAATTCGTATCCTATGTTCCTCATTCTCTCTTCTCTGTCTTTCTTCATATTCCTTGTCTAAAATGTTCAATTTCTTCTCATGCTCTTCGCGCATAATCTCCTTTCTTAACTCGCTTTCTTCAATTAAACATTTTTCTTCATTCTCCTCAAACATGGTTTTGGATGCTACCCAATGTTCCATTTTTTTATAGGTCTTTTTTTCTTAAATGATTTCCGGAAAGAATTGAAGAAAATTTTAGCCACTAATTGAATAACTTAAAATCACAACAATAACTATTCTTGAAAACTACACATCAAAACTAATCCCTATTACTAGGTTTAATAAACTGCCTTACCCGTAGTTTGGTGTTTGCAAAGCCAAAGATTTGGACTGATTTGAAAGTGAAGGTGTCCCTTTTTTCCAATCCCCTTTTTGTCTTTTGGGCTTAAATGAATCAACTGTAAAAATTTACTATATTCAGTTTGTGTCCTCATTATGGATAGTAAAAAGATTTCGTGTGTTAAAAGGACAAAGCTAGGCACTAATAATTTGATTTGCACAAAGAAATGAACTATAAAATACAAACCTTCTGTTCTCCTTTAGTTTCATTGACATTTAAGCTTTCTACGAGTATGTTCTTTTCGACTTTATCTTTATTTACATTATCTAGACTATAATCATGACCACTAATACCGTGACTAATACAGTCATATCCGTGGTCATTTTCGATAGAAGTTTCTGCACCAACTACCAATGCAATTTGTACCCCCAACATATCTTCAACCTGTTCTTCAACAGAAGTGAATGTTACATTTTCAGGGAGACCTCCACGTGTATAAAATATGGAGCTCTTTTCTTCAACGGATTTTTTTTTGTTTTTTTCATATTTTCATACTTGTTTTTCAATATTTTTACATCCCGATATGTTACTCCTGAAGAGCTATTAAACCCAGAAGCAATATTCACCCAAGTACTAGATTTTTGCTCATTATTTACAGCATCTGTTTTACGTCATTCTATATTTTTGAACCAGAGAAATCAGTATAGCTTCTTCTTTGCTATTAAAATTTGATTCACGTTTGACACTACACATCATTCTGTATGAATAATAAAATAATATACATAAAAAAAAACTTTCCTAACACCGTTATATTTTTAGTTAACTTACCGAAAGGTACCAAAACCAAAATCTTTTTAACTTTAAACCAAACAAAAACAATAACAGCTGACTGATTATTGATTTGACACAAACACGCCTGCGCACACAAAAAAGGATTGCCAACTGTAAATGAACGGACGTTCATCAGAGCCAGTCCATTTTTAAGTTTGAACAACGACATGGTGCTTGAACTCAAATCGCAGATGAACTTTTGTTTACGTGAACTAGGGTTCACTGGCAGCTTGTAAACCAGCCCTAAACCATAAATACATAGCTAATTCAGTTAAGATGGAATTTGAATCCCCACAATAAATTTCGGAAAATAATACATGAAGTATTTGAACTTCCTTCCTCACCTCACAATATATCTGACCAATAATTAGGCTTAGAATTATACATACCAGCATAATGCCTCCTTTGTTTGAATATTGCCAGTGTTTCAAGTCATCAGTGAAACACATTATAATAGACTATTCATATCTTGATAAACTGCGTAATTTGTGTGGTGTTCCTGGCAAAATAAAGACAGTTTATATAGACCAATTGAAGAAGAAAATTTTACAATATTTTTAATCTTTGGACCCACCCCCACCAAATGCTTCGGATAGCTCCAACAAATAATTAGGGAAAAAGACAATACAAACAGAGGAGCTGGGCGAAGAAAAGACTCCTGGCTGAAAAATATCCGGGTTTGGTTCGGGAAGATGTTTTGAAAGTAAGGATTGTCCTACTGATCATCAGCTTCTGAAAGAAGAAGACACAAAGAAAATGTGAAGAAATCTTTTCCATTAATCACTCCATTCATTGGAGAAAGCCATACGAGTATCATATTAAAAGCTTTTGAGCTTATCGCGTTCAAAGATACAGACCAAAGACCAAAGATATATTTTCTTGTGCTGAATTATGTCATAATTTTACTTGTTCGATTGACTTTCTTAGATTTCAAGAAAATTTTAACTTTATTATTGGATGAATCAAATATCTTCGATTGCTCACGAACCGGAAGGAAAATAAACAAGAATTAATCAATTAAAGCAATTAGTCACTAAGTTGTAGATGTAATAACGGGTTGATAATAATCTTCATCGGAAACGCAGTAATCCTGATAAAATTGCACAATCCTTTCAACCACAATATATATGTGAATACGTTTGCTTAATATCACTCGTCGTTTTTTTTTCCTTAAAAGGCACTTTTATTGTATCCTATCATTATGTAAATGAGAATCCGCCCCTGTCAGACATAAAACAGATACGTGGGAGAACATAAACTCTCAACATGACCGATAGATTTAAAAGTACCTATGTACGACCACTCCGGGTGAGTTATAATTATCCAGGTCTTCACATTCAGATTTCGTATTACGAGTATCAGTAGAATTAAAAATTCAGAAGACTTTATTACCTCTATCCTAAGCTCATATCATATATAACCTCCAAATTTTTTAAAATTTATTGATTTGTTGTGTTCTGTAAAAATCCATCCTCTTCGTACTTAGGGGGATACAAAGAGAAGAAGAAGGAACTGGAGCGTAGGGTGACGAAGGAAAAAAGAGGGAAGTGGGAAGAGTTCCTGGGTGAATTGGAAAACAATCCACGAGGAAAGGCGTATGAGATAGCGGTGAAGAGGATGGGTGGAAACAGGAACGAGGTGCTAGAGGAATATTGGGAGAAGGAGATTATAGGAAATTGTTCACAGGGGGAGAAAGAGGAGTGGGGGGCAGGATACTAGGGGGGTAGGGAAAATGAGGGAGATAAGGCCGGTAGAGAAGTGGGAAGTAGCGGAGGGGGGGGAGAAACATCGAAGTAAGGGCAGCCCCAGGGTTAGATGGCCTGAGGGGTGATATGATGAAGATGTTGTTGGATGACAATAGGGATTACTTCTGTGAACTATTCAACAGGGTGCTGAGGGAGGAAGAGTTCCCGGAAGGATGAAAGGTACCCAGGGTGATACTGCTGAAGAAGGCGGGTAGAGAGGGGAAGCGAGCGGGGGACTACAGGCCCATCAGCCTCCTGAGTGGTTAATTGATGGAGGGGATGATAAAGGATAGGATTGAGGAGGAAGTTGGTAAGAATGGTAGGAAGGGGAAATCATGCATCTCGGCACTGGGCTTGGTGGAAAGGGCTAGGGAGGGCAGCTGGAGGAACAAGAAATTGGCCCTACTCGTGTTCTTCCTCGTCGGGAACGCGATCAACAGTGTCAGCAAACGGGTAGTGTTGAGCGCGTTTCTGAGGCTTGGAGTGGGGCAAGGGTTGGTTAACCTGGTGGATGACTACTTGACGGGGCGTGTGATAGTAGACTCTAGATGGAGGAGTTATGAGACGGAGGCTAAAGTGCGACAGGGCTCGGCTCTTGGACCGTCGATCTGGAAGTGTGTGTTTGATGAGGTATGTGGGATAGTATGTGAAGAGGGATGTGAGATCACGGTGTATGCGGACGATGTGTGTCTGGTATGTACGGCAAAGGAAGAGGCGGAGATAGAAAGAAAGGCGGAGAGAATGTGTAGGAAGATTGTGGAGAAGATAGAGCGGTGCGGACTAGAAGTGGCGGAAGATAAGACGGTGGGGCTGCTAGTGAATGGACGGTGCAAGACGAGGGAAGTGGGGGTGATGGTGTAGTGGAGGAGAATTCGATCTTCTCGCCAGTCATTTTCTCATACATATTCTTTTTTTCCGATTCGATTATTTCACTTTTTGGTCGAAGACTTTTTGCATATAGTGCTCATCTTTGCAAGAGAATAAAAGAAAAATCTCGACTAGGTAGAGAATTCGTTTGGAGGAGTCTGTGAGATACCTAGGGGTGTGGTTGGATAGCCAATTATCCTTCGAAACCCATATGTTAAAGGCGACAGACAAGGGGAAAGTGAGGGCAGCATGGCTCGGAAGATTGATGTGTAATGTGAAACGGCCAGGAGAGTGGAAAAGGAGTAGAGCAGAGTATTCTGTACGGTGCGGAGGTGTGGGGTGAAAGAGAGGGAGTGAATGCGAGGGTTAGGCCACTCCTGCGGGTGCAGAGAGGGATACTTCTGAGGGTGGTGCAGGAGTACAGGACAGTGGGTGGACTGGCAGCAGCGGTGCTGGCAAGGAAATACCCATTGGACGAGATGGCTAGTGATGGAGGAGGAAATTGAGAGAAGGTGGGAGGAGTATGAGGGCGCGCTAAAAGGAGCGATTGGAAATAGGAGATATTGGATGGACCGAAAATTCGGGGAGGTGAACTACTTCTTGACACAGGTGTTCACTGGACATGGGTCGAGAGTAGGGTACCTACACAAGATTGGGAAAAGAGAGACTGGAGTGTGCGAAGGTGTGAAGTGGAGGATGATGAGGGGCATGTGTTTAGATGCTGGAGGAACGAGAAACTGCTGAAGAAGTTGGGGAAAAAACTAGGGGAGGCGGAGTACTGGGAGAACATGGTGGAGATAACGTTGAGGGAGGGAGGAATGGATGGAGGTAAGTGGCGCAGTAGAGAGCATGGTTAGGGGGAGAGAAGGATTCGATATGGCATGATAGGTATGAGTGAAAGTTAGGGAGAAGACGACGGTGTGAGTGGAGAGTGTGCGAGGGACCGCCTCCCGTCTCGAAGTATGCTAGGGTAGTAATACCGAGGCGGGGGTAACGGCGAGTTTGAGATGGGTTTGGTTGGTAGGTATCCCCTTGGGGATGAGTCCAACAGTGTTTGGGTCCTGGACCCATTCGAACATGAGTTTCCAATTTCGGCCCGAAAAAAAAATCCTCTTCGTACATGAAATTTCTTATAGAGGATAATGATGTAACTAAATACTGAAAAATATTCTCGAACACGACGTTTTGACAATCCAATATCTCGAAAACTATCTTCGCTTAGAAAATAGATACTGAGATACGGTTTTTACCATTATTTTTAAATTCGATGCTCTTCCAAGTAAATGACTAAAAATATAGCATCGCATTTGAAGATTCCCAAAAAAGTTGAAAACAAAACAATTGTTCAATCACCGCCACCTAGCGACCGTTAAAACCACTGATATTGAACGATGATATAATATCTTATTAGGAATTGAATTCCCATTCAAATGATACTAAGTATGTCAAAATGCATAAAGCGGAACAAAAGTTATAACAGTTTTAGTGAGTCAGCTTTCCAACTCACCCCTACCAGTTATTTTACAAGATAGGAGAAAAAGTAATGGAGCAAACTTACTTACTTCATGTCCTGTCCTGGCATCACCAACAGAGTTATTCTGTTGTGTCTAGCCGTTGCTCAAGGGATTGTTCGCCTCAGCTACTTGGTACATGTAAATCGGGCTTTAAGCCTAGCTCAGAATAATTTGCAGTAATTGATAATATAACATTGAAAGCAGATATCACTGGGTGTTAAAAAATTTTACTATTCATTACATTATTTCACTTGAATATTTGTTGCGTTAAAAATGATACAAAATGATCTTCTCTCAATGAAATTTTTATATTTTGTAGCTTTTATAAGCCCCTCCTAACACTATATTTTAATACATGACGTAAGAAGACTGGAGTACGTGGTTTATGATAGAAGCGAGAAATACTGGATCGAGTGAACAATTTATTATTTGATCTTTGATCAAGTCTGCTGTATATTTTACAATCGCTCTACGTGTATTTACGAAGTGGTACCTGATGAGTTATGCTGATTACTTTAAAGCAATTAATTTTCATATAAGAAAAAAAGGAACCCATAGATATGTAACATATTATCGAAGCAGTAGACTTGGATTATACTATTATTCATCAAATATTTTCCAAAGAATATTTAAATCATTGTGGTGAGACACCCACCATAAAACGTGTCTAGGAATCAATCGGTTTCAACCGTTCAGGTCATGTCCAGGTTTTGATACCAAAAATAGATTTTAGGATTTAATATAATGACGTTCATTATGGTACTAGCTGTGAATAAGACATGATGATTGTTTATAATCCGAACTTCATAAAAATATTTATATTCCTACGATTTCCTTAAATATAGATTTCTTGTTGCATTACAGTTAGTAAAGTGAATGTAGCTTAATTTCAGTAATGTGCGTAGCAAGGTATTATTTTTCGTATTCTTATGTCATTTTCAAAGCAGAGAAGCGGAGGTGCCTATTCTTTTTGTGTATGCGCATGCCTGAAGGGCGCCATTTTTTCAGTGTATTTACTTAGTTATCTGTCAACGTCGGTCTCTCAAGGTCATACATTTTTGTTACCAAAACGTCAAAGAGATTGCGTCAAGCATTCTAAAATTAATGATTCACCCACAGAAATTGAAAATTTCGCTAATAGTACAGTTGCTGGATTAATGTCTAAAAGTGTATATGAAAAAACTTATACCAATTAAGAAAGTTGGTGTTACAAGAAAAATTTTGAGAATCTTTCACACGAAAAGGTACCTACCTACTCTTAGCCTATTTTGAAGAACAATCAATGACGAAAAAGTCTCCAAATTTATGGAGTTATAAAAGGTCCAGAATTATGACTATAGCTTATACAAGATGGGGAGAATGAGAAATATTTTATAATGAAAGTGTCAATGATAATAGGTATATGTGGAGCATGCCGAAGAGAGAAACTAAAAAACACTTGAGAAGTTAATATGAGCACGATGAAGGGACTGTTTTTAGAATTGCTATAGCTAGTGCAAAAAATAAAGAATCTTTCGTAATGCCTGATGATGTCGAAGGAGTACATATGGTACAATTGGTGCGATCCTATGAATCAATGAGACCCAGCGCGAAATGTGCAAGACAATTGTTCCTTTTCCAAGGTAACCTCATTCTACCAAATCACTGTTCTCGAAGATCTTCGGGTTCTTTGTTGGCTGATTCCGGAGTAGATCTTCACACTGTTAAACGTCATGGTGGCTGGAAAAGTGACACATCATGTATAAATATTTATTTATTAACAATTATTATTCACATTAGTGCAACGATAGTGCGACGTTGTCGCTACGCCGGTGGTATGGCTAGGTTAATCCATGCAACATCATCTCTCTCCATTACGGCTCCTTGCGGTTAAGCATCTCATCCGTTTGTTAACGTGGTTTATGATCTACAATAGATCCGGTCGAATCTGACAGCTAACATTCCCTAAGAGATTTTGTTGTTATTTCCCTGAAAAGCTATTGAAAAACAGGGTCACATATTCATTTATAAATTAAAATCTGTTAAAGTGACACAGTTGCCGGAGGATATTTATAAAAAATTCAGGTGGATATAAAAAAATAATTTCGGTATCGATTCTTGGGGAAAAATCATAATCGGATGTTTCTCCGAATGTCTTCTCTGCACAATAAATCGAAAAGTTACAAATAAACAACTGATATGATATCCCATCCCCATCATTGTGAACAAACTGAGCACGTTTGAATCCATTGTTATGCTTGTCGATGTACATTGTGTGAGAACTGCGATATTTTCCAATGTATCTTGTTCAAGTTTTTGCACAGTTGCTTTTCTTTTATTATTGACAGATTCCTCAATATAATTTTCAGCAACATCGTTGGAATTCCATCCTCCATGCTTTTACAACGTTTGTATATCAACATTGACTATCCATAATTCGTATGCTGCGTTGAAAACCTCACAGTACATAAAACAACAATCTGGAGCATGTGCCTTGTGTTCCTCTCCTACATTCACCCTTAACTTAATTATTGTAGTCATTGGAAGAACATTTTCATAATTGAAATATCTTCAGTTCGACAAAAGTGGGATAGCTAGAAACAGATTTGTATATTCACATCATGTGGAATTTCTCTCAAAAATTTCGAAAAATATTCCTAAATACCTATTTAATTTGTCATTTGAAATGAAGAGTTTTGATTTGTTATATTCATAGCTTGGTTCGCTAGTTTTTTAATAACCTAAACAAAAATACTATTTCAAGCGTATAATAATAATTAACGATTTAAAAAGAACCTTATATGCTCATAAAATTTTAAGTACCTTGACTCCTATATACTTAAGTTGAAGAATCCTAAAGTGCTCCCATATTGGGTATATCTTCTTGGGAATCTCGGTTTAAATATTTTCAATTAACAGCTAAGCACATTGCGAAATATTATAGGTTATGGTATATTAAAATGCCTCCATAGATGATTAAAAATTTTCTCAAATCGATTTATACTGCTACTGTGATCAAAGTTTATAGTCAAACTGCATTATTTCCCAAAGAATGTGTATGTGAAATGACTATTACATTTATTGATGCATCCGATGAGAGTTCAGCGCAAGGAAGTCATTTACTTACATAAGGTTTTAAGTAATATGTAGCCATTTTTTATGCTTATGAGTAAATAACGATGCTACTCAACTTTATATTGTAGTTCGTTGCAATTAGTGACCTTTGGTATAAGAAACAGATTTGTTATGTGTATAGCAAGCGAAGCAATTCAGGAGGTAATCGTCCCTATAAAATTATGATGGGTCTTTCCTATGACAAATCCTCATCCCGCTCCCTAAAAGGTGTTGGGTAAAATTGAATTGAATGACAATACTATCTTCTCTAACAATTTACCTACATTTATTATAATTATAATTTCTGTGACTCTATATCGTTTCAATATACAGTGTGTCTACTTAAGCTGGAACCATATTAAAAACTTTTTTATTTGGGGAAAAGATCCGTAGGAAGACGCCAGAACTCATGGATAAAAGATTCAAGGAGATGGTTCGACCGCTCGTCTGCAGAAATCCTTCGTGCTGCAGTTTCCAGAGCTACAATTGCCATTTGGATCGCCTACCTTCAGCAGGAGAGGGCGTGATTAGAAGAAGAAATGAAAATAAAAATTCGCGATGCACGACCTATAAATACTGAAATTAAGAGAATATTATTTCCTCACTTTCCTGGATCCATTCCGGAGAGAGTTTCGGAAAGAAAATTGTCAATTTATTTCAATCACCCTTTTGTTTACCATGCTGCACTATTTTCAAAGTTCATTTTGAGACCAGAAGTTTGTCAAATTTTATATTTTTATCACCGTGATGAATTCATTCGAAAAGTTGAAACAGCCTTGATCGGTTATTTATACTTATATCATTTCCGGTGAAAATTTCCAAGTTTGAATCACTCGCTAATTACGGATGAGATTATAGTCATAGTTAATACGAGTATTATAATTTATATTTATTCAAAAGGTATTTTTAAACTCACAGTAGTATTTAGTTAGATAACTTTGCGGCGAATTTAAATATTTTAGTTAACAAATCATTAATAGATGTTAAACATATATATTTATCAAGAGTGTTAGTAAAAAACTATAATCTAGCAGTTCTGTGATGTTTTGATTTGTGATTTTAATTATAATTTGCGGAAACACTAGTTTTATTCCTCCCGGATCTCTACTTTACAACAACAACAGGATTCCCCGTTTCAATTTCTCAGATTAATTAAATTGATGGTAAATTTTTTAATAAGTGATTGGAGTGAAAATAGTATATTACATTACGAGTGCGAAAAGTGACTTTTATTTGAAGTTTATTTTGTTTCTTGAATATAAAATTTTTTATAGTAAACGGAGGCTTCAAATTAATTTATAATAAAATCCATGAAATAGTTACAAATCTGAGAGACATTCCTTCCTTAGCGACTTCAAGAGATGAATATATGAAAGCTACCTGATTAATAATTAGACACACAATCCTAACTTACCAATACGTAATTAGTACTGAAGACCCACCACAATGTGCTCAATGCATTCAAAACATGTCCATCAAACACATTATATTTGCAAACCAGCGAAGATACCATAGAATTACCAACAGTGTACAGTAATAGTATAGGAGAAATACCATACAAGATCTTTTTTCTTTCTTAATTATTTACATATGAAATGTTTAAAACAAACTGCCTCTAGGTTGCAGTAGCAAGCCAGTCCTAAAAAATAAATATGGTCGAAAGAATTACCAACGGGGGAAAGATGTTCCTATGGAAAGCCAACGCTTTTTACGAAAAGTACATCGTTTTTAAAAAGGTAAAATGAGTCACCGACCTAACTAACTGCAGAGAGGTTAAGAATGAATAGGATAAAGACCAATTAGTGACCAGTAACCAAAAAGTGACCGCTTTTTTGTAAAATGTTGAGATATTTCGATATACTAAATTTATGTTGTTGGCAAAACTGTTGCAGTTTTTAGATGTCATGTGTCAATGTCAAAAAAATAGTTCGTTACTTGCACATGGTTGTATATAGATGATGCAACAATAAATGGTTTGTTTTACAAGTGTTAAGTTTATTTAAATAACAGCAAATAATCAATTCCTTCACCAGTCCTTATTTAACTATAACAGGTTATGGGCTAATAAAATTACAAATATAGAAAGCAAGTTCAAGTTGATCAAAAAGCATCTTCAAAAAGAAAAAAATCTAGTTTAGTGAACCAACGCGGATTTTGATGAAATATATTTTTTTTAAATTAATTCGAGGTCGCTGAACACGAAAATAAAAAAAGAAATCGCTCTCTCTCTTACTCTCTTACCAAAAACGAGCTATGAATTTTTGAAGATGAGTTCAGATCAGCACTGCACTGGTTTTATTGCTTATTGTCATATTATAACTGCTTTAAAATGGTGCATTATAACTTCTACACAACATTAAATACACTATAATTGCTTTTTAAGATATTCCTCTCACACACACATTTAAAAAACACTGATATTGATATTCATTTCTTGCAAATTCGTTTTTTAATTCCACAATTATTATATCTTTTGACATTTTCATGTAACATGACTGACATATAAGTTTTGGTCTGTTTCCTCTTAGTCGCACAACTTGTACCTAATAGCATATTCAGCCATTAGATATTTAGCCACTTGAATTAGTTGCTGAATATTTTCGATTTGATGATCGTGACATAGAAGATATAAACAAGATGATCATTAACATACACCTATTTTTCCGATAGCTGGCGCTGTATTACAATTGAAACATTTTTTTTTCAAATTTTGAGAGATGATGATTTTAGAAAGATGGTTAGTTTTGAGATAAGTTTGGTTGATATTTATCATTTATTTGAACGATAATGAACCATTCAATTTGATCATTGAGGATGCTGAACAATTTTTTTTCTCTGAATTGCACACTTCAATTAATTCTTTAAAAAAATTACCTCCTCAGTTGTTCGGCCTCTATAAGCACTGCTGACAACGGAAATAGTTGCTGCAGGTGTAATTCCAAATACAATTTTGAACATACCGCTAATATTATAAGACTTTGGTTATCAATAGCTGTTTTCCCTTTTTAGAAAATTTGAAAATTCTACTAATATCGCTTCCCGACCAACTAACAGAGATCAAAGTGGAATCGCAATCGCTTCTTATCAGCTTGATACATTTATTAGATTGGATTTCCGTTTGAAATATTGAAGTAGATTGATGATCGCGAGCGAAGCGAGCGCGCCGGATCGACGTTCCGCAATTCGCGCGCGCGAATTGCGAAACGTCGATCCGGCGCGTTTTTTTCACAGTATGTTGATAGCTGTTCATTCAATTTTTCCATAACTGATTTCAGTTAAACGAAAGTTGAGCCAAATACAGCGCCAGCTATCGGAAAAATAGGAGTATGTTCTGTTCATTCTTTCCGCCATAGCGTTTTCTTGTGGTGTATATGGCATGGTGTATTGAAGTTCGATACCCTTCATTCATTCATTCATTCATATATCTGGGTTGTGCTCATCAGCCCAGGCACTTGAACTGAATCTTTGTACCATTTCCCATGTTATCCACTTCCATTCCAAAAACTTCGTGTCTTCTATAAAGGCCACTAGTTTGACTAGAGGGATTTTCAGTAGTTGTGATGGTTGTATAAATTCCTCTCCAAAGTGCTTCCGTCTAAGTTCTTGTAAGTCCTCACAGAAGCAGAGTAAGTGGGTAGGTGTTTCATCATCAAGTTCACATTTTCTGCACATAGGTTCACTAACTTTGCCCATATTGTACAGATGTTTCCTCAAGGTGCAGTGTCCAGTCACCAGGTCGGTAACTGTCTTCAAATGTCTCTTACCCAGTTTCAGTAGCCTGGTTCCTTGTTTACCTTGTTCAGTAAACTCTTGGTATGAAGGTGCCCTTGTGTCACCCTCCATTTGAATTGGTGTTCCCTATCTAGCCAGTTCCCGATTTCCCCTTTTATGCAATCTTTTGTGATTCCACAAAACGGTTCCGGACCTATGAAGTCTCCTTTAGAGCCTTCTTTAGCTAACTGGTCCGCCATTTCATTACCTGCAATCCCCTCATGTGCCGGCACCCATATTAGAGACACTTTGTTGTCTCTTGCCAGCCTGTTGAGGGATTCTTTGCAGTTTTTCACCAGTCTAGACTTAGTTGTTGGATTACTGAGAGCCTTAAGCAGAGCCTGGCTGTCAGTGAGTATTTCAATTTTTTGTCCGGTATATCCTCTTCTGATATTTTCATCAATACAGGCTATAGCGGCAATCGTCTCTGCTTGAAACACAGTCGTATATCGACCAAGGCTAGAGAACATTCTCTTTCTAGGTCCTTTTATACGATATTCGATACCCTTATTCCTGCAAAAAATTTTTAAACTATGCTGTGTTTTAATTAACTTTACAAAATCAATAATATTTTGATCTCTTTCACTTTTATTTTTTCAAAGTTTAACAACTAGAAAATGAGAAAAATCATCTACTAGTACTTGAAAGTATTTATAACCTTCTGACCAATATTTATTGTGACTTTTTCTTTAGTATAAAATGGTTTTCTAGTTTCCTCACCTTGGACACAAACTTTACAAATATCTTTATTAAATGATAGCCCTAACTTCTTCAAGCTAACTCTATTCAGATGCCCTAACCTTCTGTGCCAAATATCTTTATTAAGACTCTCATTTAATAAGCTAGTATCATTGGTATTTAAAAAATTACAATTTTCATGTGGGAAATCAATATTTAACAAGAATAGATCATTAACTGTATTGCAATAAAAAGAAAAATTATTTTTAGATAAGAGTTCATACTGTTTATCAGGACTTTTGCTATTAAAGACAACCTTAAAATTTTTATTTATCAATTTTGCGACAGATAACAGATTGTGTGACAATTATAGCATATATTTTAATTTCTCTACCTTGACTGTATCTGCTCTATTGGCATACAAATCTTGATTATTTTTAGCTGTACCAATCTTGAAGGTTTCAATTTCTCTGTTACCTCTAGTATTTTGGTAGACATTTTTGAAGTAGCCTTTACGTCCACTAAAATTTCCTCTTGAATACCCTCTTGTTGCATTTTGTCGACACTCCCAAAACCTGTGGCCACTTTTGCCACATTTATAACAGGCATAAAAGGACATTTCATTGTTAATATTCTGTCCTCGTTTGACTCTGCCTTTTATTTCTTCATCTAAGACTCTTGATTTTACGAAATCCATCGTGACACCAGTATTCATTGTCTCAATTGCTGTGATTACATATTCATATTTATCATTTGAAGATAAAAGCAAATGACATACTTTATCTTCTTCTTCCATCTTTGATCCTGCACTTTCGAGGTCTCTAATGAGTGTATCTAACACCATAAAATGATCTTCTAATTTGTCGTTTCTTTTCAATTTTAACGTAAGAAATTTTCTTTCCAGAGTTTGTTTGGTAAATACGCTTTTTCTTTCAAATAAGATGTATTTGTAACGCTTTCATCATATCTTTTGCTGTTTTGGAGTCATTCACCAAGTCTAAGTGTTTGTCAGTTAAGCATTGAACGATGATGCTTTTCACTTTCGCATCTTTTAATTTGAAATCATTTTTTGCAAGATCTGCTGTCTTTCTTCTAGTATGGTTCTCACCCGAAACTTCCAATTATTGAAATTGCTGGAACTTGTCATTTGCGGCATATTTGCCACTGTACTTGCCATATTTTTGAAGGTAAAAGTCTAGTTTAGTGAACCAACGCGGATTTTGATGAAATATTTTTTTTTAATTAACTCGAGCTCGTTGAACACGAAAATGAAAAAAGAAATCGGTGCTCTCTTACTAAAAACGAGTTATGAATTTTCGAAGATGAATTCAGATCAGCACTGCACTGGTTTTATTGTCACATTATAACTGCTTTAAATGATGCATTATAACTGCTACACAATGTTAGATACACTATAATTGCTTTTTACGACACACACACATTAAAAAAACACTGATATTGATATTCATTTCTTGTAAATTCTTTTTTTAATTCCACAATTATTATATCTTTTGACGTTTCCATGTAATATGACTGACATATAAGTTTTGGTCTGTTTCCTCTTAGTCGTAAAACTTGTACCTAATAGCATATTCAGCCATTAGATATTTAGCCACTTGAACTAGTTGCTAAATATTTTCGATTTCATGATCGTGACATAGAAGATATAAACAAGATGAACATCATGAACATACTCCTATTTTTCCGATAGCTGGCGCTGTATTTGGCTCAACTTTCGTTTAACTGAAATCAGTTATGGAAAAATTGAATGAACAGCTATCAACATACTGTGAAAAAAACGCGCCGGATCGACGTTTCGCAATTCGCGCGCGCGAAAAATAGGAGTATGTTCATGATGTTCATCTTGTTTATATCTTCTATGTCACGATCATGAAATCGAAAATATTTAGCAACTAGTTCAAGTGGCTAAATATCTAATGGCTGAATATGCTATTAGGTACAAGTTTTACGACTAAGAGGAAACAGACCAAAACTTATATGTCAGTCATATTACATGGAAACGTCAAAAGATATAATAATTGTGGAATTAAAAAAAGAATTGACAAGAAATGAATATCAATATCAGTGTTTTTTTAATGTGTGTGTGTCGTAAAAAGCAATTATAGTGTATCTAACATTGTGTAGCAGTTATAATGCATCATTTAAAGCAGTTATAATGTGACAATAAAACCAGTGCACTGCTGATCTGAATTCATCTTCGAAAATTCATAACTCGTTTTTAGTAAGAGAGCACCGATTTCTTTTTTCATTTTCGTGTTCAACGAGCTCGAGTTAATTAAAAAAAAAATATTTCATCAAAATCCGCGTTGGTTCACTAAACTAGACTTTTACCTTCAAAAATATGGCAAGTACAGTGGCAAATATGCCGCAAATGACAAGTTCCAGCAATTTCAATAATTGGAAGTTTCGGGTGAGAACCATACTAGAAGAAAGACAGCAGATCTTGCAAAAAATGATTTCAAATTAAAAGATGCGAAAGTGAAAAGCATCATCGTTCAATGCTTAACTGACAAACACTTAGACTTGGTGAATGACTCCAAAACAGCAAAAGATATGATGAAAGCGTTACAAATACATCTTATTTGAAAGAAAAAGCGTATTTACCAAACTAACTCTGGAAAGAAAATTTCTTACGTTAAAATTGAAAAGAAACGACAAATTAGAAGATCATTTTATGGTGTTAGATACACTCATTAGAGACCTCGAAAGTGCAGGATCAAAAATGGAAGAAGAAGATAAAGTATGCCATTTGCTTTTATCTTCAAATGATAAATATGAATATGTAATCACAGCAATTGAGACAATGAATACTGGTGTCACGATGGATTTCGTAAAATCAAGAGTCTTAGATGAAGAAATAAAAGGCAGAGTCAAACGAGGACAGAATATTAACAATGAAATGTCCTTTTATGCCTGTTATAAATGTGGCAAAAGTGGCCACAGGTTTTGGGAGTGTCGACAAAATGCAACAAGAGGGTATTCAAGAGGAAATTTTAGTGGACGTAAAGGCTACTTCAAAAATGTCTACCAAAATACTAGAGGTAACAGAGAAATTGAAACCTTCAAGATTGGTACAGCTAAAAATAATCAAGATTTGTATGCCAATAGAGCAGATACAGTCAAGGTAGAGAAATTAAAATATATGCTATAATTGTCACACAATCTGTTATCTGTCGCAAAATTGATAAATAAAAATTTTAAGGTTGTCTTTAATAGCAAAAGTCCTGATAAACAGTATGAACTCTTATCTAAAAATAATTTTTCTTTTTATTGCAATACAGTTAATGATCTATTCTTGTTAAATATTGATTTCCCACATGAAAATTGTAATTTTTTAAATACCAATGATACTAGCTTATTAAATGAGAGTCTTAATAAAGATATTTGGCACAGAAGGTTAGGGCATCTGAATAGAGTTAGCTTGAAGAAGTTAGGGCTATCATTTAATGAAGATATTTGTAAAGTTTGTGTCCAAGGTGAGGAAACTAGAAAACCATTTTATACTAAAGAAAAAGTCACAATAAATATTGGTCAGAAGATTATAAATACTTTCAAGTACTAGTAGATGATTTTTCTCATTTTCTAGTTGTTAAACTTTGAAAAAATAAAAGTGAAAGAGATCAAAATATTATTGATTTTGTAAAGTTAATTAAAACACAGCATAGTTTAAAATTTTTTTGCAGGAATAAGGGTATCGAATATCGTATAAAAGGACCTAGAAAGAGAATGTTCTCTAGCCTTGGTCGATATACGACTGTGTTTCAAGCAGAGACGATTGCCGCTATAGCCTGTATTGATGAAAATATCAGAAGAGGATATACCGGACAAAAAATTGAAATACTCACTGACAGCCAGGCTCTGCTTAAGGCTCTCAGTAATCCAACAACTAAGTCTAGACTGGTGAAAAACTGCAAAGAATCCCTCAACAGGCTGGCAAGAGACAACAAAGTGTCTCTAATATGGGTGCCGGCACATGAGGGGATTGCAGGTAATGAAATGGCGGACCAGTTAGCTAAAGAAGGCTCTAAAGGAGACTTCATAGGTCCGGAACCGTTTTGTGGAATCACAAAAGATTGCATAAAAGGGGAAATCGGGAACTGGCTAGATAGGGAACACCAATTCAAATGGAGGGTGACACAAGGGCACCTTCATACCAAGAGTTTACTGAACAAGGTAAACAAGGAACCAGGCTACTGAAACTGGGTAAGAGACATTTGAAGACAGTTACCGACCTGGTGACTGGACACTGCACCTTGAGGAAACATCTGTACAATATGGGCAAAGTTAGTGAACCTATGTGCAGAAAATGTGAACTTGATGATGAAACACCTACCCACTTACTCTGCTTCTGTGAGGACTTACAAGAACTTAGACGGAAGCACTTTGGAGAGGAATTTATACAACCATCACAACTACTGAAAATCCCTCTAGTCAAACTAGTGGCCTTTATAGAAGACACGAAGTTTTTGGAATGGAAGTGGATAACATGGGAAATGGTACAAAGATTCAGTTCAAGTGCCTGGGCTGATGAGCACAACCCAGATATATGAATGAATGAATGAATGAAGGGTATCGAACTTCAATACACCATGCCATATACACCACAAGAAAACGCTATGGCGGAAAGAATGAACAGAAGTTTACTTGACAAGGTACGTACACAATTTATTGAAACAAACTCACCTAGAACATTATGGGGTGAAGTTGTTTTGTGTTCAGCCTATGAAATTAATAGATCACCTACACATGCAAATAATGGAGAAGTTTCAGCCAGAAGATTGTACAAAAAGAATGATATATTATCAAAACTTAGGGTTTTTGGAAGCCAATCGTGGGCTGTTATATTACCGAGACAAGACAAATTAGAGAGACGTACAGAGCCTTGCATTATGGTAGATATACCGGTGCTGGGTACAGACTATGGAACTATGAAGAAAATGAAATTTTTTGTTCTCGAGATGTCGGATTTAAATTGATGAAAATTGATCATAAATTTGTTTCGTGTTGGTCACACATCGGTTCTAAGTCTGTTTACAAATAAAGTCATTTTATTCGCAGTCTTAGGAGCAAAATTGCTTTAATTTTTTTATAATTGAACAGTATTAATCAATAATTCGGTAACCTTTTACATACTTTGATTGTGAAATGTGACACCGTAATAAAAGTAATTTGACATAATGGTCAGTTTTTTATGAGAAAACTAATCATAATTTGGTTTCGTGTAGGTCACACATCTAATTACAAGTAAAGTCATTTTATTCGCAATTTTGGAGAAAAACTACATATTTTTTCTTAAATATGTGAGTAATTTATACTAACAATTTATAAACCTTTAACTGACTTTGAAATTGGAATTTAAAATAAAAAGAAACATGATTTGAAAGAGAACCCCATTATACAGGTCAGATTATGGTAGAGAAACTGATCATGATTTGATTTGGTGTTTATTAGAACACCGATTTTGAGTTGCTCCAGATTTTTTTGGAAACAAGCTTGCTGACAACAATGTTGTCGTCCACGTCATGTGCTTTTTAATCAAACACAACGTTGCCAAGTCTCTAGTTTATACCGAAAATTCCATCATTGTGAATAGGAACCCTTTAACTGACTTTAAATTTAACGCTTAAAGTAAAACTGTTTTCGAATCTATGTCAACCCCTTTTGAAAAAACTTTCACATGGCCCAGTCCTGTAGAAAATAAGAAAAATAAAAAGAGAAGACCCAAAGAACAAAATACCTTCAGCTGCAGCTTCTGCTGAGTGGCAGGGATATTATAAGAGAAAAGAAGCAGCTAAAAGAAAACTACAGGAAGAACGGAGAGCTAGAAAAGAGAAAAAATTGAAAAGAACTGAAGAAATGAGAGAGACCAAAGAGACATTATCAAAACAAAAGATTGAGGAGAAAAATATAACAAAAGAATAATAGAAGAGGGCTCATTAAAAGAGAATGAATCCGTTGCAAAAAACAATAGTTGTATATCGTAAGCGGTTCCGCGAAAAAATGCCTGATACTATACAATGTAGCAAAAGAACCATGGATACATGAAATTGGTTTTGAGTTTAAGCAAACTGATGATTATTTTTGATTGAGCTTTCATCACAAAAGTAGGATCCAAGAGGTTATAGTTTCTGAAAAAAAAGGTAGCAGCTTATATGAACCAAAGTTTTTGGATGAGATCTGGATTTTTAGCAAAGGTCAGATAAGATAAACATGGCAACATAATACTGTATTAACTCAGTGCAAGAAAACAGGCGAGGGCTCAAGATATATAATAGGGCATGCAGAAGGAGAAGACGGTTTTGTTGAAGATTTGGTTTTCAAAAGTGACTGAAACAACGGCAACTGCGAAAACTTTGAAAAATAGTTCAAACCTAAATCAATACCCAACCTAGGAAAGCCCAGTTTAATTATTGTGGATAACGCCAACATTCACAATTGGTGGAATCAATTCCATGGTCTAGCTTGTAAAAAACAAAATTACTAGATTGGGCCGAGTAAAAATATTAATATTAAAGGGAGACTTATGAAGTACTAAATATGGGAAATTATGAAAGAAAGTTGCCGAGAAGAGATTATTATTTGGACTTTTATGCAGAATGCATAGGTCACAAAGTATTACTTTTACCGCCAGTACAGCGGCATTGAAATGGGTTGGTCAGAAAGTAAAAGAATCTATGATCAAGAAATTATTGAAACTAATGATATAATTCGGACTTGGGGTGAAAAATTCGGAAAATTTTCAAAGCCCGTTGGCAACATTACGATGAACTAATTTTGAAAGACTGGGAAAATGGGAAATTTGCTTAGATGCTTCCGATATCGATCCTCAACGGATGATTTTTAAGATTAAGACAACCGATATTATTTTTTGGATCTTTTGCTTTCATATAATATATAAATTTGTACAATACATTTAACAACCTATGGGTTGAAAATATTTTTTCACTGAATAATTCATATATAATACTGTGTTCTGCTTTATTCCATAGTAAAAATTAAAAAATTAAAAATAATTCCAAGCTCCATAAATATAACATGGGATGCCAGTTCTGCTGACCTTTTAGATTCTAATTTCAATAGTAATCATAGTGTTCGCTTCTGACATGTTATTTATTGAATCCTAATTATATTGAAAATTACTACTGAAAATCCAGCTATAATAATTAGCAAATTCCTGCGTAATACTTAGCAAGTATAAAACTAAATGAAGCAATATTTTTTTTTGTCCACAACTATTTGATAATGTTTATATTTTACGTGTACTTTTTCAGGTATAATGAGGTACATTATTCACCAGTGAATAAAAGGTGCGAATAATGAACAGGTCACATGACACGGATAAATAGGACCTATAAATTTATTGCCAGAAGAGTCAAAAAAAGTATATATGAAAGCCTATACCCCCTTCCTAAATTGGAGAGAAGTAAATTCATTTATAAACAGGTAATTAATAGTAGTGGACAAAATATAGTATTCTACTCGCATATAATAGTGATACAACTGGGACATTACTAGACGAACCCATATTTCACATGAGTTTTGATAGCATGACACCAGAGAATATATTCACTGAGCGAGTGAATATCATCATCCCATCTAGGGAACAGGTGATGCACCCAGGTAATTCTGGAGAAATCATCCGGTTTGCCGATGGCTCCAGAACAAACCATGGCACTGGGGCTGGTATAAAAGGAACTAGAAAGAGAAGGTTCTCTAACCTTGGTCGATATACGACTGTGTTTCAAGCAGAGACGATTGCCGCTATAGCCTGTATTGATGAAAACATCTGAAAAGGATATTCCAGAGAAAAAATTAAAAATATTCACTGACAGCCAGACTCTGCTTAAGTCTATCAGTAATCCAACAACTAGATCTAGAAAAACTATAAAGAATCCCTCAACAGGATCGGTTAGCTAAAGAAGGCTCTAAAGCAGACTTCATAGGTCCGGAACCGTTTTTTGGAATCACAAAAGATTGCATAAGAAGGGAAATCGGGAACTGGCTAGATAGGGAACAACAATTCAAATAGACACAAGGGCACCTTCATTCAAAGAGCTTACTGAACAAGGTAGACAAGGAACTCTCAAACAGGCTACTGAAACTGGGTAAGAGACATTTCAAGACAGTGACCGACCTGGTGACTGGACACTGCACCTTGAGGAAACATCTGTACAAAATGGGCAAAGTTGCAGAAAATGTGAACTTGATGATGAAACACCTACTCTCATACTCTGCTTCTGTGAGAACTTACAAGAACGGAAGCACTTTGGAGAGGAATTAATACAACCATCACCAACTACTTACAATCCTTCCAGTCAAACTAGTGGCCTTTATAGAAGACACGAAGCTTCTGGAATGGAAGTAGATAACATGGGAAATGGTACAAAGATTCAGTTCAAGTGCCTGGGCTGATGAGCACAACCCAAATATATGAATGAATGGTTGTAGGCTGTTAGTCTTGCCTGAATTTGCAGATCATATAAACCAGGTTGTCATTTGATAAATTTCTTGTTTATTTCTGTGAAGTTGTTCCAGCGTTGTTTCATAGTGAACCAACTCTCAGCTCATCATGTCCCATCTCTATGTATGTCCCATTTAATTATTAACAAAAATTGAAAGTCATGTAACGCCTATTTACTTAATTACAGTTTCCTGTAAAAATTGTGATATTTTAGTAATGCGTTTTATCAATAGATGTCATACATAATTGTTAAATACTATTATAACGCCTTACAAAGTTCCTGACAAATATTTTTCAAAGAACAGAGACCGTTCAATAAGAAGCAACAACTACTTCTAGGGATATTTGCCCCGACAGACATGTCATCTACCTTGTACTGATGAGGCGCAAATACGCCGAAACCGGTCTACAAGTGATGTCCCTTCTAAATACAAACCAGTTTAACTTAGAAGTGTAATTCAATGTCTGTCGGTGCATATAGCCCGAGAAGTAGTTGTTGCTTCCTAGTGAACGGTGTCTGTTCTTCGAAAAATATTTTTCAAAAACTTTGTAAGGCGTTATAATAGTATTAAACTATTATCTTCGATATCATAAAACGCTTTTTATCGTATCTTTATACGAACGTTTCCAATATAACCGCAACACAATAATTCTTATAAGGTAGGTATAGCGTTGAATTAGGAAATACTTTATAGACTTTTTCCACAGTAGTTTTGCTCGCATTAACGTCAGGTAGTGGTGATTTAAGTGAACAGAATTGCTCTTTGGGTGATAGGCCACTAGGTTACTTTAATGTACTAGCTATTAAATGAGTAGCCGTTACTTGTGGTCGGTAATTTTAGTAAAGATTCTGTTGATTTATGATTTTGTAGTAATATGCAGGCTGGCGTGCGGTATATCATGAATATATTTTTACCAACTACAACATTTCAGCAGAATATAGCGGATAGATAGATTATTAGTTTTCATCATTTATTTTAAGTAATAATTTAATGATCCACACACGAAAGGAAGTTAATACAATATTAATTACATGTAAATATACATATTTCACTAAGACGAAGAAATGGTAAAAAAAATATTTTATTGGAAAATGTCGAATTAACGGAAAAATAAGACGATTCACTTTCCTGGTCATTCATATACATAAATTCACAGTCTAAGGAAGCCTAAGTACAGTCACACACGTATCGGGTAAGAATAGGCCGATATAGGGTAGCCTATGGCTAAGAGGTTTTGTTTATTTTGGTTTATAAATAGTGACGAGATGGCAGATAAGATGAGTATTGTTCGCGTCTCGACCTCATTTGCACCAAATCTGTCGATTGTCGGCTACATGTGAAAGGTTGGTACACGATCGCTTCCCGATTTCGGCCGATTCTTACTCGATACGTGTGTAACTGTATTAAGGGTTGCAAAAGCTTTACTGCGTTGCCAAATCAATTGTAGAGGTGTTGGGTAAACTTTTGGATCATTTCAATAGTAGAAGAAGAATAAGGAACATACAGAAGATATGATTTATCAGAGATTATTCCCTTCCTATTAATTTTGCCAATCGCTATCAAGAATTGGTATGTCAAATATAATTTTAAATGGAAAAATTACTTAACAACTGTCAACTTAGCTGTCAGCAGTTTTTCCGGAAAAAATTTCATGCAAGTTTGAGAAGTTGCCTTGTAAAAACAAACTTGATGGTTGTATTAAAATAAAATGTTTATTTATCTCAGGAAATAATCTTACCAAATATCCCTCGTGCATCTAATTTTTCCTGTGGAGAAATTGGAACTCTCGTTTCTAAGTAATCTGTCTTAACAAATAGCATGAGCGAGAGTGGTTTTAAAAATCCGAGTCGAAGACGAGGATTTTTCCACTTACGCGAAAATTACTTAGAAACTCGTTTTTCCGAATTTTTCCGGAAAAATTAAATGCACTAGGGATATTACCCCCGAAAAATGGCGTAGAACTATGCGCGCAAAAATGTGAAAATATACATGGTGTTCTATTCAAAATAACAAATTTAATTTCAACTTCCGGTATAACCGGAAGTGCTGTCAAAATAATAATATTTCAGGTAGACTGTTAATGACGAAAAAAAACCCTAGCATAAAATTTCGTAGTTTTATCTTATGTAATGATAATTGTCAAACTTTTGCAAAACATTTATGAAAGTCGGTATTTAATTATATACTTATTTGTTTTCAGAAAATAGAAAACGTTTATTATTGCAATAAACAGTATTTTTTAGCTTTCAATCAATAAAACTAAATGCTTTCAAGAACAATAGCATAGTGAATGCCAACATGTAAAGGTAAACCTCCCACTGTTACAAACAAGGAATTAAAAACACAACAGCTGATATATAGAAAACTACAACCTATCACTCACAAAACTAGTTTCGCTTAATAAATGGCTTGCGGATGGTGCAAGTACACTGAGAAAATGGTATAAGTTTTTCCGAATTAACAGCTTCAATGTTTTAATATATACAGCGTGGGCCACAAAAAAACAGTCCAACCGAGACATACAGAAAAAATGACACATTAGCAAACCATAGGCGTTGCGTTCCATTTTTAAGAGATGTTGTACTTTAAATTAACTAGGACCTTTTTTGCAAAGATGGTATAAAAATCGTGGACGATCATTATGTCTGAATACTCTATCTAAATGCCATTCTAATGATGTGCTGCACATTTAAAAATAAGGGGTTGTTGAAGTGGAAGGGAGGGGTTGACAAATGACAGATGCCAGTATCGTAAAAATGTGTCCCCCTTAGAACAAAAATCGACGTGTTTCCTAATTTCCTTACTGCCAAATATTGGGGTGGACTATTTTCTTTGGCGCACTTTGCATATATATTTTATTTTTGGGAGTGTCTTACATCATCAAATTGTAACAATTTTGATAAACGTTAGCTTATGATCTGGAGAGCTTTGTATAGAACAGAAAGATCATTCGAAAAAATGCTGAATATGGAAGCTGCCATTTTATCTGGGTGAGATGTCTGTCTATAGCGCTATAGATGAAAAGGATCTACTTTCTTGTTGTTAACAGCCTTCCATACGGCTGGAAAATGTTTCTAAATCCAGTGTACTGTTTTAACCAGTTTCAGGTTCTCTTTTACAAAAGGAAGACATATCTGCAAAAGTAATATTGGCATATCTACCGTTTATAAGGATACAATGAACATAATCGATTTGCAAATAATCACAAGCAATTATGGCATAATTATGGACTGATATCAATCAAGCTCCACTCCCAGATAGTTAACTTCATGTACACCCATTACCATACTTAAGAAAATATTGAAGAACTGGCAACATGTGAACATCATAGCTAAAAAAAATACACAATGACAGTATTTTGGATTTGCCCCAACTAACACAGTTAGTTATTTATGCAGTCCACTGTGTCGTTAAGATGATTTTTACGGTATTAGTTATTCCCGCCAGTGGAGCCGATACTTGTGTTACGATTAGTATTTTATCTCAACTAGTTTAATTTCTATTATAACTATTTGCTAAGCGGTCATTTTTAAGACCTACCTTCTAATATTATTCAACATAACAAGCGTGATCAACCTAATCGCAAGCGTTATTCGTTCTTTAAACCTATAGGTTTAGTTTTGTACAGAATGCTCCTCACATATCCCCATAAAAAGGAATCTAATTATGTAGGATCAGGTGATCACGCTGGCCATTCTATCGATCCTTGCCTCCCTATCCACTGATTGGGAAATATTGCATCGAGGTACTGCCGGACATTGCGTTGGTAATGTGTTGGTGCTCCATCCTGCTGAAACTGGAACTTGAGGGTTTTCTGGATCAGGATATAAATTTGCCAAACTTGGAAAGACATCATTTTGAAGTAGTGCCAAATAATGATCGCTATTCGAATTGCTCTCAATGGAAATGATATGGTTTCCAGCAATCCCTGCCCAAACATTAACCTCTTGAGGATATTGCGTGTGTTTTTCTCTCATCCAGTGAGGATTTTCCGTTGACCAGTAGCGGCTATTTTGCCGATTAGCATGACCGTTTAGTGAAAAAAAGCACTCATCATTCCAATTGGATAATATTGTTATCCAACATGTGCATCATTCGCTCCCAAAAATAAGTTCTCCTATCAAAATCGTCTTCCATCAGGTCCTGGGTGGGTATCATTTTATAGGGATGTATTTTATTTTGTTTTAATACGTTTACTATCGATGTGATTTTTCCTCAAACTCAAGCATCACATCTAATTTGATTCCATCACCCATTGAAATGGCAGCTGGTTTTTTCATCTGTCTTGGATGGCCAAAATCGCGAAAATGATTCTACCAATTGTTACTTGGGACATAGGCGGTAAATCGGGAAATTTCTCATAAGATAGGCGAGTTATCTCCTGTTGCGTTCGGGTTTTATCTCCGTAACCAATCATTTGTAAAACTGCCATTTTATGCATTTCCGTTGATCTAACCATTTTTAAGAATTGAGGTTAACGAATTTCAAACTAAAATTATAATACGGACAACTTAAATGACATAATCACAAAACAATTGCTAAGGCGTTTTAAACCAACTAAGGTTGCCACGGAAACTCTTCAAAGCATTTTTTAATGGATACCATCTAAAAAGCACATTGCTATGGTTTTTGCTTACTTTCTTATTATCAAGACCTAAGCCGGAAATAAGTTTTGGGTATATTGTAATAAGTTTTGAGTATATTTCATATCGAATTTCGGTAACCACATGATTTTATTTTATTCTACCTTAATTGTTGCAATGAACTTGAAGACGATAACATTTTTGAATGGAGATTAAAGAGGGGGGTTCAAGGTAGGGATCGCATTTTTACGTTGAAGAATGTCAATTTTTGATTTAAATTTGACGTGTTTCGAGATTTTTCATAAATATGTACAGTAACCGAAATAATGAATTTATTCTGTTTGGCTCTTACACACTTTATATGCACAGCATTGGGTGGCGTTTGGTATCAATCTCTTCACATTGACTTTAGAAAGAGTACATCGTAGAGTCACTTTCACCTGATTTCAATCATTTCCATGTCATTCAAAATTCACTGTTTATTTTCTTTAAACATCGAGCTCTTAATAGAGCATAGTGCACTCTAAACCGTTACGCAATATCATTCAAGCATAGTGAATGTTTCTCAGTGTAAGAAGATGCGTCTCATCACCCAAAAAAACTAGTTAAGCTTATGAAACGGTTTGCAGATAATACGTATGTGTATAGACAAACTTTTGTATAATAAAATTTGTATTCGCTTCCTATGAACTCCCCATTTGGTGATGTAAAACAGATCTAGGTACACTTAACCGGCAGTGGCCGGACGACCAGGTTCCTCGTCTTATCTCTAATTAAAATCTCCTATGTTTGTGTCTTAACATGCTTAAACTGTCACTTAAAGTTGCATGTATTTGTGTAATATGTATATTTAAGTGGATATTATGCAGTAGGCCACGAGCATTGGAAGTAAATGGTGAATACGAAATTAGCTTTCTGGATTTTATCGTCATTTTTCTATCGATAGATTGATATCGTATTTTAGCTATCGCTCTACCACAATCTGGATTATAAATAATAGAGCTCAAGTTCGCAAAATACTTCCTGCAATGACAATAAATTAAGTTAATGTATATTACGAGTCGGGTATTTTTTGCATGTTTTGTCGAAGGTGGAATGTTGCTGAGATAAAGTTGTGAACCAGATTACTAGACGAGAATTTAAATTATGTTCATCATAGTAAAATATATCAACGCTGAGATAAAATAACATTCGTTGCTCCTTGAAATTTTAATTGTTTATTAATTTTTCATTTTAGTACATTAATAATAAGGAATAGCAGTGTGGGAATGAGCATTGAATACTCATTTTCATCAAATTGAAATGCTTTAAATGCGCTTTCTTAGGTTAATTTTCTATAAAATAGTAGGTATCCTTTTTATAAATTATACATCGAAACACGTATGTTGGACATAAGGTAGCTTTATTTCATATGCTCTAGCACTGAATATCGTACAAATGAACATACAACATTGCTTCCTTCACATCAGTACAACACCCTCCAAAGAGATCAGTATACTACACCCTTAATGGTCATAAAATCCATAACAAATATCAATAACAACATGTTCTCCGGAGTCAAAGACTTGAACTTTTACGTTTATTTGAGTAGATGAGAAAAGTACCATTCGTACCATAATCCTGTATTGTTCACTTCAATTCTGAAATGTATGTAGGGTAAAGTAAGGTAAGCTAGTGATCTGTTCAATTAAACATGAGCAATTTGAATTTCTGAAGATATATAATTTTTTTGACCTACTTATCCATAATGTCAATGCTTAAAACAATCGCTGATTCAAAAAAATGCTAAAATTAATTCAATTTTGATAGAAAAATACATTTGAAAAAAATGCCATTTGGTTAGGTAATTTGGTTGTAGGTTATTTTAGGTATTTGGTGATAGTGGAGAAGTATTTTGGTGGTATATCAGATTAGGAGCAATTGAAAAGATAATGATTGGAAACTTGTTATTACAAAACAAGCATTTAACTTATTAGAAATCAAGAAAATTATCATGCATCTGAAGCATACTCATCACAACCGTCACACATAAAGATGTCTTCATCGTTAAATCTCGTTTGACAGTTTGTGTGATACGGAACGCGGCAAAAGGAGCACTGAACCCATAACGTACCATTTTTGGCCTTCGAATCTTCTCGGTAGCTGATTCCGCAGACACGACAATGTCAATCGCCATCGTCGTCTTTTTTCTTGCCCTTTGTTTAGGACTTTTCTTTCGAAGCACATTTTTTCGTGTCAGAAGCTCTAGAGCTTACCAATCCTGAAGGTACAGGTTGTGGTGGTGCTGGTGAGTCAGGATCAGTTAGCCATTTTGCACTGGAGTCTCTGGTTTTAGCCCGTGGTATAACTTTGTTCGCTATAGAGGGCAATAAAAATAAATTTCCTATGGTGGATTTTTCCAAAGGGAGATCAGAAGGAATAATATCACCACTTCTATTGACGTATTGATCATCTAAAACAGTCTCCGTTAACTTTGATGGGGCTATAGCTTCAGGCGAGATAGCATCTTCATTCAAAGGAAGGATTCCACTTTTCCGGAAGGCGTGTTCAATATTAACGGGGGTAAAACTTTGAATCATTGCTACAGAAAAAATAACGGCTGGGTTTTTCACCGTTTTTTTCTTTCATGTAATCGCTTAAACAGTTGGTCCAAGCGGATTTTAAAGAACGATAAACGCCTACATCAAGTGGCTGAAGAAGATGGCTTGTGTGTTCTGGGAAGGTGAAGAGATGAATATTATTTTGCTTTGCTAGTTCTAATACAGCCAAAGACAAATGTGAAGCATGAGAGTCCATTAAAAGAATTACGGGTCTTTCTTTTGGTATGGAATTGATAAAAAATTGGAACCATTCCAAAAAAAACGTCGGAGTTTATTCAGCTGTTCGATGGCAGTTTTACTAAAGAGTTAGGGATGTCTCCACGGGCTAGATCGGGACTCCAACGAACACATTGGAAACTTACTAGCGGTGGTATAAAAGAACCATTGTCACAAATACATCCAAGAACAATAGTTGTTTTTCCCATATCTGCGTAAGTTCTTTTATAAACATAAAGCTTGCCTAAGGCCGTCACAACTTTGCTATGTTTTACTACAAAAGACAACCTCGTTTCATTACATTTACAAATTCTACCTGGCGTATTTTTTATGCCTAATTTCTTAATAAGATCTTCCAATTTTGTATAGAAATCAGCAAGCATAGTAGGATTTGCCATGGAGGCTCGGTATGCTGCTAAGTTTTCTGGCACACGTAATGTTAGCCCATATCTATTTTTGAAGTCTATCCACCACCACATGCTAGCTATTTCATTATCCTCCATGAAAAAATGTTCTCGACCAACCGATTTTGCAACCGAAAACGCTAGTTTTCTAACATTCTGGACAGTATGACCAAACCCTAATTCTTGCATGATAATAATATTATTAAATATACCTACGGACTTCTAGTTCTGCCGGTAGAGCACAAAATGGTCTTCCCAACTTTGGTAAATCGTGAATCACCGGATCACTTTCTGCTTTTTCAGTCTTACTTAAATATATCTTCAAAGATGTTCAAACAATCTTCATTTCATTCGATATATAGACACACCCTCTTCACGGACCATTTGGGCTGCTCGAACTATATCTTGCTTTTGATAATTTCTGTTGTTCCATTTCGGCATTTTTTTGCTATCTGAAGGTAATATGGTGATTAGGTATGTTGGTGATATTAGGTATGTTGGTGATATCCTAGAATTATATTTTTCAAAAATATACTTTTGTCTAAAACGATCAAATCCTTTAAAAGCATAGTAACAGTTTAATTTAAAAGTCACTGTCCTAACCTCACAGTTTTGCATACAAAATTGCTAAGAAAATGGCCTAATAACTTGAGGCGTAACAAATTCAAATAATATTTTGAGCTCGATATGATTGTACCTACCACCCTAAAAAGTAGCATTTTCTTTCTAAGATAATACAGAAACAAACTCTTACCTTTCAATGTTTTGCCTACTACAAATAAATTCAATTCATATTACAAATATTGTCAAATTCAACCACTTTATTTGCCGGCAAGAACGAAAAGTTTTCCTAGACGTAAACAAATGAAGCGGGAGAACATGTAGCTTGGAGGGAGTATTCCACAGAACTGACGGACTCGATTCGAAGACTCCCCTTGAATAGGAAAGTTATTGATACATTGTAAGGAAACTATCACCAACATACCTTACTTTACCCTATACGATTTTTTAAAAAATTATGTATAACATAAATTTTCAATAATTTCTCAATGGATTTTATATATTTTATTTATATTTATTATCAGCACTAATATTTTATAATTGTAATTTATTTAAGTATCTATAATGAAATAAGTACCTACTCGTTATGCATGCGGCTACTGCGAATCGAGTTATTATTATTATTATCTTTTAGGTTATTTATCCTTAATCAAAAGTAAAAATAATTTTATGTTTAAGTGATTTTATAGGTATAGTATTTTAACTAGGTACTTCCTTTTATGTATATATTTGTACTCTGTTTGAATGTTTTTATATAATTACTGCTTTACTTATATTTATTTTTTTGTGATTTCATATCATCTTTCTACGATTCAAATTTTATACATAGTAATTTAAAATTGGTATTTACAAAGTCAGTTTTCAATAATAATAATTACCCGACAGAATTTATAAACAAAGAAATTAAGAATATAGAGAATTGCTCATTGTTAATACCCAGGAAAAGAAACGTACACCCAGGCTAAATCCTACCGACCAATCAGTCTGACATCATTTATGCTGAAAACCATGGAAAAAGTTTTACAAATGTATTAGCAAGAAGGAGCGCTTAAGAGCATCCCTCTACATGGACTACAATGGGCTTATCAATCAGGGAAATCAGGTGAAGCTAGTCTCAGGTCTCAAAAGGAGTCTGAATCATAAGGAAGAAGCCCTTGCAGCATTTCTAGACATCGAAGGTGCTTTTGACAACACATCGATGTCATCAATAAACAGATCCCTTAAAAAAAGAGCAATTAAGGATAGGATACATGCTAGAGCATAGGAGAATAACAGCACATATGCATGATAAAACATACACCGTTAGGACAACTAATGGATGTCCTCAAGGTAGGGTACTTTCAACACTTTCATGAAACCTTATTGTGGATGACTTGATCTGCAGGTTGAATGATCAAGGCATAAGGAAGCAGCTCTTTGCGGACGACATAGTGATAGTCACCAATGGGAAATTCCCAGAAGTAGTTATGAATGCCCTACAAGAAGCAGTATGAATTGTGGACGAATGGTGCCTTAAAGAGGACCTTTCCGTTAATCCAAAAAAACCAAACTAGTTGCTTTTACGAATAGAAGAGTTCTCCCGCAGGGTAGAGTAGTGTTTATTAGAGAAGAACTAGAAATATCCAAAGAAGTTAAGTAAAATAAATAAATTTATTGCTCTCTAGTATCACAATGATACATGAACAAGAGGAGAATATTAGGTTACATCTATTAATTCGTAAAATACATGACAGAGTGATGAGATAAAGAGTAAGAATAATTAATAAAAACATAACAGAAAACAAAATTTCGGACTGGTTGAGATGCCCTCAGTCATTCATTTATAATGAATGCTCTAAGTTTCATTACCTCGCTCATAAACCTGTGAAGCTTTTGCATTATCATAGCGTCGTTTCAAGACAATAAAGCGTCAAGGTCATCTGAATATCTCTCGAATTTTACTAACGAGCCTCGTAATTTCGTAATTTTTTGTGATTTTCTTAAATTCTTTTTTAGCTGTGTTATAAGATTTTATACTGTTAGGATCCGTACTACTAGAGTTATTGAGAGGATCTATTCTTGCATTAAAATCGCCATAAATAATTACTTGATCAGCAGGAAGTTTACTGATAACACCTCTCATAGTCTCTTCCAAAAGTTCAATACATGTATGGTCATTTAGCCCTTGTTTCAAGTATACTACACCTAAGTACGATGAAAAATATTAGATTTATTTGTATCCTCATAAACAACCACATAATAATATTACATATATCAACAATTTTAACAAACTTTAATCCCTTTAAATTCTCAGCCACAAGTATTAAGATACCTCCACTGCCTCTGCCCCTTTGTTTATCTTTTAATGCTTGGCTATGGTAAAAGCTGTAGTTATTCAAAAAGTTAGGAAGCACAGGATCAGAGAAGGTGATCCAAGTCCTATTATTGGAAATCTACAAAAATTATTAATATCTTGGGAATCAAAATAATTCAAATTGTTCATGCTCGAGAATGATATATTCAATTGGTTCCTATGTGAATATATAACCTTATTTTTTAAGAGGACAAAACTCTTGCCCACCACACCACACACCACACTAGTGACTTTTTTCTTCGTTAAACGTCTTCTTTTTTGGTTTTGCTTTGACGCCAATGAAGTATGTGTTAGATTTCCGGATTTCCGGAGTCTTCAACATTATCTTCTCAATAATCTTGATTTATCGATTGACTTTGATCTCTGATCTGAGACTCACTGTGCTGGCTTACATATACTTGATTATTTTTAATAAGCACATCCATTCCTAGTGACTTGAGGAACTTTGCAGTCCTTCTGTTCACCATCTCAAGTTGAGTATCTGGGAGTGACCCTTGATTCCAAATTGAATTGGAAGGCACACCTGGACAAAAATTATTACCAGGGCGACTAGGCTTTTCTGGTAATGCAGAAAAGTTATGGGCAAATCCTGGGGAATACGACCTGAGGTGGTTCACTGGCTCTACACAACGATCACCTATGGAAGAATAGTGTGGTGGAGGAGGACATAAGTGTCCTCTGCAGTTAATATATTAACCGCAATCCAGAGACAAGCCCTTCTTGCTATTACTGGGGTAATGAACAGCACGGGGTCGGCATTAATGGAAGCCCTTATTGGACTTCTTCCCTTGGAACTTTTTGTAGGGGCCGAGGCAATGATGGCAATTCTTAGGCTGAAATCGGTTCCCAAACAATGTTCGATACAACTGGGACAATACTAGGTGAACCCATATTACACATGAGTTTTGATAGCATGACACCCGAGAATATATTCACTGAGCGAGCGAACATCATCATCCCAACTAGGGAACAGGTGATGCACCCAATTCAGGAGGAATCATCTGGTTCACCGATGGCTTAAAAACAAACCATGGCACTGGGGCTGGTATAAAAGGTCCTAGAAAGAGATAAAAACCTCAGAAGAGGATATACCGGACAAAACATTGAAATATTCACTGACATCCAGGCTCTGCTTAATCCTATCAGTAATCCAATAACCAGGTCTAGTCTTAAACTTCAAAATATTATTGATTGTCTAGTTGTCGAATTTTTTCGTTAGTGTCTGATAGGGACAAGAATTTAAAAACTTTTTTGTTCTTGATAATGGTAGCTGCAACGCTACCGAAACGTTGAATTAAAAAATATAAAAAAGATTGTTGTTGAATTTCCCAAAATAATTAACAAAAAGAATAACGAGTAATATGATTTTGAAAAATCTGCTGTTTAATTCAATTGAAAATTAATCTCACACAGCTTCATATTTTCTAACAAATGTAGTTTCCATCAACGTTCCTCACCTTGCGAACATCAAATTCATGGAAACTGCACTTTGCCTTTATTCAAGTTTCCATTTTGTAATAAATTGTTCATTTTAATCTCACCACATCTACATACTATCTTCGCCTATTCGCCTATGATACTTACTGCATTTACCGATAATCATTTCCTAAATAGCACGCCTATGGAATTAGCAAACATTACATGCAAAAAGTATCTTAATTAAGAGAGTATTTACCAACAATTACTGTCAATAACAACAGATATTAGTTGTTGAAATTTCATTGAAACAATAATGTTCTTTCTCCATGTTCAAACATCTTCGTCTAAAAATGTTTTATACTTATCATATTGCAATAATGATCGTGGGCTGACGTTTGACCCCATTCTATGACGTTAAGATAAAAGATACGAGAATTGATAGTCAGTTTTGCAATAGGAATGCACGGTTTGAAATATAGCTATTAAAATTATAATCGAACGGGTCATACTGCAAATTGGTTATAGATCTAAATGTATTAACGTTAAAGATCTGCTTATTATCCCGATTAAAAACAGAAACAAAATTGACGTCGCAAAATTTCGTTTTTATTCGAAAACATTTTCCTCCAATATGAAACAATTTCTCATACTCAATATTTAATTTATTCTACTCAACTCAAGCTCATTAGTCATCTCATGCTGATCATTTTTTCGACTATAATTAGAATAGTTATTTGTTTTACTAGGCAGAAAAGCACAGGAAACCAGACAAGGCATTGAATCTTCTCATCTGCAAAAGAAACATATAATTTTTCCTCCAAATTCGTTCCACTTTCACGCAAAATCCTAATAATTAAATTCACACAATGTCATTGTCATTTTTTATTACCACTTTGATTGAAATTATTACTTGGAACGAAATTTTTCTGTCTAGGCAGTAAGAATACACCTTTTATGCCTGTCAAGTGTCACTAAAGAGCCACTTTCAAAGTCATTTAGAGAAAAATATATTCAAACAGCTTAAGTGAGTTGAAAAAAAATTGGCTTCACAGTGGAGCCTGTTAATAAAATGGGAAATTATTTATTGTTTTGATGAGCTACTTCAATTGAAATTGTTTAAAATATATTTTCGAGAAGGGTATTTTCAGGAAGGAACCCCAGAATAAGTCACCTTAACCATGGCACTGGGGTTGGTATAAATGGACCTAGAAAGAGAATGTTCTTCAGCCTTGGTCGATATACGACTGTGTTGCCAGCAGAGACAATTGTCACTACAGCCTGTATTGATGAAAACATCAGAAGAGGATATATCGGACAAAAAATTAAAATATTCACTGACAGCCAGGCTATGCTTAAATCTATCAAGCATCCAACAACTAAATCTAGACTGGTAAAAAACTGCAAATAATCCCTTAACAGGCTGGCAAGGGACAACAAAGTGTCTCTAATATGGGTACCAGCACATGAGGATTGCAGGTAATGAAATGGCGGACCAGTTTAGCTAAGAAGATTATAAAGGAGACTTCATAGGTCCGGAACCGTTTTGTGGAATCACAAAATATTGCAGAAGAGAACTGGCTAGATAAGGAACACCAACTTAAATGGAGGTTGACACAAAGGCACATCCATACAAAGAGTTCACCGAACAAGGTAGACTAGGAACTCTCAACCAAGCTATTGAAACTGGGTAGGAGACATTTGAAGATATTCACCGACCTGGTGACTGGACACTTCACCCTGAGGAAACATCTTCCCAAAATGGGCAAAGTTAATGAACATATGTGCAGAAAATGAGAACTCTATGATGAAACACCTACTCACATACTCTGCTTCTGTGAGAACTTACAAGGACTCAGACGAAAGCACTTTGGAGAGGAAATAATACAACTACTGAAAATACCTCCAGTCAAACTAGTGGCCTTTATAGAAGACACGAAGCTTCTGGAATGGAAGTAGATAACAAGGGAAATGGTACAAAGATTCAGTTGAAATGCCAGGACTGGGATTCCGTGTACATGGAACTCGATAGCGACACGTCACGACACGCGTATTTTTATATGAATAAAATTAACTAATTTTTAAAGACCCTGTATGTCAATAAACAAAATGGAAGTAGGACACATTTTAATTGTCATTTAATACTTCCCATTTGAGCCCCAATACGAGGTAGAAGTATATGTACAGTTTATCAGAACTAACCTCCCATATAAGAACAATTTGTCATAGCTGGGAATATATACCGTCCGGCTTTTTAGAATTTTTAGTATTTTGGTATAAAAAAACATTAAAAGGATGCAAAAATGGATTATAGATAAACAATATAGCTCCGATAGGAGCCCCAATACGAGGTAGAAATATCTACAGTTTATCATGACTAACCACTTATATAAGAACAATTTTTCATAGCTAGGAATATACCTATACCGGCCGGTTTTTTAGTATTTTAAATATTTTTTTATAAAAGAATAGTAAAAGGAAGCATAAATGGACTATAAGTAAACAATATTATGTACTAATTCTGATAACCAAATTAATTTTTCAAGATTAAGCCAATTTAAAACCTACTAATCATTTATATAAAAAAAGTTCGTCTATACAATGACTAAAAAGTTTTTATCAAGAAAAGTTCTAAGCAAAATTAAAATCTAATAAACAATTGTAAAATACTTTGTTTATATATTAAAAATTAATTGTTTATTGTAATAAAATTGTTCGTATGTAAATAAAATGAAAACTTACCGTAAATGTATCTGATTGTAATCGAAGTAGTCCATATAGAGGCACTATTCTCTATACTAAACGATACACTAACACGTTAGCAAAAATAAATTTCGAACGCTCGCCGATCTTTCCTATTCCAAGGTCAACTCGCTACTGAATATAAATCGACAAAATTCATTCACCCCGTTAAATAAGTAAAGTTGTTTATCATATCTTCGATTAATATACCGGCCGTCCTAGAAATATATGTATATTATTTTTAAAACCTTATTTTTTAGAAAAATTCAAATGTATTCATGTTTTTCAGGATGTTTTCAAGAAAATTTTTATTGTTAACTCATTTCTCAGGATACTTTTGGCGAGCAGTAGGTATATAGTGACGACGTATAGGTAAGATTAAATTCGAAATATCCTAAACGAAAAGCCATCTTTGTGATCAACCGAAAATTAATGACGTCAACGACAGGAAAAATTCTTTTGTTCTGCAGGAAAATTTAGAAAATAGACTAAAAGAGGATTAAGGATCAATTAATTTTTAAGAATTTCCATTTACCATGGGCGTACGGGGGTATCATGAGGTATATTTTGAATTCATAAAAATAGAGGCTTCACAGAGAAAAAATAAAATACAAGGTGTTTCATTAAAAATAATTTTTTTTGTATCCCCTATCACTGAGATAAAAACTATCCTATAACCTTCTTGCAAGTGCAGGAAATTAGTTGTCAAAGTTTTATTGCATTCGGATGAACGATTCGGCAGCGAAGTTTTAGGGAAACGTATTACATTGTAAGAGTATAATATACAAATAAATTTATATTAATTTTATACAAAGTACTTAATCAAATATCGGAGTTTCATTCACTGCCTGCATCATAACAGTTTGTCTAGAAGTAAAATCTTTCTTCGAGGCGGTGTTGTAGGAGTGTGCTCTACTTCTTGCTGATTTTTACAAAGGGAAACCTGCACGTTTTTTCCAATATAATGAATAGTACCTACCTGCAAGTGAACAAATCATAAAAGCTCATTAATAATAACAGATTTACGCCTTAATTGCCCAGTGTTTAATCTAATCATTTATCAGCGGGAACTATTACTCGGTAAAGGTATATTTACAATAAATATGTTAAAAGTACAAAGTAGGGCAATCCAAAGTGAAAGGAGGTATGAATTTTTTACACAGCTAACAAAAAATTTTATATTATTGTACCTATTTATATTATTAAAATTATAATGAAATTCCTATTCCTTCATAATATTAAACTTTGGTTCTGTTTTGGAGTTATCGATGTGAAAATTCTGGACTGGAATGCTACTGGCAACAACTGTGTAGTATAGGGAGGTTATCTATGGTCTGGTAGTTGAGAATATTTCACAACAATCATGGGTGTAGTTTCCTCGCACCAGTCTGACTTATTTTCTTTTTTTTCCTATTGTCTAAGCTGGGGAAAAGTTGACAATGGTATGGGAATACCTAGGTAAACTCAATGAACTAGGCGAGAACAATATAGTCACCTTACTGTGGATTAAAGGACACACAGGAATAAAAGGAAATGAAATATCAGCTCCAATGTAATATTGGAAGAAATGGACAAAGTAGAAAAAAAGAGAAAATCTGAACATTGGGAAGATCTAGTAGGGCTTAGACAATCAAAAATACTACAACCTCTCGAGAATAAATTATTGCCTAAGAGTTTTAACAGGAGACCTAACGGGATATTGTCGCCTGAATGGGCATCTGAAAAAGCTTAAGATAGTGTTTTTCTGTGTTATGGAAGAAGAAATCTCCGTCCAACAAGGAGAATACTGGATAGAAGAGGGACACTTAACTAAACTGAAGTCTGCAGGCATCCTAAGACTCCTCCGGGAAATAGGTGGAGCTCAGTGGAAGAAAGGAGCACAATAGATCCTTTAGATCTCAGTGAATGTCACACCAATATACATACACACATACATTCATACAAGGTCAGAGGATCCGAGTGTTAGATGGCAGGATACTAAAATGCAAGAAATTGGCTTATATCGAGCAACATGACGGTACATTTTGTTTCACTATCTATTTATGCTGAATATCAAACGTCAATGCAGTTATAATTTATAACTTTAATCTCGTCCCGTTTTTGGCTGAAAAGTGGGTAGCAAATTTTTTTCGAATATTTCGTAATAAATTAATATCCACTCATTCAATTTAACGACTCACCATATATAAACAATATAATTATCTTGTTTTATACATCAATAAATTCAAACTATCTCAACATTCATTACAACTCTTATCTTCTATAATAGTAAAATATCGGAGACTTACTAGAGAATATTTTTCATTTATGAAATCTCAGCAGGAATAATTGTATTATTTACGACTTGCCGTTTATTTATTTCGCGTAAAAGACCATTGGCGTGCATAATTTGAATGATTTTATGGATGTAACTGACTATTAAGTAGGTAGCAGTAAGGTGTAATTCGCGATTTGATTATTTTCATATTATATTGGCAAGAAAAAACATTTCTATGCTTATAATATTTAAAAATTGATTGTTTTAGTACAAGGTTGAGTAGGTATAGTCTCTTTTTCTTTCTCTATTATTTACATATAAAATGTATGAAACTAAAAGTTACTAGATCTGGACACGTCGAAAATTATTATTAATTGACATCAAAACTTGAATTTGTCTGAGCTGTCTTAAACATTCTATCCGAATATCTGTGTATTAAGTCACTAAATAGCAATTGTTCAGGAGAGTAAAAAAACGTTTGCAAATATAGTAAATGAAATAGATCTCGAAAATGCTGAAATTTAGGGACCTTAATTTTCACGATGAAATAAAACAATCTAATTTGTTTAAATCTTCATTATATTTGAACCTATGTTCAACTTAAACTTGTGATGCGTTTCGCCAACACAGTAGGTTTATTAAACGGGTGAAGGTTTAATTACATTTTTTTAAATGTTACAGCGCATTGATACGGAATTTTAAGAATATTGACAAGAGTATTAGAAAATGTTTAACTGGAAGTAAAGTGACAGAAATGGTTCTCAAATACGGAATTTTAAGGATATTGACAAAAGTATTGGGAACATTTGCCTGGCAATTCATTCACAACAATCCCTCCTGAACTATCTTATAGCTACATAATGTAATGTTTTTGTTATTTATAAAAATAGTTTTTACTTGTGGGATAAAATTATACACACTACTATGGCTAATTACTATTTATTCATTTTTTGGAACACACACTGTATTAAACTTAATTTATATACATATAAACACTTTACTTAATGTCTACTAATTTATTTACACTCAGTATTTATAATTTATTTTCACCACTTGACTATTATACTATTTATCTTCACTATTTCATTCATTGTTCAATTACTGAGAACTTTTGTAACTAACTCTTTACTGTCCGTTCACTAATTTCGAACTAACTGTTTACGCACTCAAAAACCCGCGTATATATAGTCCTTATCAGTTCTGGAAAGTTCTAGTATTTTTTGCGCTCGACCCAAGCGTACACAGAGCGTCTTTTCGATAATGTTCTCTAAAGGAGTGCAGCCACCAAAATTTACAGTCGAGGGACAGGGCCGGCTTTGAGTTGGCGACCTCGCAACAATAAGTTTAATAATTGATAAGATTTCCTGAATATTTGTTTTTAATCATCTCAAGGGCTTCTGAAAGATTTAATTTGAGGGATTTAGTTCTACATGCAAAATTTGAATCGAAAGTGTGTTGGTTTGCTAATAAATAGTTTGAATAGTTAGAATCAGACTTTTTGTTGTCATATAGGCCAAGAAATATAGACCGGAAATGACCATTTCGTGTTTTACCGTTCAAGACATTTATTTCACGTATATTTTCAACCAGTAGGCATATAATTTGTTGCACTTGGTGAAATATTTGACCATATTTTTAGAATGGATAGTATGATTGAAACGCATACGCCGCACGCAATACCATTTTTTTACAAGCACTATTTTAGTTGTTGGACAGGTCAGTGTCAAGAAAGGTTACATTTTGAAATTCTGACTGGTATTTACATTTTAAAATGACTGGAAGATATTTGAGTGATTGCGAATTGGAAGCAGCTCTTCTTGAAGACGATGATGATTTACATATGGATTACATAGATCCAGACTTGCAAAGCTCAGATGAAGAGTCCGGTGTCGTTCAGGTTGAACTCTCTTTAAAAAAAATTAGAAAATATAGCATCTAGTGAGTAACATAATATGCAAATATAAGCCTTCAAACCCCCCTCTTACAGGTTCCAGAAAACCTGGGGTTAGTCGCTAGCCCCCGTGTGTCATATTCTCCGGGTACCCAGTTAGGGTCCCAGTACGACTGTTAAAAGATTTTTCAGGAGTCAAGTATATTATTATTGTACTGTCAGCTGATTGCACTATAACACTGTCCAGCTGACAGTCAGATTGCTCTCATCTCGCTCGTTGTATACGTTACATAATAAAAGTTCTGATTACTTATTAATATGTTTAAATGAAAGAACCCTCATAATAATCATAAAGTAAATCAATAACTATTTTCCGAAAAATAGTGACAGTACAGTTTACCTCTGAGGTACAGATATAGATAAAGCTCGCAAATTTGTATGGTTTGCAGCAATCAAAGAAGACAAAACATATTATTTGAAAAAATTGTCCCTAGATTGCAGCTGCAAGCCGGTCGTAAAACATAAATATGGTCAAAATAATTTCCGACGAAGGAAAGCTGTTTTTACAGAAAGCCAACTCTTTTTTCAAAAAATACATCGATCTTTTAAAAAGTTCGTTCGTTGGGGATGTCCCCGAAAACTATATGAAAAAAAAAATGATGACTTCCAATGCTGCCGAATTGAAAATAACTCCCTCTGAAATAAAAACTAACTGATAATAGAAATTTTTTCAAAGAGCTAAGACTATATAAAGGTGGTAAACATGAAGTAATATTTCTAAAAATCAGTACGTCAAATCTATTGTTCCCCTCGGGTTATTAAGAAAAATTCAAAAATAAAAAGCAATAAAATATGAACCTAAAGTTGTTTATTTCCACTCGTGGTTTTCCTAAAGGTGGTTTATACATCGTTATACGTTCGAAACGCGGCGGTTTTTAAGGTTTTATCACCTTTGGCTCATTGCGGATAATTAATTGTACTTTAGTATTTAGCGCAGTCGTTACTGAACATATCTCGTGATAAATTGATATTCCTTTTATTTATAAGGATATATGGGCGTGAAGAAGTCACCATAAATCACTGATGAGATAATGTGGTTCTTACCGATAGATATATTTTATTTCATTAAAAGCTAACCATTATAAGTCATTGTATTGAAATATTGTATAGGTACAAAAAAAATGTAAAGTTCAATAAATTTGTTTAGTTTGTGCACGTATTTTCATTTGAAAGTGGATAATTTTGAAGAAATGTATCAGAAAATCACCCGGTGTCCAGCGATTAGTGACTCTGGGTATCCCCTTGCGTCATAGAATAATTCAGTCACACAGAAGCGATACACAAACAGCTCCCTCTATTAGGTGCCAAAACAGTCATTTCATTGTTTATGGCTGCTATTTCAAAAGCAGACAACCCACGACACTTGCAACACGTACCAATGTTGCCTGAGTGACTTGAAATTGAATTTTCCATTTTGGTGATAGTCTCCCATTCTATTATTTCTTTTCATTTGTGTAGCATTTGAATTGTATAAGCTGGTTGATGCATGATTGAGCAAGCTGACTGTCTATAGGCAACACTGATGGTGTATAGAGAAGCTCACAGAGGTCTACCTAAACATAAGTTGTATTTGTGCAGAAATCTATCTAACTTTTACAATTTTTCCCTGCCAGGTTCCTCCACACCATTAGAGCCATTTTAACTTTGTATATAATATCCATCTGACGATTGGATATATCTAGTAGGGCTTAGACAATCAGAGATTCTTCTGGGTGACTACAACCTGTTGAGATCAAATGAATGCATAAGTCAAAGTAAAACTGCACTAAGAGTTTTAACAGGGATCCTAACGGGAGATTTTCGCCTGAATGGACACCTGAAAAAGCTCAAAATAGTAGAGGAAGAAGAATTCTGTGGCATGGAAGAAGAAACCTCTCTCCACATACTTGCGAATTGCACAGAAATTCAGAATCCTAGGGCACAACACATAGTAGATTACTGGATAGAAGCTAAGTTAAAGCCTGCAGATATCCTGAAATTCCTCCGGAAAATAGGACTAAAGGAGAATTTCCTCAGAAACTAAGTAGAAGTAAGGAAGCACAGTGTATACTCTGGTACCCAGGCAACCATGACCTTTAAATGGTCTCTAGCTTAGAAAGAGAAAGAAACGACCATAGAAAATTTTGAAAAATGTGCTCACATGAAATTTTCCTATTAAATCTCTTGTTCTTGAATTGATCACCAGAAAATTTTTGTTCAGATACGATTTGCTATAAAAATTATTCTTTGCAAGTATATTAATTGAGGTCCAAATTTTCTTCTACTGCAGTCCTTATCAACATAATTAATGATTAGTTGAGAATATTGGAGTGTTCCTTTCAAAAACTAATAACAAATCATACTAAATGATTGGAAACGCCGGCGATAGAATCAAAAACATCAAGGAATGCGAATTGTCTCATAAGAAAGAAAGGCGTTCTGCATTACCAGTAATTGTAACTGCTTGTCACCATACAAGGTATATCGACTTAATAAATTATTGAGTTAACGCGTGGCTTTTTTTCAATTTGCTCGTGCTGACAGCTATATCGGGTGAAAATGAAGTAAGCGGTACCTTTATCTTTCAGAAGTTAACTCCAAACTTTGGTCGATATTATTGAATTATGTATTGGTACTAAACTACTGGGCCGCTTCTTTTTGAGAAGACTACTTTTTATTTGGAATTTTTATGTATTTTAAAAAACAACAAACAATAAATTCACTTGAAGTTCTTGTTTATTTTGTGAGCTGTTTATACGAAATTTTTGGAATAAATTAATTCGTTGTACTTAAGGGTATTTTAACGATGAATTATTTAAATTACAAAAACGCGGTATGCAGACGACTATACTTATGAAAAGCAATTAAAATGTTTCGTGGAAAACGAATTACAATTTAATAAATAGGAATCCACATTACGTTACCCTGATTCGCAAACCTCGTATCTCCAAAATCTAAAATTTTATAGGATATAAAAAAAACTGTTTCTTGTGTTTTTTATTTGAAATCTTAGGAATATTTTTTAATACATTTATTCTGTATGTCTGTTGATATTGTAATAATAATGTTCTGAGATACGTGGTTTTCTATTACGTTTTTATAATAAACAGGAGTTACGAGGCAAACAAAATTCAGTTCAAATAATAAAATAACAAGTTATTTACTAAAAAAAAAACTAAATTTTACACTTAAGTGAAGAGTGGGTGGGTGGGGAATCATAGAAGGAATGATAGTCTTTTTCCAAGCAACTTTTTAGTTGCTGTAACTATTCATACTTATCTTTCGATATTTTCAAACGTTCATTGTATAGTGTGGGTGTGAGAGTTTTTGGAGTTTTGTTTATTCTAATAGGTAAAGTTTGCCACTATTCAGGATGCCTTATCTTGAACTCAATAAAACCTGTAGGGTTATATCTTAAGGCACGAATATCCTGAAAGGTTGAATCTCCGATCTTTTTTCCTGGTCTGATAGAGGTTAAATAATTTAGTTTACCAAAATAGTAGTTTGTGCAACTAGTGTGGATATGATGGCCATATCGCACGAGGACGAAGGTTGAGCACGACGCCGTAGGCGGAGTGCTCAATCGTCCGAGAGCGATATGGACAATCCACACGAGTCGAACAGTATATTTTTTCTACGACCCACTTAAGAAAAAAATCTATAAAATAAACATTTTATTAAACTATAATATAACTTCAAATTAAAATTTTTTAATAATTTTACTATTATTATTATTTTATTATTATTTAGAAATAAAATTAAAATTTAAAAAAAATTTCCCAACGGGGAATCGAACTCTGACTACCGATGAATATACTAATCATCTATCTATACCGTCAAATGTATTACATAAAAACTGACGTTTGTGAGGAGTACCCTTAAATATTCAATTTATTCTGTGTCTATTATACGTCTCCTTTGCGGCAAAGCGAATATCTGGTGGAAAATTATTTATTGATTCATCACTGGAATCACTCATTTTTACTAATATTTTTCTTAAAAACTATAGAAATATTTTGACAAGTTATTTTGACGTTTCTATGAAATTGAAAAAAGATTAGTTGGCGGGTACTAAACGCAAATGCTGATTGGTGGATTTCATATACGTTCTAGGATGTATATGAAATCATATCCGTTCAGTTAACCGGAATGGCCTACATTTACATTCTGTAAATTGTGCAGAAAATGGATAATATACATGTGGGTGTAGAAAAATGATCTAGGGATTAGACATTGAATTGTTCCGGCTTTGATCTAGCTTGAAGACATACATCGACATAATCCGCAGGGATGTTTATTTTTCGATGTTCCAGTGAACGTTCTGGAATGCATTGTGTCTGCTTCCATTTGCGTATGTCCACGTTCCAAATATTTCTGGACTACAGTGATATTGCTAGCAATGGGAGCATATAAGATATCGTTGGCTAGAGTGGCATCACGATTTTGGCTGCCATATCCGTCGCTGTAGAATATTAGCTCCTGATTTTGTGGTAGATGATGTGCTTCATGTCCTATGAAGTAAGAGATGATGGTTGAGAGCTCGTTTGCTCATATTTTACTCTCACATTCATTCTACAAAAAACAAAAGCCTTGTTTTGTCTTAATATTGTAAATCGTGAAGTTATGAACGATGAGCTTTTTCTTATAATAGAGCATGGAAACATTTGACTTTGGCGTCAACAGGACTGACTGAAGGTCCATTGTATATAACCTATTAGCTTCATTTTCCTTATCCCTGCTTTTTGCATCCCTGGCTTCAGCTTTTTTCAACTGATGTAATTAATATTCGGTTTCGTTCAGATTGCCTGAATTTCTTGCGACACATTTACTACATTCGTCTTTTTTGGCACAAAAATACTGAGGTTCATAACCTCGAAAATGTTAGAAAAAAGGGCTGTTCTCTCAGTGCACCATCTTTCGGAATAGACATTGTATAAATGCATTTTTGAACGCCAAATAGGTTCAAGATACAGCTTTTGAGTGAGACTCCATTTAAGCGAAAGTGTTAGAGAAATCCACCAAAGAGTTTCTTCTCGTTTGAAAAACTTCTCGTGTACGACCTTGCGAGGTATCGCTTTTTATTCCTAAAGCCACATCTACATCTTTGTTTTCTTCATCTGTGATAGATTTTTTTCCAAGAAGCCACGGACCATTCACCCACACATAGCGTATTCAAAAACATTTTTTTACAGACTCGTAGCTTCTCTTCTTTTTTCTTCAAGCAATGGATAAAGCTTGACTGTCGTCTTCAACTTTCTTCTTCTTTCCTATCTCTTGGTCTTTGGATTGTTCCAGCTGTAGTAAGCATATCTACATAGATCTTCTTTTCAGCATCGCTTAATTCCCAAAATTTTGAAAATATCTGCATCCTGTCTTCTTCAGAAAACTCACTGCATTTTAATGTTTTTTTCTTGGAATTCTTTTTTGACATCTGACAGCTGCATCGCGTTTTTAATTCTTTTTTTGGCCTGGGTATTTTGTAATTCCATTTATCACCTTCTTTATTTTTCCCAAAATAGTCTCCACCTTCCTCTTTTTTCAGTTGGTTTACATTCTAGCACCATGTTTTCTGATCTACGTGTCGTCGGCTTTTCCTTTTTCTGACAGACGTGGTTGGAATAGGTAGAATTTTATTGGTTAAAGTTTCAATTTCACTTGTCTCAGACTCGTCTGGTTTGTAAGGAGTGAAGTCTGGATCTTTGCTACACCCGGCAATAGATAAAATTTTATTGGTAGGAGTTTCCGTTTTACTTGCTACTGACTCATCTGGATCATAAGGAATGAAAACTGGATCTGAAGCATTTTGAATCAATCCAGTCATTGGTGCAATGTCACAAGTAAAACTTTCTGATTCTGGGTACAGTTGCGAAGTTATTTTATTTGAATTTTCACCTGAGTACACAGTGATTCCGTAGACAGGCTGACCTATGCCTAAATGTTCCATAACTCCTAAGTCGGTCGCCAAATTGGGAAAGACTGACTCATATTCACAGAGTGACATCTCAGATGATTCAGAAGTAGTGATTAGTTTCCGTAAGTGTTTCCATAACATGGTAGGATTTGTCAGGTAGAGGCGTAAAATCAATTATGTTTTGGCTTGGTTTTAGGGAATCTGGCATTTGGAATAAAACTTTCTGTTGCAATGCCATTTCTAAGATTTTGCGGGAGACATGCTCTAAAAAAAGTGAAGCTTTGTTAGCAGAATGTTTCAAACATGCCTATATTTTTCAATAAAAATTAATGAACATTGCAGAACAATTTCGTATACGTTCGAGCACAGCCCGAACGAATGAATGAAGAAGGAAACAGTTCGTACAAAAAGCCTTGTGACCTAATCATCTACCTGTGTCTGTCAAAACACATCAGTTTTTTGGTTCAAAATTTTGAATGTAAAAACTCAAATGAAACAGGTTTCATACGATAATTTAGTTGAGCAGTGAACGTGTTGAGAAAATGTTATGATGACTAGAAAACAAGTAAACTATTTTACTGTTTTCACAATTTTTTGACGTTAAATATCTGGGAGGGGCCCTTGATTCCAAACTAAATTGGAGGAGACAACTAAAAAAAAATTACTACCAGGGCAACTAGGCTTTTCTGGCAATGCAAAAAACTGATGGGCAAAACCTGGAGAATACTACTCGAGATGGATCACTGGCTTTGCACAACTCTGGTAAGGTCAACGATCACCTATGGAATGATGGTCTGGTTGAGGAGGACAGAAGTGCCTTCTGCAGTGGATTGTGCAATCCAAAGACATGCTCTCCTTGGTAATAACGGGGCAATGAACAACACGGAGACGGCATCAATGGAAGCCCTTGTATGTATGTTAGGGTGAAACTGAGATCTAATAGGCCTTCCTCCTTTGGAACTTTTTGTGAGTGCGGAAGCGATGATGGCAGTTCTTAGGCTCAATTTCGGAGGCACTAATACGACTGGACCTCTGCTCGAAGCTATCGGAAGTCCAACCACCAAGTCAAGACTGCTAAAAAATTGTAAAGAATTTCTTAACAGGCTTGCAAGAGACAACACAGTGCCTCTAGTTAGGGTATTGGGACATAAAGGAAATGCAGGTAATGAATTGGCGGACCAGTTAGCTGATGAAGACTCTAAAGGACACTTTAACGCCCGGAACTATTCTGTGGAATTACAAATGTTTGCTTAAGAGCAGAAATCCGGAACTGGCTGGATGAAGAATACCAATTCAAATGGAGGTTGACAAAACTTCACCTTCATACAAAGAGTTTACTGAACAAGGTAGACAAGGAACTCTCAACCAGGCAATTTAAACTGAGCAAGAGGCATTTGAAGACAGCCACCGACCTTGTCACTGGACACTGTACCCTGAGAGAGCATCTACACAAAATGGGAAAAGTCAATGAACCCATGCGCAATGAACACCTAATCACATAGTCTGCTTCTGTGAGATCCTATAACGAATTAGACGGAAGCACTTTTAAGAGGAAATAACAACCATTAAAACTCTTCAAAATCCCCCCTGTCAAACTAGTGGCCTATACCCGAAGACACAAAGCTTCTGAAATTCACTCTGCAACAGTCACTGAGCCAAAAGGGTGCGAAGATCAGACTTTGGGAGCATCGCTTTAGAGCAGTGCTGGCCTTCACTTTCAGCTAATTTCTTTCATTTTATTATCTTTTATCATCGAGAATTTCAAATTATAATTATAGTGAACCTCAAAAGTAAGCTTCATGTACTGAAATTGATTTTAGCATTCTACATTTATTATTAATAATATATTAAACCGTCAGTGAGAATAACATTTGAATATTAATATCACTGACGTACACTGAGCACTGGATTCCAGGTGGGAATGCAACAAAACAATTCGTGCAAAATAAACACGAACCATTTAAACAATTAATCATGGTACAATTACTTTGACGCAAAGGTTCTATGCTTACTGTTCCAAGATTTTTTAAAAATAACAGAGCTGGTTAGGCACATACACAAATAATTCATAATCGCATTATATCAGAGATTTGATCTTGAATCATTAATAATATTCCTACTTACCAGTTAGGAAATGCAATGCTGCACCATTCAAGTCAATCACTCATTTAATTTTTCAGTGTCTGCTTTAATGATAATTCGTTCTGAAAATGATTAAAGACTCAGGTTTCATCGAAGTATATTGGGTTACAAATGTATTTGTTCAGTACTAGGAACAGAAAGAGATATTGTGAATAATGGATTCTAATTATAATTATTGCTTTTACCCTTAGTTTATGGAATCTCTTCATTAAATATAGAATATTGAATGTGACCTTCACAATATAAAATTTTGAATAATTATTAAAATTGAGTGGAACGAGATGAAATAAGTGTCAATCGGACTTTACATTTTTGGTTGTTGCTAAGTCTGGAGCCAATAAAAAGACGTTGAGCACCAAAATATGAGACCCTCAAAAAAATATGCCAAAATATGAGCCACCATATAAGACTGACCATTGGGTGCCAAAAATATGAGACAAATATGAGACACTAGAAGAAATATATTTATTCACTTCTCAGGGTTAACTTTATATGGTGGCTCATATTTTGGCACCCAACTTTTAAGTTAATCTTTTTGAGGGTCTCATATTTTGGTGCTCAACATCTTTTTACTGGCTCATATTTTGGCGCCCCACGTTGGGCGCCAAAATATGAGACCAATAAAAGATGTTGTGTCGTTGGCCAAAAAGCCTTTCAACTGGCCACTGTCGTCTGAATCGTCATATGATGATGCTTGGAATGTCGAAAGATCCGACGTGTCTTCTTTGTCTGGGAGATTATGAAACAGCATAGCATATACTCGAATCAGGTGTCTGATGTTTGAAAGGATATTTCTCTCTCGTCCTCAGACCTAGAATATCAATCGACTTTGTGAAGAAGCTGAATTGCTTGGGTAGGTGTGAGACACAATAGCAAGTCGCTAATAGATCCACTCAGCACAATCCCAACCTACTCTTACCTCTACCACCAAATAAGCCCAAACAAAATACTGAGACAGTGAAACAGCTAAGGCCAAAGTTGGTAGGCACTGACAAGCTACGAATAGGTGTGTATCTTGAACGGACGAGCTGAGCCTCAATCAACACTCGATGGACACTCGAATCGTGCACGTGCGGAGTGTATGTCCTGACTATTATGTTGTACAAGCATCCTTTTGGAAATTTAGTTCACTCAATTTTGAATTATTTTATCCATTGTTTTTTATGAATTTTTGATACATCATTATCCAGTCGTTTTATTTTGAATTGTTCCATCAAGCAGCTACAATCTAGTAGCAGATAAAAATGTTCTAAATCCAATTCGGGGACAAAAAATATATATTAACACCTTTATTAAAGCAATGAACAACAATCTATACCTCTTGAATGATGAATGGAATGCTAGAAAGCTGTTCGCCGTTTCATTGTAGGTGGAATTTGCGAGGTGAAAGAGTCAAATGAAACCAACATGAAGACTTGTTTGAAGTTTTCTTATTAGAATTTATAACACATTATTCATACGTTGACTGATCAAACTGTACTGTTAGTTTGCATATCACGATAAATTATGTAACATTTCTTTGTTCTGAAAGTGCTGTTGGAGTCACTTACAGCAAAGTTGAAGCTACAAGTGTTCTATAATGAGACTTGTATTTAGTATTATGTTTAAAGGTTGTCATGGCTGTTTTCATTTGCTTATTAGGTAATACTGAAAACATGTATCATGTCCAATCATGAATAATTATTTTAGAGCGTATGAATATTAAAAATGTATACAAATTAAAATGTTAGCGAAGTTCCCTGACCGGTGGTAAAAAATCAAATAATTAATATTGTCAGCTCCTGTGAAATGATGGATATTTAAAAAAAAAAAAATGTACCTATTTGAGAAAACTAATGGTGGCCAGTTACATAAATTGTTAGGGGAGAGCAAGGTTGATTATGGAAACGTTTATCGTTTGTTGTTATATTACAGTCACTTCAACTAATATATCAATAGATTTTTTGCAGAAGCAAATTTCTGTCAAATTTACCCGCAGGTTACGATACGCCCCACGATTTTATTTTATTTTTGATGAGGAGAGTGGTACGTTGACTGGTACCTAAGACCTACGGAATTATATTTTAGCGTTTAGTACCACATCATTATTATCATCATTTTCAATAAAACCGTTTAATTTGAAAAATAGGTTTCACTCATTTTATTTTCATTATGCTCTTAGTGGTACCGTTTATGTGGAGAGACCAGCAGCTCTTTTCCGGCTCAACAGTGTTTTCACTAGGTACTTCTTGGAGAAATCCTACCTTGGGTACTCTAGTCCTAGGAGTCCTCTATTCCCTCTTTCGATGTTTATTTGGCTTCCCCAACGATGTTTTAGCTTTAGATCCTTCTGTGTACCACACCAATGTTCTTTCCCGACTGGATGCTTTCCAGCCCATCCCAGTTTATTGTGGTCAACATGTTACCACTTTTTATTTCAAGAAGCGAGTTTGTGATTCTGGAAAAACTATGGGTTCCTTCGTGCCAATTCCCATTGCATTTCAGCCTGTATGTAGCAATTCTCGCTCCCTCCTTAACATACAGAGCAAGATGATTGGGAATGGCTTTCATTGCTTCTCATCGCACCCGTTATGCACAGACAGGCCTCTGAAGTTTTGATAGCTCCGTTTCGGCTTTCCTTTGATCTGTTTTTGGCCCCAAACTAAGGCTCCATAGAAAAGCTTACTTCCAGTCTGGATGAATGTTGAAAAACAACAATTCACAAAAAGGCACATACAAAGAAAGAGTGGCTTGATGTTTAAGAGTGAATTTTAAAATACAGGTATGATAAGCAGTTTTTTTTCTGTTCCAGAAAAAGGCATGGTCCAAGAAGATTGAGGGTGAGTGGAATAAGATTTTTTTATTAGTGAAGGAGGGTTGCGAACAGTTGAGGATTTAATCAGTTGTACTCACTATAATTGAGGTTTGATAATCAATTAACCTAATTCCTGATAGTGATGCTTCAAGGCATGTTTTTCTTATTCATTCCATTTAAGTCCAAAACAATCTGCAGCACTTATTGTCAAAGGCTTATACTCTTGTCATATTTTTTTTTTCGAATATGTCATGAAATGATATCTGTTTGTTGATGAATTGCATAAGCAATTTCCTTGTCCGACATCGGACTTAATTTCTTGTGTTGATTCTTTAATTACAAAAAGTTAATATCCACATGAGTTCAATGAAGTGGAGAGAAAAATATTATATGGCTAAAGATTAACCTACCTGTCTATTAATGAATAATTCAGTAGCGCACAAACTAAAATTATATTTATTAATGAATTGACAATAAAAGATTAACACGGAATTATCGCATGTTGCTTGATTACTGAGGCGAATGGACGTTATAAATAAATTTTGAAAGTCAATGAGGCGGTAAAATTATATCTAATTACAGTTTATCTAATTAATGCACTTTAATTTAAGCCCACGCAGTTATACAAGACAAGTATAGTCTTTAGTGAAATTTAGACAGCTTTCTATTCATTACTTCCTTTGCATTTTTTGAATATTCGTATTGAAACAGATGTTATCTTCTACCATTGAATTACAAGATACTGGAATAAACATAAATTGTAGCGAGGCAAATGTATAAAAAAATTCGACATCATCCATCGTTGGATAATTTTACAAAACAATCCTGTATTACAGTCATTGCTCCTAAACAAATAAAAGGTTTTCTCAGAAACCTTTATCTCTTGGACTAAAAGATGTAGGGTACACACAAAAGATTTTATAGGTCGATCCCTCTGTAATTTAATATTATTCCTCACCAATCTCATCAATCCTAATTTAACCATTCAAAAAATACGAAAGTGAGGCTTTTAACTAGTGAGTATACTTCATTCCAAGATATTTCGTTTTGATTTATGCCAATATGATTGGTTCAAGACCAAAACCCACAGCAGATAGTCGTTAATCTGATAACAATCCGATACTCGTTCTCGTTTCGTCGAAAAGCGAAAAGATAATGCCGAATAGTATGATTATTTTACAACTGAAATGTTTGGCTGGTAAAATAATATTTGAGACTAATTTTTTAATTTATTTAATTATTCTATTATTTATCCTAAAAGATCTATTGTGCTTTCAAAGCACTGAGCTCTTGTGTAATCAGTATCCTTACTGTGGATTCCAGGACACATTGGAATAAAAGGAAATTAAATAGCAGATGACCTAGCAAAGAGGGGGATTGAAACACCCTTTTGGGGGCCGGATCCCTTATGCGGTATCAGCTCCAATGTAATATTGGAAGAAATAGGCAGAGAAGATCTGCCCATTGGAAAGATCTGGTAGGACTTAGACAATCGAAGATTCTTCTGCGTGATCACAACCTGTCAAGATTAAATGAATGCATAAGTCAAAGAGTTTTAACAGAGATCCTAAGGGGACATTGTCGCCTGAATGGGTGCCTGAAAAAGCTCAAAATAGTGGAGAAAGAAGAATGTAGATTTTGTGGTATAGAAGAAGAAACATTCATCCACATACTTGCGAATTGACCAGCAATTCAGAAACCTAGGGCACAACACCTAGGAGATTACCGGATTGAAAAGGGACATTTAGCCAAGTTAAAGCCTGCATATATCCTGGAATTCCTCCGGGAGATAAGACTTAAGGAGCTACTATAGTTTGTTTAAACCACCTGCAAATCCCAAATGGTAATACTTTCCAGGTTCTATATTTTCAACAGAAATATATCTGGGAATTTTTAACAATGTTCTAGAGGTGCTTGGTAAATCAGAAAAATTAGGCTTTAATAAATTGAGCAGACTGTCCAAAGAATAAAGTGGAATATTGTAAACTATAGCCCACTTTGCTAACTGATCTTACATTTGGAGAACTATTCTTCATAAAGCGGAGTCTACAGAATTGGTGAGATATCCAGTATATAAATATTTCATATTATTCCAAATAATTGGACGAGATAGATTAATCTTGTTGATTAATTGAACGAGATTCCAGTACCCAGAGAGTTGAAATCAGTTCACAAAGGTTAATTGTGGATTGTGGCATATCACAGTTTTGAGGTTAAAAATATTACATAGTATCGAAAGTGATTTCAAGTGTTTAGATAAGTATTTATTTATAGGTTGTATCATCTAGTAACATAATTGCATACTTACATAAAAATCGGAGAGGTGCGAATATTGGTGGTAAGAGTATTCCACAGTTCCATTATTGTCGACACGACAAAATGTTGTATTGTTGTTTATAATAATCTATGTCATTGTTGAGTTCCATATTGCTTTGTTCATAGTTGTTTATTAAATCAAAATCAGAGTACATAACTATTTCATTTCTTGCATACAAGAAAACATAATTTAAAAAGTAGATTGGAGCGCTATCTACGAACCGTCATCTATAATAACCTTGAAACACGACCTTGAGATAAGTACTCGAATCTCTATCTGAGAAGCCGTGGCAGGAGTATATGATTCAATTAGACAAATAAAACGAACCACAATACAAAGACAAACTTCATAACAAAATCAAAATAAATATCACAAACATACACACACAAATAAGCTAAACCATTATAGTACTCACTGAATTTGCCGTGTTGAATACTCTAAACAGTCTATACAGCTAACCAAACACTTTTAGATACAACAAGATGCCAATTCTCGTTTCAGGACGGCGGCCATTTAATGCTGCTATCAATTCGAAGTCATGCCAACCTACCAATTCATTTGTCCAACTGCATAGAGCAAAAACTCCCTATATACCGAAACAGGCCTTGTTCTTTTCGAGTACCTTATCGCAAATTAGCTAGATAGCAAGTCATTCTTGATTACTTGGAAGAATTTATTTACTTTTGTTTTGTTGTCTACATTGGACAGAGTATGGAGCGTTAGGCTTCATAGGTAAATTAAGATAAATGCTAGACTTCCAATGGACATCCGCTGGAAATTGTCTTTAGATCAGCGTAATGCTTCTAAAGGACATTCGATGGACAGCGGCTTTTAAATGTCCAAGGGATAAAGAACGGTAGTAAGGGGTCACAATAGATATTTTAGGTCTCAGTGAATGACACCCCAATAGAGCATTTCCAAGTGACGTCATCCCGCGCCATGTTATCAGCTGATCACGGGCAACCTTCAGAAAGATGGATGGAAATAGCATTTTTTACTGATTTAAATATAAATCGAGAACAGAGGATGATTGGTTTTGGTAAATTTGTGTACTATTGTGTATTAGTTGGATACAATAATAATTTAAAAGTGTAAAAAAGCAATTGTTATGAATTTTATCGTGTTGTATTATTTGGTTTGAGGTTATGCTGGAATTTAGTTTGAAGGTTGTCCGGTGACAGAAATTCGTCACGATGACGTACTTGGAAAAGGTCAATATACATACATACCTGACTGTAAATATTTTCAAGCAAACTGTCACTAAATCATAGTTATCATTAATGATTATAATAACAAGCAAATAAATTTCCCAATGAAACTAGTTTCTAATTATAGTAACTTGGATTTAAGTGCATTTTATATTTTCCTACTTAAATTTATTACTTATTTCAAAAAATTTAACATATTTCAATAAAAACTTGCATATGTTGACTAAATTAACACAATTCTACATCAACATTAATCAAACTATTTACCTAAATTTGTATTTAATAACTTCATCATGCAACTTTATCCAATATTTATTTTAATATTCTGCTATAAGAAGTGGTTGTTAATCTAAATTAATTGAAAGGAGTGAGAATTGCTCAAAAATAGTAAATATTTGCATAAAATCTCAATATTCGCGTGAGGCAAAGTCATTTATTTATAATTTTAATTAAGTAAATCTATAGTATGAATAATGAATAAATATCATGACTACTTTTTGGTGTCATTCGAATACCGTTTTTCTTAAATGATAAAAATCTGCATACTTGGTTTGATCGCAAATCAATTAACAAATATGGACTGCACTTTGCTATAAAGTTTATTAACCCAACATTCAAATTATGGCACACTGTCACGAAGCTTCGCTTGTTTTTTTTTGTCAACTCAAAATAGTTGCGTAGCCCTTAGACAATTTCATAACCCAGGTACAGAGTAAAGAAAGTCAAAAAAACGTCAAATAGCCGGCTTAACTAAATATTATAATACATTATCATAATATCGTACACCATACTAAATACTGAATTATGCCAATGTAACTCAAAAAGTCTATAGTATACACAGATTGCGAAAAATCTTATCTCTAAATACGATTTACACAAGTACGACAAGGATAATATGAACAACACTACTTGAAAGAGAGAGAATTGTTCGCACACGCCCATCTATAGCCCGTTCAGTACAAAATCCGTTGCACGTCATCAAAGTGTCGAAAAAGAGACGTTCGTTTATATCATGTCATTCGATTGCTGCTGTCAATCCTCTGTCAATCACTATGTTAAGCCTCTCTAAACTCAATAAATATTGAAATTTATAAGTCGCATTGTATTAAAAAATGAAAATATATGTTTAAAGAAAGGTTTCGTAATTAATTTGATATCAAATACAGCTCGTAGGTTAATTAAATATTAAACTCAAACTAACGTCAGTCTTAATAAAAACTTTTTATGTTGGCAAAAATGCGCGCTGTTGCCGCGATTAAAATGGTTTATTTCAGGCTCAGTTGACGTCTTGACATTTTTGGGGTTATGTTGTGACGAAAACTGCAAAGAACTGTGAGTAATCTTTCACAAGCAGTAATGAGTTATCAAAGTTAAAGTTACATCCAAAAAAACGTATAAATGAAACTTAATAATACTGCAATAGTTGATGCATTTACTCCTGCTCCTGATACTATTTACAGCGTTTATGAAGCAAGTATGTATAAGTTCAATATTATACCCAATCAACTGTATTTATTATATTCTGTTACATTATTCTTAATACTTGGCAATTATACATGGACATTTTTTTATAGATAATCATGTCACTTTAGGAATGTTACTGCAGTAATTGGAGGAAGAACAATAATTATTAAATGTAGAATGTTCCTGAGTAGTTTACTAAAATATGATACATCCACAAAGAGGACTTATGGAACTTTCAACAAAAATAAACCACTGTATACATTTGTTTTTATTAATGAATCCTGAATTTTCCAAAATGGTTTATGTCAAAAGGTATGTTACAATGATTATGTAAAATTTTAGAATGCAAAATTGTTTTTATTCTAGATATTTTGTATTACATGCTGAGAATGAAAATGGTTATATTGATGGAGCAGAAAGTATATTTTTATATGAATCTCAGTTGAGTTATTATCATGGAAAAATGAATGAAGAACATGTTTTTAAATGGTTTGAAAACCAATTACTATTGAATCTTTCTGAACCTTTAATAAATTATGGATAATGCTTTTCGATAATATTAGGTTAATGACACAATATAGAATTCAATCAACAAATGTTGAAGCTGAGCTTATTTATATTACAGCCGAGTAAGTAGATACAAACTGTATTTGAACAGTGATATAGCAAATTATATGTCAGAATTCAGAGGCCACACAAGTAGTATAATACATTCAAAATTTTTACTTCAAATTATACCTAATAGACAATAAATGCTGTTTTACTTTTATTTTTACAAAAATAATACTATAGGTAATTTGAATACTGCCCTTTCAATAAATGTTTTTTTCAGAAACAAACCCCCCAACAAAATACATTGTGGATATGATAGAACAGTATAGTCACAAAGTATTACCTACCATCTTTATAAAAATCCTTTTGAGTTAATACTGGCTACTGCCAAGCAAGCCGATAGATGCATTCCAGAAGTTGCGGGTTGGAATTAGTTTGTCCGTGAACCTCTCAAATTTGAAAGATTTCTATTTGACAATTATTGTTCTACCTTATTTTGAAAAATAGTATTACAATCTTTTCGGTGTAGTAACTAATTTATAAATTTGCTATGTTTCTTTTTAATAAAACAATTCCATAAAAATTGGAGTGGCATTATTTATTATTTTATTTTAATCATGATATTCAAAATAAGTAATTCAGGCAGCATGTGTATATCACAAAGTTTTATAAAAACTACCAAGAATTAATTTAATAGTTTTTATTGAATTGAAAGGTCTCATTCGATCAATCATTTATTAGCAATACTTTCAGTTGCGGTAGATGCTGGAGAGCTAAAACAAAATGGTAAATATAAATTTGGATTGATTAGAAGATGATGGAGTGATAAATAATTCACCAATATACTGATAATTATAATATGTATTGATTTCAGTGCTACGATTTAGTCAATCATTTGCATATACCTTCACTCGGAGAATAGAATGGATTTGCTCTCCTTTTCTGAGCTGTGGTGGTGCTTGCTGCACAATTTTCTTTTGCTATGATCAATGATCATATATCTCGGGATGATTTTCCTTGTTGAGAATGACCTACACACTAAAGCTTCACATCCCGGCTTTTCTAAAAAAAATTTAAGATTTATTTCAACAAAATATAAAATAAAATTGCCTACCTTTAAAAAGGATGTAGATCCAGGTTATCAGAACTTTCTTATTTATAATTTGTCTGTAAACCTTACATCAATCTTCATATTGTAGTGACAACATTTTAGAAGTCAACATGTACTTAGGTAATTGTAACCTAAAAATTATATTAGATAATATTTTTTCCTTGATACTATATGTACATGCATTTTAAATACTAGAATAGTTCCATAACTTCTAACTAATTAAGTGTGTGATATAAACATACAAATAAAAGTGTTAACTATTCCATACATACCTTTTTAGTGCTAAAAATAATTCCATAGTTTTTAAAATAAGAATTTCTTAGTGCTGTACGGTTAACATACAAATTGCACGCAATAACCATCAATAACTAAACCTAACCTAGAATATTTGATAAACTTCATTTGACATATACTAGATTCTCATATTATTTCAAGGGCTTGGCAACATAGTCCAGTTATGACAGATGTGACGTGCAACGAATTTTGTACTGAACGGGCTATAGATGGGATAGTCTTGCTCATATTATCCTTGTTGTACTTGTGTAAATCGTTTGTCAAGATAAGATTTTTCGCAATCTGTATATAATGAATAATAAGGTCTTTCAAGCAGAAATCCCTTTGTCAATCTTCAATATTTCTGTATATAGTATGAAAGATGTCAAAAACATGACGAATAGAGCGTTATCAAGTGACGTTATCAAGTGACGTCATCCCGCGCCATGTTGTCAGCTGATCACGGACAACCTTCAGAAAGATGGATGGAAATAGCATTTTCTACTGAATTAAATTTAAATCGAGAACAAAAGTTAATTGGTTTTGGTAAATTTGTGTACTAGTTTGTATTAGTTGGATACTATAATAATGTAAAAGTGTAAAAAAGCAGTTATGAGTTTTATCGTGTTGTATTATTCGGTTTGAGGTTATATTAGAATTTAGGGTGAAGGTTGTCCGACGACAGAAATTCGTCACGATTTCGTACCTGGAAAAGATTAATTGCAATAAAACTAGACTAGTACGAAAATCATTAATTAAATAATACAGGGTAACGATTTAATTGGGATTTTCATAAAAAAGTGCTACGGTAAACGTACCCATGTAGTAGAATCTAGTAACATATAGATCCCATGACTAGTAGACTATATTAATATAAAAAATGCGATTGAAAATGCATTTCATATCAATAAATAGTTTGTCCTTAAACAAGTCTTGCATCTAAAACACGACCTATTTTAAAATGAACATTTAAAATTTGTAATAGCCTGTTTTGAAAATCACGTGAGGTTTAACTGGCGATTATATTTGTTTTTAACAAACAATATTAATTAAAATTCATTAGAAATGTGTAATAAATACTAACTAATAAGGGAAGTAATCGTGACCATCATCATATGAGACCAGAATCAGAGAAAGTAAAGAGCAGCTCATAAATATCCTAGCACGAACCTTAAGAGTTCTGGATAAAGAATAGAAACAAGAAAATTTCCAAATCTTTGCGAAAACCCTCATGAATAAAGTTATACAAGAAGAAGAATATTATTTATGCATCCTTCTCATGTATTTGCCACTTTTAAGTTTAAAGGAAGCTGATTTAACCAGTAGATAGGCAATATTTGGACAAGCTCCCGAAGAATACAAGGGAAACCAGTGAAGAACTTGTACAAGAGACTAGAGTAACCGAATAAGAGTTGTCAAGAAGACAAAAAAGCCCAAGCGGCTGAGGACCAGGAAAAAAATAAGGATCCCTTCGGTATTCTATTTTAGAGAAATTTTGAATGCTGTTTACTTTGCACATCAATTTAATAAATAGTTACTTATGTGGTCTTTAAGACATAATCTTTCTTCTCTTATTTCATATATTATGTTATACGGATTAATTATAGATCTCGTTTCAACTTGCGTAATAAATATCGTTTCATTTATAGTGAGAATATATTCTCGGATGCTAATAACCCTTTTATAACAAATCATTGGTGAAAAAAACTTAAAATTTACGACACTTTAATTCCTTTAAAAAAAAATTAAAATTATAATTTGTTGGAATGTTAAGAATCTATAGCTGGCGCGGATGCACGTGAGTTAGGTGATACTCCGAATGATAAATGTAAATGAAGTTCTATTCCTCCTAATTGCTATTACATTCTTATATCGCGTATATCAGAATAAATCCAATGCAAGCATGTGAGTATTGTGAAGATATCGTAACTTTCTTTTGGTTGTATATCTACAGATTTCATTACTCCAATTATTATTATTATTAATTTTTTAATCGCGAAATATACTTCTTTCATTCTTTTTGTTAATTACTTTGGGAAATTAAACAACAATCTTTTTTTATATTTTTTAATTCAACGTTTCTGTAGCGTTCCGTTCCGTTATCAAGAACAATTAAGTTTTTAAATTTTGGTCTCTATATGACACTAACGAAAAAATTCGACAACTAGACAATCAATAATATTTTGAAGTTTAAGACTGCAAAAAATTAGTTGTCAAATTTTTAAGGTCCATTCACAGTAGACCACATCCCTGATGAAATGTGAAACAAAATATTTTTTGTACGACATTCTAACAATATTATAGTTTACTAGGAATTGGATCCAGTGGAGTGCACGCTACAGGAATGGTTTTATTAAGGATAGCTTTTTCGATTGCTTCGGAAATGTTGTTAACCCATTAACGCCCAAATTATTTTGTTGTTGAAAATTAATGGAAAAGCGGTATTTTCTATTCATATGGAATATAAACAACTAGAAAAAATCTTCATGTCTTTCTTTTCTCATTCCGATTTTTCAGGAAAAACTGATCTATAAATAGATCGCTGGGCGAATAAGCAAGTAAAATTATTTTCATTTAAATGGTTTATTCAGATCTTACATTTAGTTTTTACGATGAAACTTGGTGAAACAAGTAGTACAAAGTGTAACACAACATTTTTTACAATAAGTTAAAAGACGACTTTTGCAGGAAATGTATTGGCATCTTCTTTGGTTGGACCGTTTTTCCAGAAAATGTCCCTTTTCGTCAAGTCTTACACAGTCTGGCACTTGTGCTCGGGATGTTGAGGGAAAACTGAGTGGTCTACCTCTGAAAACGCTCCGTCCATGTCCAAACTTGAGGTAGGTAACGGCAATTTCTCGTAGGAAATTTTTCAGTGTTATCGATTTCTTTCCATTGACTCTTCTATATAACAGGAAAGCATTTATAACGGTCATATCAATGATTCTAGTAAATAAACACCAGTGCCATTTCTTGCCTCTAATTGCAATGCAATGTTTTTCCAAAAGCCAGTCGTGGTGTCCACTCCCCCCATACACTGATTGTAGTTATGAATATCTTGAGGTTGAGGAACTTGCATACGGGCTTTTCTTTTCCATTCCATCGTGTAACTGTAGCCAGTGGTTCTATCTGATCAAAATTTGTGGCCATTGAAACACACTTATTGTCGTTCCATTTGACAAGTAAAACTTCATTTTTGGTATCAAACCTAAAGTCATATGATCCACGAGGCATCATCTCCAAAACTTTTGTTGTCTCGACTGTACACTGAGCCGTTCGAGTTTCTCCAATTGTACCTGTAGTTCGAAACTTCATTTCCTCCAGCTTGAAAAATAAAGCCTGACTACTGAAGAAATTGTCAAAATTATACACAATAACTTTTCCACGACCGATAACATTTCACAAACTACTCGGGTACCTATTGGTTCCGGTTTTTTATTAGCCTCTTTCCCAGTATAAAGTGAAAAAGAAAAACAGTATCCGTCTTCACCACACATTGCCCAAAACTTATATCCAAAACGAATTGGCTTGGATTTGATAAGTTGTTTCAACGAGTGCCGACCATAATACCTTACAATCATTTCATCCATGGATAGATTTTCCTGAAAAATTCCAAATTTGCAAAAAAATTTATTCATTTTTTGAAATAAGGGCCTCAATTTAAAGACTTTGTCATTTTTGTTGTACGTTAGCTTTTGTATTATCGAATACTTGATTTCATATAAAGGTAGGCATTTCTACTGAAGGCATTCTTTACAATAGACTGACCTGGATCTTCTTCATCGGACCAATAATCCCTTTCGGTTGGCAATGTATGATATCCACTGAATACGAGAAAACCAATAAATATTTTGATATCATCTTTCGTGATTATAAATCCGTGGCGGTTTTTTTGAGTTGCAGCATACCTAATGGTTTCTCCTGTAATCATATCCAATACATCATGATCAAAAAATTGTTGAAATAAGTCCACTGGGGTTAGGTTATTCAAAGAAGCTTTTAAATTATTTTCAAATTTTAAAAAGTCTTGTTCGTGGGCTGCTGAAGTATAACTATGTTGTGTTTTAGTCCATTTAGTCTGTAATTTTTAAATTTTGGGTTTCTTTCTATCAGGAACAAGACTTGTGGAGGGTAAATTATCTTCTTCTTCGTTGTCGTCTTCAGGATCATTGGGCTGTATTTCAACATATCCGGCCACATCTGTTACAGCAGGTATACCAGTTTCTTCATCATCGAGTACTTCTTCGTCAGTCAGCTCATCTACTTCGGGTGGCAACGCTAAGATGTCACCTTCTATTTCCTCTGAGTAGAGGTACTGTACAGCATCATCCAAATTCTTGAATATATTGGTTTTGTCCATTTTCAGAGCTGAAAAAATTTGTTCTGTAAAAAATATTCCTAGTAATTGCTGGACGCCTCTGAGACTTAAACATGTGATCAGTTGCCAAGCAATCGGAAGTTTTCGGTGATGACGGCCAGTTCTGTTCTCTATTTGCGTTAACTCTACATATATGACCAACGGCGGCCATCACAGATCATATGTTTCAATTTTTAATTATGATATTTTGTTATTCGTAATCAGGATCTGGACCCTTCTGGGAACACATCAAAATGAACTGGCAACGGCGCGCTTCGCCTTGGAAGCAATTTTGCGCGCAAAGTGTTATTCATTTGTTAACTTGTTGATGTGAGGTTAGAGTTGTGCATGCTCTCATATTTTTATTTGTTATTTAAACAGATAAAGGTAAGATATAACTAAATAAAATGTAGATTAGGTTGATATATCTATGTAATTTACGTTTACACATTAAAAGAGCTACTATACTACTAATTATGCGAAAAATATTCCCATAAATGTATGTGCCCACTCGGAAACATTATGCATTGTAATAAAAAATAGATGAATGTATTTATTGTTTGGTGAATCAAGTGGTTTTCTTTCAGAATATGGATCCGAAATTATTTTATGGACATAAAATCACAACGGACACTTTCGAGTTCGAGAAATTCCTTCTGATAGTGAAGATAGTGATAATTTATGTCGTGAAAATGATGAGTCCGCTGAAGAAGATGATAAGTCTTCAGAAGATAAGAACCCTCCGATAAACCAAGTACCTGAAAGTAGCAAAGCACGTCATAAAAAACAGCTGAAAAACTCAAGCTAAATTGAAAAGTTGAGGTCAATTATAAATTCAAAGAAAGTGAGTTACTATCAGAAAAAAGTACATACAAGATATTTTCTTACTTTCTATCGAATGAATTTTTTACTGAAATTGTTCGCCAAACTTGTATCTAGCGTGCTCAGATACGACCCAATAGACCAATATGTATCAGTGTGGAGGAAATACAAAGATTTGTAGGAGTAATTATTTGGATGTCAATAATTAGACAACCTACTGCTAGACGCTTTTGGTCCCCTCAAACTAGAATTTCACACATTTCCGATGTTATGCCAGTGAATCGTTTCGAACTGATTAAAAGTTTCTTACACTTCAGCGACAATACAGAAAATAAGAGCAGCTTGGATAAAATTATGCCAGTAATAGAAACTATCAGAAAAGCTTGCTTGGCTCTACCTTTCGAAGAACACCTGTCATGTGATGAGCAGATAATTCTATTCAAGGGAAGAATAAACGTAAAAACGTATAACCCTAAGAAGCCTCATAAATGTGGGTAGTGGAATTTCTGGCATGACTTATAATTTTGAATTGTTTTCAGGAAAACAAGGACATACAATTCACAAAAGTGAGCCTGATTTGGGTGCTTTTAGTAAGTGATCCTTCGTCTGAGTAGACCTATTCCATCTGACATACACCATAAACTTTTTTATGATAATGACTTTTCTTCCTTGGCACTTATGTCACACATGTCAACGCGCAAAATTCATTCTGTTGCTACCGTTCGTGTAAATAGATTGCCTAGTTATCAGGGTCTCTCAGAAAAAGTAATGAAGCATAAAGGAAGAGGTACAATAAATGAAGTATCCACTGAATTTCATGGTGTTGATATCCATAGTGAGCAATGGTATGACAATAAAATTGTTACACTCATTTTTGACTACTGTGGAACTAATCCCGTCACAAAAGTAAAGAGATTTTTCAAGTCTGAAAACACCAGGAAGGCCCTGACATAGTGAAACACCATATGGGTGGCGTTGACTTACAGGACTCCCTAATAGGACTCTATCCAATTAAATTGAAAAGCCGAAAATGGTATCACAGGATATTTTATCAAATGATAGATGTGGTCGTTATTAATTCCTGGCTAAGAATAAACCGACAAATTGGAGTGACGGATAAAGTATTACCTCTCCTATCATTCAAGACAATGATAGCTGAAGAGCTATGCGGGGGATGCATAGAACCCATACCAAACCCTTATGTACAGACTGATAGTATAGCTCATTGGCTAGCATGGACAGTCGAAAGGGGAAGGTGTAAAGTACTTGGATGTGAGTGAAACGCCAAAAGTACCAAGTTCATTTGTGTTTTCATCCAAAAAAAATTGTTTCATGCAGTTTCATCGACGAATGATTTTTTTTGTTACACACAGCTATTTCCATTTAACTCTTAATACCTATGTGTTCTTTGTATTCGAATGCATAGAAGAATGGGAACAGAAGAAAAAATGGAGGAATTGGGGAGTTCCCAAAACAAATAAGTGCCCATTATGTTATTTTCTTACTTTCTAAATTGAAGAGACTAAATTTTGATTTTTTGGAGTAGTTTCGAAATAATTCATGCCATAGAGGGTTCAATCATAGTTCGAAAAGTACGCTCCGAGAGATCATTCTCATTCTATGGTGTGACATTTGTGCGATTCGGTTGACTGATTCGTTCTATTACTTTTCGAACTGTTAATGTGACAGTTAAAAGACGAAAAGTAAACAAAACACAATTAATCCAAGTTAGAGTATTATCAAAATAATAATTATGAATCGGAAGCGTAAAGTGATTGCGTCTTTGGCAAATTTGCAATCACACGAAACGTATAAGTAACAAGTAACAATAAAGTATAAAAACATAACAACAAAACACTGCGCATGTCGGGTGAATGTTAACTTTGAAAATACTTGGTTGGAAATAGCGACGCTCAAGCGATGAGAGAACGTAGTTTTCGAACTGTATAGTGTAACGTTTTACTGATCATCATAGAGTATTCGAACGGCTAGAGTTAATCGAGTGCGCTCGAGTGTACTTTTCGAACTCAGCCCTGGTGTGGAGAGTGTACGAGGGACCGCCGCCCGTCTCGAAGTATGCTAGGGTAGTGATTCCGAGGCGGGGGTAACGGCGAGTTTGAGGTGGGTTTGGTTGGTAGGCATCCCCTTGGGGATGAGTCCAACACTGTTTGGGTCCTGGACCGATTCGGACACGAGTTTCCCATCTCGGCCCGAAAAATAAAGCCCTGGTGTGGCTTGTACTGCATATGCCACGCCAAATCTTTCTAAACAACTTGAAGTACCCTCTCGAAGGTTGAACCTACTGAAGTAATATTCCTATAAACGATCTACAGTATTTTGGTGTCCCATTACATCCTTGTTATTCAATTTTAAATGATGTTAGTTCAGGTTCTAAATACGACAGACCAGTAGTTGTTTTTATGTACTGAATTTGAAAGAAGAGATTTTATGAATCGAAAATTATGCTTCTTTTGTGCTGCTCCACCTTAAAACCTTAAAAAAAGGAAACAAGCCATTTTCTGTCTGTCTGTTTCAATGGAATGGATGTTAAGATAGATCTGCATGATTTTTCAAGTAATTCAAAAGGTCATATAGGTTTTATCTATGTTATCTTAAGACTTCAAACTCAAGCCTCTAAGCGTTTATTTACATGTATCACTATTATCTATTCAAATTAAAATAACAAAAATTTCAATAAAAATATGTTTGTAATAACTTTTTTCCCTATAACGTTTTAAGAATATTTTTCAAAACGTTTTTTCCGACATAAAATATTAATCAAAATTTTTTTGTTTTCCAATTTTGTAATTATGTTAGCTCTTGTAGAGAATATCGCTTACTCAAATTTTAAAATAGGATATTAAAAATTTCATCATATATCAAGATTAACGTTGAGAGAAATAAGTATGGTATGAATAACCTAAGTCAATTCAAAACCAGAACAAAAAACTCGACATGTCATATATACAGTCCACAGACTTTTTTTGTTATGCTCTAGATCGTGATCGACTTCGAATTTTGAAACGTCCTAGGTACATATCAATGGCGTATTTACGCCGTACAATTGTTGTCGTTGGATGTCGCCGGCATCTTTTTACTCTTCGAGGATTCGCATCAGTCACGGAGACATTGTGTGGCTCACGTGCGAGATCACGTTTCGATGGTTTCGAATCACAGATTGACAGCGTAGATTATGTCCTCGACCACTTAAATCTCTATGAACTCTCCAACCTTGTCTCCAAATCCAATTGAATAGCGATTATCCGCTATACGTAACTTAATAGACAACGTATTAGAGGAATATCATATTCAGTTTTATACAATACATGAAAAAAGTATTTATAAAAACCGAATTCCAAATCTTTTATTCAAAATAACGGAAAGCAGTTATCATAAGAGGGACTGGCTAGATAAAGTACACCAATTCAAATGGGTCAACCTCCAGAGTTTACTGAACAAGGTAGACAAAGAACTCTTAACCAGACTGTTGAAACTCGATAGGAGACGTTTGAAGATAGTAACCGACCTAGTCAATGGACACTGTACCTTAGGGAAACATCTACACAAAATGGGAAAAGTCATAACAGGTTGATCAGATTTGATGAGGTGATCCTCAAGAAAAAGTTGTTGATTCTAATTATTTAAACTGTTGCAAGTTTTATCAATGAAATAGTGAAAACTACATGTAATTTGGAATTCAAATAACAGCTGTCACGTCTATAACTGTAAACGAGAGTACTTTACTTTAATTTAGTTGAGTACTACCAATAAAAATATGTATACTAACTTGTGAATCTGGTATGTACGATGCCAACAGACATAACATATCTTGAATCTTATAACTTATCTAGAGAATTTTCTAGTTGCGCACAATTTTAAAGTAAATTGTAGTCAAGCAGTATAATCCTTGGGCATCTAAAAAGGCGAAACCAGCGAATGATACAGTAAAATAAAACGGACGGTAATCACCAGCTTATGGTAACCGATGATCACATTGTAGATTGTCATCGCACACTTCAATGCCTGTTGCCTCCTTAATATGCTGTCAAACCAGTTACAGATACCAACACCGACATGGAAATAACAATAAATTTAATTATTATATATCCACCCATTACTCCGCTAAAAATTCGATTTGTGTCGGTGAAGATTGGTTTCGAGAGGGATATCGGATAACGAACGGTAAAAAATCAATTCTCGAAATGTATTGCGCTGTTATACAAAAATACTAATTGATTTTATTAAAACTGTTAGCGACAATATTTCAGCTATTTTTATTTGACTATTTCACTGGCAAAATACCATAGCAACGGCATCTTTTCTATTGACAAAAAAGTTACCTGCAATCACCTTGACAAAATTCACATGTCATTTTTATGGCAAAAAAATTTTTTCAAGGTGCGTTGATCAAAGCAAATTTTGTTACCATGGTTTTGATATTCATTTGAAATGTCATTGTGTTAGTTTTTGTTCGAAAACGTCAGATTAGTTCAGTTCAAAATGAGTGTTTCTGAAGAAAAAAACAGATTAGGAACACAAACAATTGAAGAAATTAAAAAGGCAGTGTCGGAGAATATTATCTCCAAATACTTGTGTCTCCAAAGCTTCCTGTTAGGGACAGTTTTCGCAGTTTTTATTAATAAGAAATTATAAGCTTCCAGCCGAAGCAAAATTTATGGAAGAATATGCTTACAATACAAAAAAGGAGGAGAGGAATACGAAAAGTCAATTTACAAACAATGTTTTTTAAATCAGCCCGTTTGGCAAAGGACTCAAAACGAAAACAATTTCAAGGTAACCAAGAGAAAATAGAGTTGGAGAACCCTAACAACACAAGAATTATTGAAAATGATAAAAATTTATGACGAAAACACCCCAGACGGCATACAGAAAAAAAAGGTGAGAGGTCGTCGCATCGCCGACAGAAGCTTTGAACATATTTGGCAATTATTGAGCATTTTTGACAATTATTAACCAATTTTGACAGTTTTGACAATTATTGATAATTTTTGACTATTTTTCAAAAATTTTGACCATTTTAGACCATTATTCCATATTTCAACAATTATTGACCATTTTTGACAATTTTTGACTGGTTCTGACAATTATTGACCATTTTTGACAATTTATAAAAAACTTTGACCATTTCCAAAAATTTTGACAATTTTTTGAAATTATTGACCATTTTTCCAAATTTTTGACAATTTTTGAAAATATTTGCCAATTATTATCCATTTTTTCAAAATTTTGACAGTTTTTGACAATTTTTGACGATTTTTCCAAATTCTTGACAATTTTTGACCATATTTAAAAATTTTTGACAATTTTTCAGGAATTATTGACCATTTTTGACAGTTTTTGACGAATTTTGACAATTATTGACCGTCTTTGACAATTATTGACCATTTTTGACAATTTTTCAAAAATTTTAACATATTTGGCAATTATCGACCATTTTTCAAAATTTCAACAATTATTGATCCTTTTGGACCATTTTTGACGAATTTTGATCAGTTTTGACAATTATTTACCGTCTTTGACAATTATTGACCATTTTAGACAATTATTGACCATTTTTGACAATTTTTCAAAAATTTCAAACATGTTTCAAAATTTTTGACAATTATTGAACAGTTTTTGACAATTTTTGATCATCTTTTCAAATTTTTTACCATATTTAAAAAATTTTGACAATTTTTCAAACATATTTGGCAATTATTAACCATTTTTCCAAAATTTTGACAATTTTTGACAATTTTTCACACCTATAGGTGTGCGAGCTCAGTGCGGCAAGAGAGATTGCGCACAGTCGCTTGAATGAGTTATCAAGTGACGAACGCTTTTTCGTAACATTACACGTTTCACGAGTTCACTAGTCTTTTCAGAAATATGGCAACACTGTTGCGTGACGGACTTTTCGTAACGGTTACACGTTTTACGAGTTCACTGGCCTTCTCAAAAGTCCTATGTCGTGCAATAAGAAGCAAGCTTTAGAAATATTTCACTTATTCTATTTTTAAAATTATTGGAAAGAAGAAATACCAATCCAGAAATCACAAGTGTCAGGATTTTTTGACAGTCCATCAAAATTGGAAAAAAGGAATTTGCTACAAAAACTTGCTTATTGGAATCAACAACATGTCAAAATGAACCAAACCCTCGACAGAAAAAATTGGCGTAAATACCAAAAAACAAACCATTCACATCCATTCTGCCTTTACCAAAAAAAGGTGTTGGTGAGCAAGAAATGATCTAATTAACAGGACATTCCCATACCAAGTCTTTGAAACCTTAAATTTTTTTTCTTTTGTGATATTATAATATATTCAAGCTTTACAGAAAAAACATCCACCACCAAGAAAAAATAATAATTCTTCAAGACCTCTCATTAAACATACAGATCACATTAGCTTATCAGTTACAAATTTAGAGATAAAAAATGCCATTGCTTCCTTTCCCAATGGTTCCGCTGGTGGATTAGAGGCTATTCGACCACAACACTTGAAAGATTTAACAACTGATGCATTAGGCTAGAGTGCATCCAATATAATTGCATCTTTATCAGCATTAGGAACTTTATTATTGAATGGTAATTTACCTTCAACAATATGCCCAATTTTATATGGTGCAAATTTATGTGCGTTGAAAAAGGACAATCGGCCGTAGGTTCAACAATAAGAAGATTAATATCTAAAATTGTATGTCGACGAAGAGCTACTGAGTTAGGATCAAAATTTAGACCTTATTAGCTTGGTTTTGGAACTAAAGGAGAGATGGAAGCAGCTATACATTCTGCTCGACGTTATTTACAACACCACTTTACCGATAAAACAAGGAGGAGTTGGTCTTAGAAATGTAACCAAACTTTGTTATTCGACATTTTTAGGATCTTGGATTTCTCGTATTACCTTATCTTCAATTATCCTTCCAAACTCACTATCAGTATTAATTGACGTTGCTTATGAAGAAGCAATTTCTAATTGGAGCTATCTAACGAACATGTCGCCCTTGGTAACTCCAGATGCTTATCAACAAAAACTTTGGGATGAACGTTTACACAATATATCATTTCAATCATTGTTGAACCGCCACTCATCAGAAAAAGACCATGCTCTTCAAGAAAAGGAATCTGGAGCTTGGTTACATGCACTCCCTTCTACAAATTTAGGAACTCTTTTAGATAATTCTTCATTCAGAATTTCGATTTGTTTGCGGCTTGGAATTCCAATATGTGTTCCCCATACTTGCACATGTGGTGCAATAGTTGACAATTTAGGACATCATGGTCGTTCTTGCTACAGATGCGCTGGAAGAAAATCACGGCATGATATGATCAATGATCTAGCTAAGAGACTGCTGAAATCCCTTCAATTAGATAACCAAACGGTTGCTTCAGAAAAGACAATAAGAGACCAGATGGTATAACTTTAATACCATGGTCACATGGCAAACCTCTTGTTTGGGACGTTACATGTACTGATACATTAGCTCCCTCCTATACAAAATTTTCTTCTAAAAAAGCAGGAGAAGTTGCTAGGTTAAGAGAAAGAGTTAAGGAATCAAAATACATAACATCTGATAATAGTTACCATTTTGTTCCAATTGCCATCGAGACTCTTGGTCCTTGGGAAGATTGCGCAAAAAAATCAATGAAAGAAATTGGTCGGAGGATTTGTGGGATTAACAATGAGGCAAAGTCGACATCCTATTTGACGCAGAGGATTAGTCTTGCAGTACAACGTGGAAATACAGCGTCAATTCTCGGGATAATGCCGTGTTCCGCAGGCAATTTAGAAGAGATTTTTTATATATCGTAGTGGTGGTTGTTTGCTGGGGGGGCAGAAAATTGTATTGTAATTATTTGATATACCACTAATTATTTATTAGCAAAATATTTGAAAAAAAATATATGAAAATGATTCAAGATATTTCCATAAATAACTGATTTCATGATCACACCAATCCTAATGATTAGTGATTCAAAAATTTACAACTATCCAAACATCACAAGGATGTTTTGTGGATCTCCTAAGGATATCTCATTGGATCTATTTGTAATCCTCGAACATTCTCAAAATGTCCTGGGGAATCGGAATTGAGAACCTTAATCCTACAAATAACCACAGGACATTTTATTTCATGGTCCAATAATATTGGCGGAATGTTTATAGGAATTCTGAGGTCAGAGGTCATTCCCAGAAGTCTGTGACTTTCAGTGTCCACTAGCATTCTGCTTTGCTCTGTATAAGCCTGTTTTGTGCATTTGGAAATATGCGCAATTCTATATGTTGTCCTAGCCTCCCTTTCCAGAAATATATGGAGAGGAGGTAAGTCTAGAAGGATTTCCATGGCTGCTGACGGTGTGGTACTGATGGTACTGATGGCACCAGACAAGCCTGACTCTGTAATCCAGAAAGCTTTGCTTGGGTCCTTCGCTGTAAAGCTTTTGACCACCAAGCAAAAGCTCCATATATGATCATTGGACTAACAATCATCACATATATCCAATGGATTTGTTTGGGTCCCAAGCCCCAAGATTTTCCACAGATCCTGCGACATGTCCACAAGGATAATCGGGCCTTATGGATAACTTTTTCCAAGTGAGCGTTCCATGTAAGTTTTGTATCTAGGATAATCCCCAAATATTTTACTTCCGCTGCAAATGGAATATCCTCACCATTGGAGGAAAGTGGTGGAATATCCTCCAATTTCCTTTTCCTAGTAAAGAGGCCTATTCCAGTTTTACCAGGGTCGACACACATCTGTTCCCTCTGGCACCAACTGTGGACATCTTCAACGTCTTTTGGAGGATATTATATGCTACTCTTCCTGACTTGGTCCTTGCCAGGATGACAAGGTCGTCTGCATATGATTGCAGTTCTACCCCTCTTCTATCTAGAGCGCTGAGCAGCCTGGGTATTACCGCTGTCCTGTTTTAATCAGCGGCCAAATGTCGGTAATGATCCAAGGAATCTCAGCGGCACAACGGGTAACAGACACAATGGCAACTTCCATTCGAATTAGTTTGTTATGTCTAGTAAGAAGTAACAATTTGAGACTAAATGAAAGTGAACTAACCATATACTACAATACTCTAATATAATGTCATCGTCGTCAAACATTCTCATTAAAAACCTGAACAAGTTTGGTGTGGTCGAATTTATTTCCGCATCAAAATTGCTGAATTATATGCCGGATACAAGGCCGCTTGTGTCGCCAATTTGATTCAACAAAAATTGTTAACATCAAACCAACATGTATAAACATTCTGGTGTTCTCTAAAATTTACTGCCGAAGGGCATATTTACTGTCGAATAGGAATAGCAAAAAGTGAGATCTTAATAAAACTTACGGGTATTGTAAATGGATTTCATTATTGTAAGATAATTACCACTGCAGTGCATCCAATTTATCCATCAAGTGAGTCAGTTGATAAATTACCTACCTACTGGAACGATTAAATGATTTTGTGTGAATATCGTTTCCAATTTTAACAATACCGTAACCTGATTTGTTTTCCTGAGAAATAACCTGTTGGTAAATTATCTCTCTTCCGTTGATCAAGTTAAACCAGGAAGACGAAATTATTCAGATTAAGCGGTTAAGAAAGTTATTTACATACGGAGTAAGGTACATCATTAACTTTTTCTTTTAACGATCAAATTAAAAATCATGCACACTCGGACAGAAATGTTGTATATTATCGGTATAAATGCATAAATTTATTTTTGGATTATAATGGATTCGAACCACAGCTCTATTAGAGATCACTAATTCTATACCGTTAGAAAAATTAGGAATGCAGAGGGTACAGATGAAAATATTAAGTATTTTCTCTGTGTTATGTCTAATATCGGTTATTTTTTCCTACGTGAAGTAAAATTACGTTTGAAGTGAATTATTATCAAAACAGCCATGAAAAACCATCTAGAAATGTCATAGAAATGACGAAAAGTGTCTGGAACATGTGGAAAGTATAAAAAGTTGGACAGTCGACGTTCCTCAACCTGTCAAATACTAATATTTTCCAGGTGCTCATCAAAAGTTTCGACAAGATATACTAGAAGTGTTTTCCAGGTTGATCCTCTCGAAACCTTATCCATCAGTCGCTCAAACATAGCCGAAGCAATACAAAGGATAGTTACCTGGAACCGGAAGAGACCGCTGCCAGTCGAAAAAGCTCTTTACTCTTTAAGTCTAGGGTGGAAAACCATTTCGCACCTGAGAGTATTCCAGGCAGTGGATAGCTATCTTTTTGATGATTTAATCTTCGACAGTCTACACAGAAGCGAGTGGATTCATCTTCCATCTCCAATAATATTTACATCCATCATGCCTTGTAGATATCATATTTTCTACTTCTTTATGTTCAGCGAATAGGAGTCTCCTTTGCATTTGACGAATTGGTCTTACATCCCCTGTATAAATTCTATGATGCACTAGACTGGTGTGCCCTGTAGATTATTCTGTTTCAAAAATGTTGCAGTTGTCATTCATAAAGTTGTTGTTTATTCTCAACTTTTCAGTTATTAGGTTTTAATAATTTATAACTAGTTCTATGTGGCTGACATTTTTCTCCTTCTTTTTCTTCATGGATCTTTACTTTGTACTCCTAATAATGTAGAAGTATTAAAAGTTAACGTCAAGTTTGGTGAGATATCGAATCAACTTTCTCCGGTTTTTGTTATAATTCTGTAATAATTTATTTACATTTCCTTCACAAGGTGAATTTTGGCTGAAGAAATAAGTAAATTAAAAATATCAAATGCTTGTAATTCACGCTTCAACGAGCAGCCGCCATCTCAAAAGTTTAAAAAACAAACACTCTTTTTATTACGATTGTGGGAATGTCAAAAACATTCGAGTACAACAATTTGCATTAGAGTGAAAAGGAAGTTGAAAAAAGGTGCTACGTGATTTCTCTGTGAAACACTTAACTGGTGGCAAATGGAAAAAAAAACAATACTCTTCAGCGCTGTGTGTTCTTTTCAAGTAAAAAATTTGAATTTAAAAAAAAATCTCGATAGGCGACTGTTAAATTTGTAATTAGTTAATATTTTGCTTTATTTTCAAGACAAAAACAAGATAAATTTCAAATTCTAATAAACCATGAATGTTAGAAACTTGATCTAACTTATTCCGTGTTTTTAGGTTCTATGTATGACTACATTTATAAAATACATTGAAATTTTTGTTTTTTTCTTGATAGATCTTCCCAACTGAACCTCATCTAGTATCCGATTATGCTTATCGCAGTCATTGGATCGCTTTGGGCCCATAAGACTTTTTGGTTAGGCGTTAGAGATCCAGAATATACTCAAAGTTTATTAAATCCTTTTTTTTAATGTCATTTATAGTTTGCGGAGCTCTTTGCAGGAGGAGCTTATATATTTGATTTTGCATGTCTTCACAAATATAAATTGGATGGGGATATTCTACCCAATCTACCGGTTCAATACTTTGGAAAATATTGATCAAAAACGCGAGTGTAGTGAAAACTGGGTTCGTCTTCTAATAGGTTTCTATTTTTCCTAACAAATTGTAATAAGTACTTTCATTAAGATTTCCATGAGTTGATGATCCAGCTAAATTTTCCAAAAACTCTAACCCAAATATTTTGTTTCCATGAAAAACTCCTCGCTCTCTAGGTTAGGTTAGTGAGTCTATTAGGCATAGACTGCGACTCGCAAGAGTCTATTGTGACTCACACCTATTTACATTCCACAAAATAGCTGCTTAGCAAAGCCGATTAATTCATTTGGTGAATATTTCTGGTCTGAGGGCGAGAGAGATACCCTGCCAAAACTCAAATACCTGATTCGAGCCATGGCGAGACAGGAACAGAGTATATAATGCTCAGCTGTTTCATTAGATGATACGTCGGAGCTTCCGACAGTCTAAGTCTCACTTCATAATGATTCAAACGACAGTGGCCTGTTAAAAGGCCTGTTAGACAACGTAGATTATCCCTACAGTCCAGTATTAGTTTGGAGACATTCTTGGAAGGATGTATGAAAGCCTTTAAATGAACCAAACCCGATAGGCTATGCCAGGTATTTAGTGTATTTTTGGCAAAACTTAATGAGATACTAAATGCAAGCTTTGGTCTTCCTATTGAGGAGTCTTTTTTGGTAGTTTGACAGCCCGAGAGAATTTTTATCGTTTTATGTGTGATATTGATTTCCTTCAATCTGTTCACACAGATACAGTTGCTAAAGATCCTAGGGAGGTTGATATTTCTGTCCTAGATCTGCCACCATAAACACCTGCACCAGAGCCTGAAGATGTTTTTAAGCCATTGGTGAATGAACAGTTAACTGCTTGTGGTAGTTCCTCCTTAGGAAGGACGCAGACATTAAAAGTCAAGATGGCGGGCGAAGCAAGTTCGCTTTCACCTGCTCCCGAAGAAACCGTTAATATTATGTGCAAACACTGTTCAAAAAAAGTGACGTGCATAAAATGTGGTGACATTTTTCATCCAGCCTGTCTAAAACAGGCAAGTGAGTTAAAAAAGGCTGACTGCAGACATGAACCAACCAACAGGTGATCACCACTGAATTAACAGAAATAAATGAGGAAACCTACCTTAAGGAAGAAAATGAGTTACTGAAACTAACAATAGCTGACAAAGACGTTATAATTTCCGACAAAATCCGGCTGATCCATCCTGCTTGAAGAGAAAATCACATATTTGGAAAATAAATTAACATCCAATAACAATCATATTCCAAAAGCAAACCAGTCCAATAATGGAGCAAAAAAACCAAAGTCATTAGCAGATAAGACAAGTGACACAAAAAATGTAACTCTACAAAAAAATTAACAACTAATACAAAATTATCAAAACAGACCAACATTAAATTTAAATACGGGAAGTCCCAATATACAGGGTAATTCTAGAGTGCAGATTAACCAAGTATCAGCAGAAATTACGAAAATCCAAACTGAACGGAAAGCCAATAAAATAATAAACCTTGCAACAGATGGTCATATTGAAAGAACTCCATTAGTACCGGCATTGGGTACATCAAGTGACAATGTAAGGGATCAATTGAGGTTGTAACAAGAAAAAAGAAGAAAAAAGATCACAAGATAGGTAGTGGAAATGGTGACGAAAACTTCAAAGGCAGTGAAAATATTAATAGAAATATCTGGCTATTCTTATCTAGAGTGCCAGATGCTGTTACGGAAGACAACATAAAAAATTGGACAGACTCTCAAGATATTTATGTCAAAAAACTTCCAACCCACTTTACCAAACCTAATAATCAAGCTTCCATGATAGGTGTGAAAACAAACCTGCAAGATTCCGTTTATCAATCAAGTTTTTGGTCAAAAGATATTTATTTCAGTCGTTTTAATTTTAAGCAAGGGCAAATATTTTTAGATCACCCCGAAACTTAGCAGATGCAAACCTAAGGCAAGACACCCTAACCAGTCCAAGATCTATAAATTTTCGACGAGATGCCTCTCCAGTAGAACTACCAATGTAGCAGCATCAAAATACCAACTAATCCATTTCAATTCCCAAAGTCTAGCGAATAAAATCAACTTGTTAGAATTATTTTGCAATGGTAATAATCCAACATTTGTTTACATATCTGAGCACTGGTTGTGTTCAGATAAATTAACAGAAAATTTGATTGAAGGTTATAAACTCGTTTCCGGTTATAAACGGGAAAACAAAGCTCACGGGGGTACTGCCATCTTTGTTAAGTCAGACATTTATCACGAATGTGATAGCATTTCCCATCTGGTTAATTCTTCCTTGGAGATTCACTTTGAGTGTTCTGCAGTCGAGGTAAAAAAACATCTATGTATCCTTACCATATATCCTAGCTCCTCTGCTGACTCTAACACGAAAATTTTCCTGGATAAACTGGTAAGTACTTTGAATTGTGTAACAACTAAATATCTATACGTCATTGTATGTGGAGACTTCAATAATAATTTTATTGGAACAAATCATTATAAAGAACAACTGTTTGATATTTTTGAGATGTTCAATCTTACTTTGTCGTACTATGAACCAACACGTGTTGTAAAATATGGGAATACAATAACATCCAGTGGACTTGACTACATTGTTAGTAATATTGGAAATGTTATTGGTAGGGTCACCAGTCTAGGTTTCTCAGATCATCATGCACAAGTTATTACGTGGATAATGCAAAACTTGATCAACAATGAGGTAAATACCTACATATACATACATAAGAGAATTCAGTAATAAAAAGACTAATTAGGATCTTCACAAGAATCACTGGAATCTTCATTTTATAAAGCAATGAATGGAATGTTTTGAATAATAGATGATTAGTAGTTAGTTTTTGCACAAAATGAACAAAAACATGTATGGAAGTAACTCGTTTTTTGGAGAATCTTATACACTGTTTAAGCAAAAATTGAAGCAAACGTAGTATACGTTAATACTATCATAGCACATCCAGGTGCTCAAATCATAAACCAATGTTTCACCTCAACACTTCTTGTTGAATATCCATTACTAGTACTCCTTTGAATCGAAAATTAACTCCTCGATAAAAACCTCTATGGTTACGGATTTTCATTCTTCATGGACATCGAGACAGTTAGCCGCCATATTTCGTTCACGAAGCACAAAATTTAATATGAATACCACACACTTGCCACAGTTGAAATAAGGACAAAGTATATAATTCAAAAAACATGGTTATATATGGGTATATTTAAAAAAAATCAATACTCACTTTCGTCATCTGATTTAGATAAATGTCTTCCAATAAAACCGTTTAAAACAAGCACCGTACTGATACTTTTACTTCTTCAGTAAATCACGCGGTTCTAGACAAAGAAAAGTCAATATGTCAGGGCCTATCAAAGACAGACTTATTTATTGAATGTATTCGCCATAAACATATATGCGAACTTTGTCCGACTATATCAGGAAATTTCAACAATAGCTAAGAAATAGCGAATTGACAGAAAAGAAATCTACATATCTTGGTAATTCTGAATGAGAGTTATGACTAGTGTGGTTTTAAAGGATTAATAACTATGTAACTAACGTCTAAAAGGAAATGAAGTCTAATAAACTTGTCATTTTGTAGATAACAGAAATTAGAGTCGATCAAAATTATAACACATTTTTATTGAATATTTAAATCATACTGAAACTGAAAACCGGAACTGGAATTGTCTTGAATCTAAGGAAAGTGAAAAACAAGATTAATACCCCAAAAAGCTCAAACTAGTGGAGCAAGAAGAATGTAGATTCTGTGGAATGGAAAAAGAAACCTACATACTGGCGGAAACCATAGCAATACAGAATTCCAGGGCACATCACCTATACTGGATAAAAGAGAGACATTTACTTGAAATGAAGCCTGTGGAGATTCTAAAATCCTTCAAGTAATAGAAAATACCAGTCTCTGATACTTTTCTCAGAAACTAAGTAGAAGAAAAAGGGCACATGATATCTTTTAGGTCTCGGTGAATGTCACTTCAGTATACACTGGACCTGTCTCACCGACAAACCAAATTCAAGCGTCTGGCGCATGACATCAGTTAAAGGCAAACTTTAATTGTTGATTTTAAATAAATATTACAGATAAAAAATGTTATTTTCCATCTTTGCTCCTCCTATTATCACGAGATGCACAGAAGGACTATGATCCGTTTTAGAGCTAGATCACACTCTAGGTAGACCTGTTCATACAAAGTTACAGATGGCTGTGTTATTTTGATCACGCGGGATCTGGGACAATAGCATAAGAGATGTGTCCCACCAAGTTTTACAAGCAGTTGTTAAGACAGTCATTGTTTAACCAATAAAAAAATTCCATTTACAATTTCCTCACGTTTTTCCACTTTTACGATAATTTGTTAGCTTTCGTCTACATACTTATTTTGAAAAATTAATAATTAATTCTTGATCGACAAGTTAAGATTCCTTCACAAAAATATTTGAACATATCGCAAAGTTCTTCTTGGCTTATTCCTCACTGATTATTTTCGTTTTTTGTTGAAACTCAAGGATTGACTTCACTATATCCTCTTCAGTCCCGAGGAAAAAAAAGATATAAATTTGTATGGTTTTCAACGAAAATAAGTTATTTTAGGGTCAAATAGGACATTAAGTACATCAAAAGAAAAAAATTTATTCAGAAAAAAAAATATGATGTCCAAAATATTGGACAATCTTCAGCTTCCAATTCGTCATTTGGACTACTTTACCCCCAAGACCAAGAGTTCGGCCTACATTTAATTTGAATTCCAGTAGTCATAATCCCTGCTCATCTATCTCCCAGTGCTTTACGGTCATATTTGTATTCAATCCATGAGTTAGTTAGGGCCAGATCTATAAAATGCCAAAAAACTCGTACTGGACATTTCTTTGTTCTCATACTCATTCGATAGTACGCAATTAATCGATCACAAAGTTCTACACCTCCCATAGAACGGTTGTAACTCTTGACGATTTATGGACATGGAACTAAAATATACTTTTTATTTTTTTTTAACCCATCTGCGAACATCTTCTACAGATTCTGACCCTGTAACTGTGGAAGCCAAAGTAATAGCACGACTATCCATCCACTTTATTAGCGACATTTTTTTGCCATTTCCCACGAACTCTTCAAATGAGCCCCTCCCAGCACTTAGCAAAGTTTTATCGCTTCTAAATTTGTTTCTTACGGATTTTGGTATACGATTAGTCATTATTGTTCCCACTGCATAAATTTGATCGTGATATGAATACTCCAGAAGATTTGTAGAGGTAGTGTATCGATCACAGTAAATAATGTATTTGTTGTGAGCCTTTTAACAACAGAACCACCTAACCCTAATGTTTTATCTGGAGAACCATTTGGCCAAGTTTTTGAGAAAACTTTGTGGCGCCCATTGTCTTTACTTTCAAGGTAATTATTATTACAATAGCTCTAAATCATGTTATCCGATTAGACTATTCTCTGCAATTCACTCTAGGTTCATAAGAACCCACATTCATAAAGTCAACCCTGAGAAGTGAAGAAATATATATTTTTTTGGGGTCTCATATTTTGGCGTCCAACATCTTTTTTAAGGGTCTCAGTTATTTGGGGGGTGGAAAAAGACATTATTGCGATTTCCGGCCAAAGTTGAGGTCCTAGAAAAAAAAGTTAAGTGCAACAGGTGTAGATCTCAAAAATATCTACAGCTTTTATATTAACGATTAAAAATATGGGTCATTACATTAAGCGTAGAAGAACTATACTTGTTTGCCTTATTTCTTTTTCACTTTTATATTGAGATTGGGTACTTAAAATTAGTAAAAAATTTTGCTTTATAATTTATTGAATATTAAGAAATTCCATCTGTACATTCGAATTCACTTTTATTATCCCTCGTATCAGTCAGTTAAAATACTAGACAGAAGCGACGGCTGGTTTAGTCGCAGTCTGAAATACTGTTCGAAATTATTCAAAGGTGCCCAAAATTCATGTTCGTCATTGGGTTCCCAAACGCTTTCTTGTATATGGTAGATATCCTCAGGAATAAATTGTTCTCCTGTCCTCTTTTTATTTTGTTCTATAATTTTCAATTTTTCCGTTAATGGCATATCATCGAGCACGTCATTGTAATAATTTTGTAAATCATCAGAAAGTACGATTCTTCGTCATTATTTTTAAAATTTGGAAAAATATGATTTTTCCCAACAGGAAAATTGTCATCCTCGTCTTCACTATCATAGAAGTAACTATTGTTTATAGATTCAAATAGTTCCTCTTCAGTTAGTGGTCTCTTACTATGGCCTGAAATCGAAAAAAGCAATAGCTGCAGTTACCAAATTTAATCCTGATGTTCATTGTGCTGGACAGCTTAAAAAAATCCTTTTTTAGATCATTAAATTTCAATTGAGCCCCGTAATGTTATCCAACACACAAGATAATTGTTATCTAAACAGATAAACATGATTTACTAATTAATATTGGGTATTTTTTCAAAACTTACCGAAATTTTGACGAGACATCCTCCTAACCTTCACAACAAGAAATGAACGTTTGCACTGTTGGTTGCATAAATTAAGGAACCTCATTAAGTCTAGTCGACTGGACTGTGGGACAATATCGATGCGATTTGACTTTGATAATAGTAGAAATATATTAGAATAATGTCCAGCCGGCTGAACTTCTGGAACGAGGAGGATAAAGTAACTTGGTACCAATAGTTTACTATTAATTTGATATCTAATTAAAAATAAAGTATTCTAGATATTGTGTTTTATTATACATTATATTATTTACTAATTGGCACGATTTTCTTAACTTAAAACGGCGTGTTAGATAAAAAGTAATTAACGTCTTAAACACGTTACCTCATTAGGAGAAACCAAATTTAACTTCTGGCTTTTAGCAACAATCATTATAACGATTTGCGTTGCATGAGAAGATGCTTTAACCAGTAAGATTGTCAATACTTATTAAATCCAGTAATTCCTCTGAGATTAAAAAATTCCAACTACATCTTAAAATAGTTATTTGGATGTGGGTGTAGGTATCATGGACAGCAGTGAAAATTGAAAATTTTAATGTTGTGTTTGGTGCATCTATCGAATTCCTTCCGAATTACGGAAGCATCCTTGTCAGACAGTGTCAGTAAAAGATAGTTACTATTTGGCCATCCGCAGCTAACAGTTGGTTAGAGAAAAAAAAAATGTCAGATTGTCTGAATTTTTGATCTGTAGTAGTATCTGTACCTTAATATTATCTTCATAAAAGCTCTTCAATATGGTTAACAAGATAAATGAAGTTGACATGAATAACTTAAAATTTCATATACTCAAGCTGTAACACATTGGAATGGAAGAAAAGGGAATAGCAGAAGAACTAGCAAAGAGTGGGGATGAAATACCATTTTGAGGTCCGGAACCCTTTTGCGGTATCAGCTCCAATGTCATATTGGAAAAAATAGGCAAAACCGAAAAAAAATTAAGATCTGAACCATTGAAAAGAGTAGGGCTTAGACAATGGGTCACCACAACCAGTTGAGAACAAATAAATGTCTAAGTCAGTGCAAAACTGCAGTAGAAGTTTCAACAGAAGTCCTAACGGCACACTGTTGCCTGAATGGGCACCTGAAAAATACCAAAATAGTGGAGGAAGAAGAATGTAGATTCTGAGGTATGGAAGAAGAAACATCCATCCACATACTTGCAAATTGCACAGTTATTCAGAATCTTAGGGCATAACACCTAGAAGACTACTGGATAGAAGAGGGACACCTACCTGAACTGAAGCCTGTAGATGTCCTAAAATTCCTGCTGGAGAAAGGTCTGTAAGAGCTACCAGTCTCTGAGACTTTCTTTAGGAACTAAGTAGGAGAAGGATATTTCAGGTCTCACCCAAAATACATACATACATGGGCAAATACATCCAAATCTGCAGAGATCTGTAGTAGTACATGTACCTGTACTATGAACTTGTTTTCATAGAAGCTCTTGAAGGACTCAATGATGGTATCGAGGTAAATGGAGTTACTTTGTGGAATCTATTTATTTTTTTAAATGAAACTAACTTAATTCCACTATTTAATGAAAAAATTAATGTTCCTTCAAAAAGGTTTATTTGCCTTGTCACAATTTTCGGATCTGTGATCGTGACTACCACAGTGTGAGCAGGTGTGAAGCTTGGCTTTACATTCAGTTTAGGCCGCAAAGGAAGATTCCTTTGGAGAGTGCCTGGTGGAGTTGTGTTTTAGAGTTAGTAATAACTTTGATTAGGGAGGTTGGAGAGTTTTGGAGACGATCCTCCAGCATTTTAGAGAGTTGATTTGAAGATCTTTGAGAAGATCAAAGATTTCTTCGTTGGAGATGACAACGGAGAAGTTTGGGGAGTAGTTTTTGGCTAGAAGGTGCTTCCTGAAGACAGGAGTTTGAGAGAGGAGAGGTATGCATACCAATTAGTTATCTACCACAGTTTGGGCAGGTGTAAAGCTTGGCTTCACATTCAGTGGCAGGGTAGTCTATTTTTGTACTACGGGTAAAATATTTTGGGACGGGTGGAAGAGGGTTTGCGCTAGAAATTTCCCAACGATGGTTTAGGCCGTGGACAAAGATTCCTTTGGAGAGTGCCTGGTGGAGTTGTGTTTCAGAGTTAGTAATAACTTTGCTTAGGGAGGTTGGAGAGTTAGTGGTTTTGGAGACGATCCTCCAGCATTTTAGAGAGTTGATTTGAAGATATTTGTGAAGATCAAAGATTTCTTCGTTGGAGATGTTTTTGTCGACGTTGGAGATGGCAAAGGAGAAGTTTGGGGTGTTGTTTTTGGCTAGAAGGTGCTTCCTGGAGACAGGAGTTTGAGAGAGGAGATGTATGCATAACAATTAGTTATCTACCACAGTTTGGGCAGGTGTAAAGCTTGGTTTTACATTCAGTGGCGGAGTCTATTTTTGTACAAGGGGTAAAATATTTTGGGACGGGTGGAAGAGTGTTTGCGCTAGAAATTTCGCAACGATGGTTTAGGCCGTAGAGGAAGATTCCTTTGGAGAGTGCCTGTTGGAGTTGTGTTTCAGAGTTAGTAATAACTCTGTTTAGGGAGGTTGGAGAGTTAGTGGTTTTGGAGACGATCCCCCAGCATTTTAGAGAGTTGATTTGAAGATCTTTGAGAAAATCAAAGATTTCTTCGTTGGAGATGTTTTTGTGGACGTTGGGGATGACAAAAGAGAAGTTTGGGGTGTTGTTTTTGGCTTGGAGGCAGGAGTTTGAGAGAGAAGAGGTATGCATACCACTTTGTTATCTCCTATGTCATTTTGTATTTTTGATTGGAGAGTTTTGTGGCAGATTTGTCAAAAACCATATACACAAAAAAATTATTTAAATGTATTACGTTGAACGCGAAATTGTTGTAAACAATATTTTTCTGCTGGGTTATACTATGTACCAAATTTGAAGTTTGCAGTTAGCAGTTTTTTAGAGATATGCTTAAAAAACTGACTTAACAGCTTCATCTATCTCTCTCAGAGGAACTTGTGGATGAAGGTGAATTAGATTAGATGGACATACAATCATATCTAGTATCTGTAGTTTTGAACACCCTGTATATACATCTAAAACCCATTTTTAGCATGGATATCAATTTTCAATCGTCGACAACCAGCGTTACTTTCTAGATATTATACCGTTTCGAAATTACTTTTCGAAATCCGATGAAAGCACGAAAAATGCCGATTCATTCCGGCGTTATAACCTCAATGTCCGAAATAAAACATTAGCTACACACCACTAAAAACAACTGTGAAATAGCGGTTTGCATTAAAGAACACCCATGCTACCACTCTACCAGCGTCAGGGAATCTTGTGAAAATGCCGGCATGACTTGAAGAAAATAATTTGATTGATAAAACTTTATTACTGTCCTTTTTATTGGCCGGTTCCACTTAAATTTACTCTTTAACTAAAATGGAAAGGGTTTGTTTTTCTCAAGGTTTTTGATTTCTTCGCTATCGGTTTCATTTAAAAGACAACCAGGATCGGTATCGAGTTAATAAGTTGAAACCTAATTCGCGCAATTGTATTGAAAAACAAAAGCTTGTTGTATTTTAGCAAGAAGCATAACAACTTGAATTTCACGACAAAGTTTTTATTTTCATCAGAAGATAATCGCGAAAGATATTTTACGACAGATAGAATCATTTATTCAACGAGGTAATTCCATGTTTCGAAAAAAACACGAGTCATTCTGCTGAAAAAAAAATGTTTCTAACAACCACCGATGAATAAAAAGTTGACTATCGATATGGTTATTTACCGGTTATCGGTTCGTTTGTCTGATTTTTATTATATTGTTTATAGAAAATGATTTAACTTACATTTACTGTTTGGACCCTTACTTTATGAAATCTACTCATATTACTTTTTTTAAATTTAACCAACTGTATCTAATTAATTCCAAAATTTCATGAAAAAACAAATGAAAACTCTAAATGATCATTTATAATTATTTCGATATTTACATAGGTCAGCTTGGCTTTTATTACAGCTGGATTGATTCTGTATTGATGCTGGATTGATCAACATAGGTCAGCTTGGCTTTTATATACATTTGGATTAATCTACATACGTCATCTTGGCTTTTACATACTGTGGGGTTGATCTACATAGGTCAGCTTGGTTTTTATATACACTGGGATTGATCCACATAGGTCAGCTTGGCTTTTATATACAGTTGGATTGGTCTACATAGGTCAGATTGGCTTTTATAAACAGTTGGATTGATCTACATAGGTCAGCTTGACTTTTATATACTGTTGGATTGATCTACATAGGTCAGCTTGGCTTTTATATACAGTGAGATTGATCTACATAGGTTATCTTGGCTTTTATATACAAATGGATTGATCTACATGGGTCAGCTTGGCTTTTATATACAGATGGATTGATCTACATAGGTCAGCTTCCCTTTCACTTACTGTGGGATTGATCTACATAGGTCAGCTAGGCTTTTATATAGAGTTGGATTGATCATGATCGGTCGGCTTGGCATTTATATACAGTTGGATTGATCTACATAGGTCAGCTTGGCTTTAATATATAGATGGATTGATCTACTTAGGTCGGCTTGAAGTTTATATACAGTTGGATTGATCTACATATGCCAGCTTCGCTTTTATATTCTGTTGGATTGATCTACACAGGTCAGTTTGGCTTTGAAATACAGTGGGATTGCTTCGCTTTTATATTCTGTTGGATTGATCTACATAGGTTAGCTTGGCATTTATATACAGTTGGATTAATCTACATAGGTCAGCTTGGCTTTTACATACCTTGGGATTGATATCCATAGGTCAGCTTGGCTTTTATATACAGTTGGATTGATCTACATAGGTCAGTTTGGCTTTGAAATACAGTGGGATTGATCTACATACGTCAGCTTCGCATTTATATACAGTTGGATTGATCTACATAGGTCAGTTTGGCTTTGAAATACAGTGGGATTGATCTACATATGCCAGCTTCGCATTTATATACAGTTGGATTGATCTACATAGGTCAGCTTGGCTTTGAAATACAGTGGGATTGATCTACATATGCCAGCTTCGCATTTATATACAGTTGGATTGATCTACATAGGTTAGCTTGGCATTTATATACAGTTGGATTGATCTACATAGGTCAGTTTGGCTTTGAAATACAGTGGGATTGATCTACATATGCCAGCTTCGCGTTTATATACCGTTGGATTGATCTACATAGGTTAGTTTGGCTTTGAAATACAGTGGGATTGATCTACATATGTCAGCCTGGCTTTTATGTACAGTTGGATTGATCTACATAGGTCAGCTTGGCTTTTATATTCAGTGTGATTGATCTACATAGGTTATCTTGGCTTCTTTATACAAATGAATTGATCTACATAAGTCAGCTTGGCTTTAACATACAGTGGGATTGATCTCCATAGGTCAGCTTGGCTTTTATATACAGTTGGATTGATCTACATAGGCCAGTTTGGCTTTTATATACAGTGGGATTGATCTACATAGGTTATCTTGGCTTTTATATACACATGGATTGATCTACATAAGTCAGCTTGGCTTTAACATACACTGGGATTGATCTCCATAAGTCAGCTTGGCTTTTATATATAGTTGGATTGATCTACATAGGTCAGTTTGGCTTTTATATATAGTTGGATTGATCTACCTGGGTCAGTTTGGCTTTGAAATACAGTGTGATTGATCTACATATGTCAGCTTGGCTCTTATATACGGTTGGATTGATCTACATAGGTCAGCTTGGCTTTTATATACAGTTGAATTAATCTACATAGGTCAGTTTGGCTTTTTTTGTACAGTTGGATTAATATTCATAGGTCTGTTTGGCTTTGAAATACAGTGGGATTGATCTACATATGTCAGTTTGGCTCTTATATACGGTTGGATTGATCTACATAGGTCAGCTTGGCTTTTATATACAGTTGGATTGATCTACATAGGTCAGCTTGGCTTTCATATATATAGTTGGATTGATCTACATAGGTCGGCTTGGATTTTATGTACAGTTGGATTGATCTACATAAGTCAGCTTGGCTTTTTCATACAGTGGGATTGATCTACATAGGTCGGCTTGGATTTTATATACAGTTCGATCGATCTACATAGGTCAGCTTGGCATTTATATACAGTTGGATTAATCTACATAGGTCAGCTTGGCTTTTAGATAAAGTGGGATTGATCTACATAGGTCAGCTTGGCTTTTATATACAGTGGGATTGATCTACATAGTTCAGGTTGGTTTTTATATACAGTTGGATTGTTCTACATAGGTCAGCTTGGCTTTTACATACTTCTGTTATTCTGACGATGATATGCAAGTATCGAAATAATTATTTTTATTTATTTTAGAGTTTTCATTGATTTTTTCATTAAATAGTGGAATTAATTATAAGCAGTTAGTTTAATTTAAAAAAAGTGATCTTAACTTAGCTTTAGATAAATTTTATTCAATTTGGAACGATATTATCGAAGAATGCGTTCCAAATTTCACTAGCTTTAGAAACTGCACAAAATATCCTTTTTTTTTTCACTACAGAAATAAGAAGTTTAATAAAGGAAAAAGAAGAATATAGAGAATTGAAGTATTTTTCAAATTACTTTGATGAAAATTTTATAGAGATGAGGAGAAAAATGAAACGATTAATGGAAGTAGATGAAAAAAATTCAGACTCAAAATTACGGAATTTTATTCATAAAGGTGCGTGCATAACTGAAAATGATACTGCAAACGTATTTGCCAAGTATTTCTCATCTATTTACAATTTAGAAGTGACTTCGTACAACTTGAATTTTATTGTTAATAATTATAATAATGCATGTAACGATACATTTTCAATATCGTCAATCTCGGAAAGTGAATTTGTTGAAGCGACAAAAAAACTTAAGCCCAAGAAAGCAGCAGCAGTAGATGGAATACCACCGTACATTTTAAAAGTAGAAAAAAGTGTCAGAACGTCTTGTTTTAAAATTATATTTCTACAAGGGGTAACTGCAAGTGTAGCTTAATAGTTTTGGATGTGGTGGGGGTACAATTGCTGCTCTTTTAAAACTCGTCACAAAGATGTGTGGCTGATATTTAGAGTGTTAGCAGTTTTTCTAGTGCTTATTTCTGGGTGTTCAATCAATTTCATCCAGAATATTTTGATCAACCCTCTCATTTCTAACTGCCCGGGAACGACGAGTGTTGTTCGAATTTCTTGCAACCTTCTAGTATTCGATAAGCGTTGGTGAAAACGTGCAAATGAAGATTACGGTTATTTTCCAGCATAAAGACGTCTAGCTTCTAGAGAATTACGACCAGCCAAACCATATAGAAAATGCATACTTATTGATCATTTCAACGTTTGTATTAATGTTATAAAATGAATAAATGAAAGTTATACAGACAAATTACATAACGCAAAATAGTACACTACATAATTTGACATTAGTCTACTAAAATTTGGATAAACATTGAGTAGTTGTGTGTTATTTCCTTTTTGTATTTATTCTACAGGAACACTCCACAGTCAGTGAACCCTTCCACTATCTGATAGTTCAGGTGAACTTGAAAACTACTAGAGTTAACACATATAGAGAACTGTACAGGTACGTCATCAATCTAAGCGCTAGTTTCCAACCGATTCTCGTTCCAATGTCTCACCCCATTTAACCTCATTAAAAATATCTACTACCTACTATCTAAATTCTCAAAATATTCACCTGAAAGTCAAAGTTATACTATAACTATCTTATCACAAAATATTAAACGTTGAATAAAACATAAATGCTCTTCATTTAGATATCACTCAATAACAAACGAGACAAGAATAAGATTTCGTCTAAAAACGATGTTTAACATGTGATCAGTTGCCAAACAACCGGATGTTTTTGCTGATGTTCTCTATTTGCATTAACTCTACCATAATTCACATGTGAAAAAAACCCATAACAGTATATATATTCATAATAAAATCTAATAATCTTACTAAACAAAAATTACCATTAAAAAATAATTCCGACCAAAAACACTGTGTATTATAGTTTCGGCGTGCTCTATTGTTACTAATGCCGTTATTTTTGTCAATAAATACTTATTGAGATAACATAGTTAAAGTTGTCAAGATATTAAAAGATTGTGATTTGATGAACACACTAATATGAACCGAATTTTATGTATTTTATCTACGATCACCACAGCACCGTATAATTAGACGTGAAGAGGTGTTACCTGAAACAGCACGAGAACTATATTTCATAAAATTTCTCGATTGGGTACCTAGTTGAAACTTATAAAATATTTACCTTTATAACCATTTGCCGTGCATGTGCTGAAGACGTCGTGCAACTTCATTCTAATATAAAACATTTTCTCATGCAACACAAGTGTACAGAGTGTAAGTTATATAAATAAGAATTGTTTTAATAATGCACATTCATAATGAGTTAATTCAATAAAAATGCCATAAAATTAATAATAACTTATCGATATGAAAGACGTGAAAAAAAGTAACATGTCTATCGACCTGTTTCGATTTTACAGAATAAATCCTTTTAATTAGCGCTCGTCGTCACTAGCCACATTCAATTATAGTTCTGTGATCCCAGACTCTTCTACCCCGAACGTAAGACAATTGACGTCTGCCAACGGTCGCTTCCATTTTTTTTGCACAACGCCACGTTAAACACCCCTTTTTGTATCGTCCGCCTAAGGAGGCAGATCGTCTTTCGCTATCTTTCATATCTTAAGTATCTATCTTAGGAATTTTGCTGTGGTAAGTTCAAAATCATAATTCATAATTAATAAGCTTCTTCTAAAGAACTGTCTGATATAATTTTCGTATGCATTCTTTATTTTTTTACAGAGATAGACGAAATTAAATTCAACAGGTGGTCATAAACTGTTCTTTTATACTAATATGGTAGTTTTAAACCAAATATTCTTTTATAATTCACTGTTTACTTTTATACAAATATTTTCAAGCTTTTTCAGTTGCGAAATAACTCTTAATTATAAAATAACACTTTTATAAATTACCGTTAACCTATAAAATATTCTTTCGTAACGCCAGTGCCGGTTTCATATATTTCCTAAGCACGATATTTTTTCATATAACTAAATAAATAACTTTTTGCTATTATTAGTTTCTTTCGGATCATTAGTATATTTTTTTTAATTTAGCCGATAATTGCTATTTTTACTGTTTTAACATGGAACATATAATGTTGGAAAGCTTACAGTAAATTAAATCATTTTTTTCTTTCAAATAACTGCCTTCCTTTTCTTTAACCTAAAAAGCTGACCAACATAATGTGCCATTACATTCAAGTTCCTACATATCCCTGATCCACTTGTACTTCTAGGTAAGCACAGCCCCTAGGCTAGGATAAACCCAAGAATACAACCCTAGGCGAGAATATAAGCCAAGAACATAACTCTAGGCTAGGATAGAACCCGAGAATATAACCCTAGGCTAGGATATAACCCAAGAATTTAACGCCGAGAATATAACCCTAGGCTAGAATATAACGCCGAGGATATAAACCGAAGAATTTAACCGGAGAATATAACCCCAAGAATATAGCCAAGGATAGAACCCCCAAACTACCGCCCTAGAACAGAACTCATCGGTTCGGATCAAGACCTGACTTCTTCTCCAGGAAACCACTTCATCTAAGCTAAGTACCTATAAAAGTACAAATTCCTCTATTAAATTCCGTTATTCATTTCCTGTGGCAGAATAAATTAAAAATTTGTTTTTAATTATTTTTTTATTAAAATCCTCAACTATAAAAGTTGAGGGAGATCCGCCCGGGGTCACTTTAATTATTAACTTTCATTTAAATTTTACAAGGCGTTTCTACCTTTTCCGCCTTAGTTTTTAGTACTTTTTATCGTTAAAAAAGGTAGTGGCGCCCTCAACTTTTACAACCTTCCTGTAGCACTTGTGCAGCATAAACTTGGGGTCGAATCACCCTTGAGAGGAGTCTCTAGCCGGAGCCCTTCGAGCTGGTGCCCTGTGAGGTACAGCATTTACCGTTACAAATTGGCGCCTTTACTCTTACAAATTGGCGCCCAATTAAAAGCAACTTTTACCGTTACATTATACTGTAAACCAGGGATTCCCAAACTATTTTGGGCCAGGGATGCCTTTTCCAAAATGAACTGATACCTCAGACCTCCATAGCCAAGTTACTTCAAAAATCCTATCTTCAGTATTTTTCTTATCTTACAAACTGCAGAAATGTAATTGGAAGATAAGTGTACGCGGGTTGTCTTTTAAGTGTGGCATAAACAACATATTTGGCGCCTGTCAAACAAATATCAAATGTCAAAATTAACTGTAATTTTCAGTTAACTTAACGCAAAAGTTTCAGACCGCTTCGCTCAAACCTTCACCTAAACTGAATTTTTAAAGTCGAGGTTACAAAAGAGGTTACATTTTTCCGTCGGTGTAACCTTTGTTTAGCCATGTCTCTTCCAAATAGTAGATTTTTCATTTTGATGGCGAAAATCCCAAATAATTCCATCTCTAACATACAATTTCATTTTTTTCGATTACAGCGACTTTCTGTTTACTTTTTCCCATCTTAAATTCATCACTCGCAGAATTTTCCACAATTGATCTCTTCCAATTTCAGATATAGTTTTATCTTCTCTCAATGTACATAAATTTTAATGTTAGGTCGGAATTCCATTATTAATTAGAATGAATGTACTTTCCATCTTATAAAATGTTTTTCTTCCTCGCCGATAGTTATCTTATGCCTTTCTGGGGATTGCTTCAAAGGTTTTACGGTACCACACTTTTCCTCGCATATGAGTCTGTAGATTGTTGACTGTCCAATCCCAAATAAGCTATTATTGAGCCAGAACCATTTTTCGTGAAAAGAACTTCACATGATTTTAGGATATTGCTTAAATATAAAATTCACAATTATTGAGATTTTTAGAATCACAAGCAGATACGTCCTTGAAATGGTCATTTTACAAGGGTTTATTGCTCTATGCCTTTTTCAAATAGAGTAAAGATTTTTCCAACTAAAAACAAACTATTTCTTGACATATCTCCGTTGATAAACATCCACAAGGAATGATGTATCTATTGATAGAATCACCTTGAAAACCATTAGAATATTTTAGAACAAAATTATGCTTCATTCGATTTTTTTTTGTAAGTTGATGTATTGAGCGTTTGAAAAAAAGCTCGTTTTCTATTTTTATTTTATTAATTTTGTTGAATTAATTAACCTTCCAGTGATTAAAAAAAATCCACAATTGCATAAAGATGGTAAACACAACTTTTTATCCATTTTTATTATCTTTTTATAATAATTAAATATAGATACTTCTAATCCACTGTTAATCTAATATGTGGTTTTCGTAGTTTTTTATTTGTTAATCCTTTTGAGGTAATTTGTAACCGCTCACCCAGTGTGTTCGAAACCTGATGAACAATCAACTCATACTGATCAACTTTTTCCACCAGTCACCTACCTCCGATCACTGTCCGTATAAGTAATTTTTCAGACACGTCATGTAATATGTAACAGTCGTAACGATCTTTACTTTACATCTTCATCCGTTTTACAGTATTGTGTGATGAACATTGAGCACGTATCATTTTTTCCTTCATGAGAAAATCCAAGTTTAGACCTCGTATTTCTATATATGTTCATAATTTTTCATTCTCTTTTAAAGTGTAGATGTACCGCATGGCTTTTTTTGTTATTGATTTCGTTTGTAGAATAATTACTGATGCTGGAGATTTTGTTTTCCTTTGTTTCAAGCAAAAACTCTTCGCGAGTGCTCTATATTTCATTCAATGTCTGAGTTTCTTGTTACTTTTCAAGAATGAAGAATGGTAAGTGTTTTACAATTCACTACTTTTACATCTGAAGGAGTTAAAATTAATTTTCCTTCGCCCTATATTTAAAGTACCTTGTAAAACTAAAACTAAAATACATAATACACTTATTAATTTTTCTTAATATTATTGTGTACATTTTCCAATTCAGTCATTATGCATTTATTTGTTGTAGTTTACTGAAGGAGTTTAACTAAAATATTCCAAATTACTATTTTGATTTTATTATTTGTAAGTATAGGGCTGTGGAAAAAATATTGTTTGCAACTTATGCATAAAGTGTATTATCTTCACCCTTTCGTGGAAAAAGTACCACTTTATGTAATTGTTGCATAAATTACTATTCTTGTACAGTATACATTTTATTTACAGCTTTTTAGTTATACAAATTTATGGGTCAATTCTGTGCACATCTGTAAGCAAATCTATAACTATCGATCCTACCAAAAAATTTATGGGCACCAAAATTGTAGGAAATTTATTTTTGAACAACTTTGTTCATAACCATGTTTCGCGTAAAATTGAAAATAGACGTGATGATGCAATGATAACATTTTACCCCCACCTTTTCTCGGGCATAAATCGAAAAATATCGATCCTACCAAAAAACTTATAGACACCAAAATTGTAGACAATGTAATTTTGAACAACTTTGCTCATCACAATTTTTCATGTAAAATGGACAATAATCGAGTTGTTAATCAAACAAAAATTTACCCCCTCTTTTAGGTTATAAATCTGAAAATATGGATCCTAGGAAAAAATTTATCACAACCAAAATTGTAGGAAATTTAATTCTAAGCATCTTTTGTAATCACCATTTTTTGCGTAAAATTGAAAATAAACGAGTTATTCAATAAACAAAAACTGACCCTCAACGGATCGAGTACCACGCAAAACAAAATTTAGACTACCAGTGACCCCCCCCCCCCCCCCCAACGAATTCCGAAGGAAAATTGCTATTTAAAATTTTTGCTGGGTCAAATCCTAATCCGATTGGGCTAATTGACAATTTGTAATTCTGCGCCTCCTACAGCTTATACAGAAAATCTTGTAGAATTGTAAATATTTCAGATCGGATGTTTGGCGTACTAAAAATATCATCAGTCATGAACTTTTCTATAGAAGATAACATTCCTTCACTTCGTTTGGAACCTATTTTTCCCCTATTTCTCTATTTTATTGATTATTAATAAAAATCAAAAACAAAATTTTATAAAACACCGTAGGGTTTGTTAAGTTAGGTTATGTACTATCGTACGAACATACGCGTGAAGTTTGCAGTAGTTCATTGGCGTCCCTTTAAATTAGAAATTTACAGACAGTATATCAGTAGGGGTGGAGGGGGCACTTTCGGCCATTTAATATATTTTGATTTGAAAGAAGTACTGACATCATATTGTTTTTAACTAATTAAATTAAAACGATTATCTGATTTTGAAAACATGGTGCATCATAAAGCCGATAAATTCAGAAAAATGTAAAGTTTAATAACTTTTTACAAATAAAATACAAAACTTAAAATTATTCCTTAAAATCTTGAAAACAGAAACCAAATAATACATTTAAAATTATGTAAAAAAAAATTATTTTACATTTAGTTCTTCAAAATTGTAGTAAAATTTGATGGTTGAATCTCGTCTTGACGTCTAATATTTTTTTTAAATTCCTATTATATTTTCCTTATTGCATATTTCTACGTCCTCCACTTGGGGGAAGGAAAATCTATTAGTTGTTCCCCTTCTCCGAAAATATTTACCTCAAATGAGTCACTTTAAACAATTTTTTGCACATGGCCTACATAATGCAAAACAGTATTTTTTAAAACGAATTTAACCAAAATATAGTCATTTAACATTACAATACTAGCATCATCTTTAGAAGCTTCAAGACTAAGATTACTCTCACTACAATATTCAATATCTTTCACATCGGATTCACTGCTGGAAGTATCAAAAATCTTCTTTTTAACTTGCTTAATTTTTTTTAGTTCAGTTTCATTATTTTTGTCTTCGTTACACCTATTTCTCACTTGTTTTGCAGATTTTTGTGCTTATTTTTCAGATTTTTGAGCTTGTCTTTCAGATTTTTTCGCTTGTTTTCTCTTTTTCTCTTCCTCAAGTTCTTCTATTCTAGTTTTATCCGGAGTCTCTCTGTAGATCCTAGATTTTCCTTGGTTGGCCTTAGGCCGTCTATTAATTTCAGGTTTCTGTGCTTTTAGAAAGGTCTTACAGCCTCAGGAGTAATGACGTTAGTTCTTATCACATGTGCTTCTTCTGTTTTTGCATTTATTGTTTCTTCCTTATCTGGTGTAGTTTTTCCCTCAACTAGTGTAATTTCTTTATCAACTGGTGTAGTTTCTCTGGCAGCTTGTATAGACGGCTTATCTATTTGATGATCATTTGCTCCTTGATTAGTTACTAAATGTGCAGGTTCATTATAGTCGTAAGTGGCATCAGAATCGGTGTCACTAAACGATGAGGAATTAAGAGGCCAAATCCCTGTTTTCATAAATGAATTTGTTATGTTACTTGGGGAAAATGAGTCCAAAAACGAACGTTTCGTCAGTTTTGGGATCAGCTTGACAGTAATGGTTCTTCCAGGGTTACTTGACATCCAGTCATCAAAAGACACCGCACATCTACTTTTAAATGGCCCACAAACCCCAAAATCTAGTGGCTGGAGTTTGTGAGTTGTGTGGGGAGGGAATGACAGGAAAACAATACCATTATCTCTGGCATACGAAACATGCGACTCGTGATTATCCAATAAAACCAGTATTTTTTTTTTGATTGCAATTAGTATGCCTGACAACATTTTCTAATGTTTCAACAAATAGGTCGCCTGTCATCCACCCAGACTTATTTCCAAACGCAATACTTGAAGCTGGATTGTCCTCTAAATAATCTTGTATATCTCGCACCCTTGGAAATATATACACTGGTGGGAGTGCGTTACCTGTTCCACTGATTATGCCAACGATGGTTACTTATTCCCCCCTTTCAGCAGATGCTACTTGTTATTTCCACTTTGGAGCAATAACTTTTGGTGGATTGAGAACAGTTGAATCTCCAGTTCCATCTAAATTATAGATTTGTTCAGGAGTAAATTTGTACTTGTCTAAAACCTTTCTATAATGTTGGTCTTATTAAAGCTAATTCCTCTAGCTAGGCTGGTGTTTTCTGGCTTACGTAAAGATAGAAGAGATTTGTGCCTTTTCATAAATCCATACAACCAGTCAATTCCTGCTTTTTCATTAGAATCCCATTTATCTGGATACATGCAATCAGGTTACACTTTTGCATATTCATAAACAAATCCCCTCAGTTGATCACGAGTAAAACCATAATTATTGTTTGCACACTGTGTGATATACTTGACAAGCATATCCTCCTGGAAAGTAGAAAAAATGATTCTGGTAGCGTATTTCTTTTTTCTTCCGTGTCACTTTGATATCCATCATCTTCTTTCTCCAAATACTTCTCTGCAGTTATTTTTTTTTTATATTTTTTATGCGTGACTGTAAAGTCGTCCTACTTATTCCAAAAATTCTGGATGCTTCTCGCTGGCCCAAATTTTTTGATAAAATTTGTCGCAGAGCATTAGTTATTACTTTTTTATCTAAATCAGCCCTGTTGGTCTTTGGTTTATAATTTCGCACCATCTGAAAAGAATATGATACATTTTTAATATACTATCTGGGCCACTGGCCAATCCTGCCCCATCGAGATGGCCGAACCTGTCCCAACTGTATTTTTCGGTTTATAAAATTTGGCTCGGCAATAAGACCTAACCTATACGTGAGACAAAGAGCCACAAGAATACTATATACATTAACGTAATTAGAGCCAAATTTTTAAACAAATAATATAAATAAAGATTTCGATAGAACCAAAATTACAATAAAAACTTACCTTTTCACCACAAAAACACAATTTTCATTAGTAATTTTTAAGCACACGTGCTAACTAGCTCAAATGATAATGACAGAAAACGGAAGTGCTTTTATCATTCTTTCCATATAGAATTAGCGCAAAAGTAGGAAAAATTTAAATGTTAAATAGAATGGCTGAATGTGCTCCTTGGCCGAATGTTCCCCCTCCTCCCATATTGACATCTTTACGATTTCATAATCTTAAAAGTAACAGATTATAGCAATAGATTCACGAATTTATAAAAATTTTTCGACTGAACCTAGAATTGCCACATTAATATCACTTTTCATACATTTATTAATGGAAAGTACTTATATAACAATATTCAAGCTAATAATAATTGTAACATTATTAATAATTACCAAAAATGAGGAGACCATTTCAGCTTATTAAAAATGTTTATAACTTAGGATGAATAGATGAGGCTTTTACTTGATGTAGATCCATACTAAATGATGAAATAAAACAATTTAATTTGTTTAAATCTCCATTATATTATATTATATATTATAAATTAAAATGTGTTAACGACAACTATGACAAAATTTATATAGGTAGAACTTTTAGGGATTTTAAAACTAGAATTTCAGAACACAAACGTAGCTATTACAACAACAAATTAGATTCTAACTATTCAAATCATCTACTAACAAACCAACACACTTTCGACTCAAATTTTGAAATTTTGCATGTAGAACCCAAATCCTTAAAATTAAATCTTTTAGAATCCCTTGAGATTAATAAAAACAAATATTCAGGTAATCTTATTCAGGTAATAGATATCAATCATTAAACCTTTTTTCCTAGAAGAAAATTCAGTTGTGATGGTGGTGAATAAATTTCCAGGTCAACTTTTTCAACACCTTTGTTAGTATTCGTAGAATTCCGTATTTAGGCACTTTTTTCACTTTATTTCCATTTAAACATATTATAATACTTTCGTCAATATCTTAGAATTCCGTATTAAGGCACTATATAAATTAAAAGTTTTTTTATTATATCTTCACTAGTTTGATAAAGCTACTGTGTAGCGAAACGCGCCACTAACTTTAAATTGAACATCAGTTCAAAATATAGTGGAGATTTAAACAAATTAAATTGTTTTATTTCATCGTTTATAACTCATTTTAAATTGGAGATTTTCCCTTATCCTCTTTATTCTTAGTTAATCATTTTTTTACGTCTCATCCGATATCCATGCCATAATAATAACAAAAATAACTTTATTTATAGCTTACAATTAATTAAGATTTATCCAATAGATTTTCGATGTAGAAGACGGTTTAATAAAAAATACTGATAAAATTAGAATCTCCTGATAAGGTTAGCTAAAAAATTTAAGACTTGCTTTACTTCGAACAACAATAACAATTAAAACTCTTATAAACGATTTTAATCATGACTTCTAATAAAATCATATAACCTGAGTCATACTAGCTCTCATCAACTATTTGATTCTGTTTGAGATTATACCACAATGTTCGCTTCGGATCCTCATTGGTTTCATTATTAGATTTGCTTATCTAATGAGACTGATGAATGCCCAGGCTAATAAATACACAATACCCTATCGCTATAACGAAAATAACATCCAATAAAAATCATCTGTAAGACAACCGGATATTTTTCAATCAGTAGCGTGCTACAAAACTTTATATATCGTTGTCAGATCCATGGACATTTAAATGGAACTAATAATGTTTGAAAGGTTATACATTAAGAAGTCTTAATATAGCTGCTAAGGAGGATAGTGACATAATTATGAAAAGAACTATCTCAAAATGTTTCTAAATGGCGCGAGTGTGAGTGAACATAAGATTAATATTTTCCATCTTCATTGAAGTACTGCTGAAAATATTATTCCAAAAGTATACAGGGATCGAGCCCGCTCCAGAATAGACTAGGTCAGTTTCTAAAATTGAACTAGATACATTAAACCTCGTTCACAATACCACGTATCGCATATGACTGGGCTGCTTACGCCTTAGCTCAGTGAATTACCCATACTGCGAAGCCAATTAATCGCCTCACTTCACCAATCACTACTCAAGGCATACACTATCGTCCAACTCCTCCAACCCAGTTCACACCATTTCTCCCGCAGTGTCCAACAATACATTCCTCAATGAAATCTGTATCTGAAATGCTTTTTCTTTCATTGATCTGCTTGATGAGCCCACTTTCACTGCCTATCAAATCTTCTTGGAAAATAATGGACAATATTTTTTAATTCCTCTCTAGCTGAATTCAATAAAAATTATTCTCGCAGAAATCCAATACAAAAAGCATTTTATTAAGTTATACAACAAAAGCACTTTTATTGTATTATGTACAGTGACTCAACGGAAAATTATACCGGACTAGGCTGTGCAGTCATAGCAACTGATCATTCAATAGTACAAGACATTCATCACAACCTATATCAAAGTCTTCATGCTTAAGATAAAATAGTTTTACCCATCTGGTTACCATCCCACCTTGCAGTAACCGGAAGAAAACTGCAGATCTATATATCAAAGAAGTTATCAATGACATTACCATAATAAATACTAGGCAACTACGTTTTTGTCAATGAACTACTATTATGATGTTTTGACACATGTTCTGTGTAACTTTAATTTAATAAATTTATTCATTTCGTTCATTTGGGATTTCGATCATTTGAATACTAAAATGGCGCAGTCGACACCTCAGTACCCTAGTTGCGCAAAACGCTTCGCTTCAAGAAACTGTAAGCAGCCTCGTTCGCGTCGTAACCAAACAAGCAGAAATGCAAGCACGACATCAAGCAACATTCATAACCTTCGACGAATCTTCAGAAATTCTCTTGAACCAGTAAGACCCCATGAAAATTCAGGTAATCCAGGAATACCTTTTGAAATGTTCGATGAAAATTGCGAAGACTTCGAAAGTTTCGTTCACAGGTTTGACGTATATCTTGACTTGCGGGAGGTTCCAGAGAAAAAAAAGTCGTCTATTCCAACTTCTTAAAACCCTACTATATCCCGAAACCTACAAAACCAAGACAGTCGAAGATTTACAAATATTACTCAAGAACCACTTAGCTCCTCAGCCATTGATAATTCCATCATCAAGATACACCTTCATAAACCGTAAGCAACGTGAAGGAGAAGCCATTGCTGAGTATATGAAGGAACTAAGAGACAGATTCATACTAGACATGCTTTTTGAACATGATGATATCACCCTTGATCAAACCATAGAATTGTCCCTTGCCATCGAAAAGGCCGCCCTTAGCTCAAGGGGCATACTCACCGATCCTTTGAATGTAAACAAGCTAAACACACAGGGCCAAATCCAGTAAATCAGAACGCAAAATTCGAACCTCCAAAAGAAGCAAAATCAAATTCCAAGTTACAATGCTTCAGACGTTCCGAATTTTCCCATTCTGCTAGGTCTACCGATTTATTTTGTAATTATTGCAAAAAAAAATAATCACGTCATACAGGTATGTTTAGATAGAAAGCATAACTCTGCTAAGGTCCATTCACTCAAAGTAAACACTTCTATGCAAAATCCAGTTGCGAGCAACGCAGAAACAACTACATTGCCCATTTTTGCACTCAGTAACGGCTCAAATCAACCCTTGACGCTAAATGGAGAGATTAACGGAAAATACACTTCTCCAGAGCTAGATACTGGTAGTGCAGTCATAGTGATAGATGAAAATACTCTGAAGATCATACCTAATGTCGGAATACTTAAGCCATCAACTGCGGTGTTCCGTGCTTATAATCACGGTCTGATTAAGCCATTGGGTGAAGTTTTCGTTAACGCCAAATACAAAGAATTTTCAAAACTGCTCAAACTGTTCGTGGTTCCGGGCCAGCACACACATCTACTCGGTAGGGACTGGATTTATGCCCTTAATATTCTACCAACCAGCATTAACCAATTATCAATACAACAAGCCTGCCCCTTCTCTCAAGATTTCAAAAGATTTTCGATGAAAGTATCAAACCAGTAAAAGGCTACTCTTACGACTTAATTCTTCAAGAAAATGCACGTCCACGATTTAGAAAGGCTAGAACTGTCCCATTCGCCCTACAATATAGAGTAGATCAAGAATTATCACGATTGGAAAATGAAGGAATAATTCAAAAAACGTCATAACGGTAGATACATGCACCAACCTCCCCCCCCCCCTATGGGAGAATTCTCTTCTACAGATTCAGACGGCCAGGAGCCATTCGGCTTCGCGAAGATGTCCTCAAGATCACTGGAGATGAACAAGCATTGGTTGAAAAAGATGGTTGGTTCATATCCAGTTGAGCTGGCGAGGATCGTTGAGAAGATGCGTTATTCCTTGGTGGGCTGTGAGGTGAGATTTGTGTTGGAATCGGCGTTGGTGCTGTAGGCGGAATATCCTCCAGGGATTTTCCCCGTGTCGGTTCCACAATGCTTTGAGAATGTAGTGGTGTAGGATTAGAGTATTTTATATCACCAAGTGGATGAATGACTTGGGGAATGTTGGGCTCCAGGACGATTTGGTCTCCTACCTTCTGCATTTGGTCAACATCACATTTCTCCCTTGACTTGAACTGTGACTTGAAGCCCTTATTGGCCTTCCTCCTTTGGTTTTTTTGTAAGGGAGGAGGCGATGGTAGCAATCCTTTGGCTGAAGTCGGGAGGTCACCTTCATACAAAGAGTTTACTTAACATGGTTGACAAGAAGCTGTCAACCAGATTGTTGAAACTGGGTTACAACCATTAGAACTACTGAAAATTCCCCGTCAAACTAAATGCCTATATAAAGGACACGAAGCTTCTGGAATGGAGGTAGAAAATATGCGAAATGGTACAAAGATTTAGTTCAAGTGCCTGAGCTATTGAGCACAGACCAAACGAATGGATGGATAGATGAACCCACTCCTGGGAGCTCGTCTACCATCAACAAGAAGGAAAGCAGCGATCATTACTGGTCTTACTAAACTCCCACATGGCAACCTCATTATCTCAGGTGATCATCCCATTTGCCAAGTCAGTCATACGATAATTATTGTTGGACATCCACTAGCAAATACCACTAGCAAATACCACTAGCAAATACCACTAGCAAATACAATTGAAGCTCAGCCTCAAATAAATGGTGAACAGCCAAGCAGAGAATGTAATCAACTTCCTCCAAGAAGCCAATCTTCACATTAAAATAGAAAATGAAATGAAGAAATCATAGTTTATATTTTGATTTCACTTTCGCTTCTGTTATCATATTTGTCGCCTAGACCTAATAAAACCATTCTTTACTGAAGTAGTAAAACGTCATGCCAAGCTGCAGAAACCATGTAAAATCTACATTGTTTTGTTCCCCGTTAACGCGCCAATGCCTCCTGTATCGCCCATCTTCACTTTAACAGGTATTTAACAACTTTAACTAGCCATCACACTTTGTAATTGTTCGATAACACATAAATTGACAGCTACATATAGAGATATCCATAGTAAAAATGTGCCAGTATATGATTACAGTGTGGTGCTTGTGGTTCGGCCTGTTGTGTTAGCTCGAAGCGTTCGATAAGACTGTAATATCATAGTGGTATGCTGACCGCCTGGTGTTTGATCAGATAAATTAGCTACTTTAGATGGGTTTTTGACCGTGTGAATCGATATAAAGGGTAAATGGATTGCAACGTTGGACGGGAATGTGCTGTATATTCTAGTACTCAAGGATTTCTAGTTAGATTCGAATCAAACCCTTGTTAAAAATACCGATGTATCATAATCGAAGATATCGAGGTGTTGAAAACTCCCGTGTATTGCTAGAAGTACCTATATATCTATGCAAAGTTATTGCGATATGAAAGAAGGAGTTTTACGATTATATATTTCGAATTCATTGGTGTTAAACTCATATCTAAAAAAGGCAATAAAACAAACAGTTTAGAAAAATTATTTCAAAGAACAATATGTTTTCAGTATACAGGGTGTTTCTAAAGTAATCTGAAATATTGTTGTGGACTATTGGTCATTCAATTTCAAGACGCAAAGTTATAAACTGAAACATTTGCAAAATCAAGAAGTATTATTGGACGACCTTTTTTTGTGGTGAAAATTATCCTTATGAACACCTTCCGCGTACGGTCGGTAGTGTGGGGCTCGCAGCTCGCGTTGTTCAGAGCACATACCCACTAAAAACACCACAAAGGCGCCCGTGGTCCACCTCGGAATCGCCTTGATGGCATGTCTTCAGGGTGGAGGCTTTCGTTGACTTTGGTTTAACCTCCTTTAACTTCCTTTTCTTTATCTTTCATTGTCGTTCTTAGGTATTTATGTATTTTTTCATAGTTTTCCTCACACTTCATCATCTCTCCTATCATATTCTCCTCGTTTATTTCTCCGCCGATATGCGCTTCCAGTTCATTTCTGGTCTGTTCTTAGCGAAGGGTTCTGAAATATCCATGTCCACTTAGGGCTTGTGTAAGGTAGGAGTCTGTTTTTCGAAAAGGGCATTTCACCCATTCTATGACGTCTGGTATAAGCCTCTTTGTCGAATGAGCCACGTCTTCCGTCATTTCCCATTCACTTTGTCACCTGTTCATCGAGATTTCCCTCTCTTCAGTTTTTGCAGGGTTCCTTGGTCTGGCCCTGGTCTCTGCTTTCCGGATGATGTATATTACGTGGTCGCCGAATGTGCCTTGTTGGGCTAGCATGCTTCCAAGGTATTTTATGGCTCTTTTTGGTTCTATTCGTGATTCTCCCATTTTGAATCTTACCAGGTTTTTGTCTTTTCTCCTTGACTTCTAGTTCTGATTCCGTCTTTTCCGGAGCTAGTTCGAGGTCGTTTTCCTCTATCCATTTTTGGATGGTTTCCAGTGCCTCGGTTGCATTTCCCACTAAATGTTGTGATCTATTCGCGCACGCTATGATCGCCAAGTGATTCGCGTATGCAACGGCCTTGACTCACTCCGGCCATGCTAGCCTTAGGATTCCATCGTACTGTACGTTCTACTGGGTGGGTCTTAGGACTGAACCCTGTGGGACCCCGGCCGTTACCTGCATCTCCAGTCCCTCTTCAATTTTAATTTTCCGATCCGTCAGATAGTCTTTGATGGTATTTCTTAGATATTTCGATATCTCTAGTTTTTTCAGGTTTTCCAGAATTTTTGGCCACGATTGACCACGCCAGTATTGAGGACTTCTTCGATTGCCGTTATTGTGGATCTTCCTTCCATAAAACCGAATTGGAGTTCCGAGATATCCCCTTTCTCATTTAGTTCTTTTTCTAGGCGCCTTTTTATCAGTGACTGGAAGGTTTTGGTGATCGTGTCGAGCAAACAGATCGGCCGATACTTTTGTGTGTTTCCTCCTTCTTTCGGTATTAGCACTATCTTCGCGGTCTTTCAGTTTCCTGGGAAACTGTGCTGTATATCCAACAGCCATTCACTTGCAATGCTTCCCACCGCCTTGATGATTTCCGGGACGACCTAGAACTCCGGGAAATCGAGAATCAGGTTCTTGAAATTATTGACGAAAACCCAGAAACGAGTACAATAAAAATTTCTCTACAAGTAAAAGTTAGTCACGGATCTGTTTGGAATGCTTCAAAAGAAAATGTACCTAATGACTATCCGCTCTGTATGCAGTATTGCCAATAGATTTTAAGAAAAATTGCCAATTTTGCTACCACTGTTCTGCAAATTGCAGTAATTTTGTGGTTATATGCAAAAGTTCTACAGCACTTGTAGATTAGGTTTATTATAATAAGGTGTTAAGAACGGAAAAATAGTCATGACCATAATAACAAAACTAGTCTCAAGTTAAAGTGGCATCGTGTTATCATAATAGCAGTTTATAATGCAAATATGTTTCACTATTAGCAAGGTAACGATTATTACTATTCATAAAATATGTAAATGACATATTATCTGCAGATTGGACTATAATTATTGTTGTTGATGACAGTACAGTTCTTCTCGCTACAATAGATTTTCAAGAATTCACATTTCATAGCATTTATTTCATTTCAAAATGTCATGTCATGTCATGTCATGTCAAGAGAAATACGTTATAGGATGAAACTCATGTAATGTCTGCTTTGTGTTTCAAGTTCTTCCACAATTTGTGAATTGCTCTAATGTTTTAATTTGAACAGTTTTACCAAATACCACCTATCGTATCTCATTCCTAATTTCGAATAGAGATGACTGGGTTCTCCGAAACTAGGAATTACTAAGAGCAGATAGCTATGTGGAAACAGGTGGCCCAAAAACACCTCCAGGTTCTGGTGAAAGTGTATATAGTTACAGACCTAGGATAGACATAGCAACCAGCCATCAGGATCCCATGCAACCGTACTTCGAGAATTTACGCCAGTGCTTCAAGTGTGGAGAGATTGGAGGAAATAAATCGCACATATACAACAACGCTTGCTTAAGACCTCTTAGTTCTTACCAGATAACGTCGAAGTTGGTATAGAACTGCCATGAAGACTCTCCTCAAGAGAAAAACTAAACAGATTGTCTCTGGTCTGCATCCTTGGATAATCTTGTATGAATGACAATGCGCGGATCATTCTGGAAAAGAGAATACTGCAGATGATTATTGTACTAGAACCTGTAATTGGCATCTCTTCAAGCTTTGTGAAACAAACAGTTCGAGTGTCTTTATACATCCTCCGAAGACTGAAGGTGTGCATGTGCATGTGATATAAAATTGCTCGTATCTCTTGAACCGTTAATTTTATCAAGAGAACTTTTTGATGTGAAACATCTATAGGCGGAGGGTAAACCAGATTTTTGGAGTGGCGAGAATTGCCGTGGCGACGCTTCGCCACGCTATATGATGGTATATATTATGTACTATACATCTCGCAGCTCACACACCTATAGGTGTGAAAAATTGTCAAAAATGGTCAATAATGGTCAAAAACTATCAAAAATGGTCAAAAATTATCAAAATTTTGAAAAGATGGTTAATCATTGCCAAATGTGTTAAAATTCTTGAAAAATTGTCAAACACTGTCAAAATTTAAAAAAAATGATTAATAATTGGCAAATATTTTCAAAAATTTGAAAAAATTGTCAAATATGGTCAATAATTGTCAGAACCTGTCAAAAATGCTCAAAAATTGTCAAAAACTGTCAAAAATGCTCAAAAATTGTTGAATATCACATAAAACTGTCAAAAATGGTCGATAATTATTGAAAGTTGTCAACATTTTTGAAAAATTGTCAAAAATGTTCAATAATTGTCAGAAACAGTGAAAAATGCTCAATGATTGTTAAAATTTTGAAAAATGGTCAAATATTGTCAAAATTTTGAACAAATGTTCAATGATTATGAAAAAACTGTCAAAAATGGTCAATAATTGTTAAAAATTGTCAAACTTTTTTAAAAATGGTCAGAATTTTCAAAAAATTGGTCAATAATTGTCAGAACCTGCCAAAAATTGTCAAAAATTGTCAAAAATGGTCAATAATTTTTTAAAAATGAAGAAAAATGGTCTAAAATGGTCCAAATTTTTCGAAAAATTGTCCAAAATGATCAATAATTTGTCAAAACTGTCAAAATTGGTCGATAATTGTCAAAAATGGGCAATAATTGTTAAAATTTGAAAAAAATGGTGAAAAATAATTGTCAAAAATTTTGAAAAAATCGTCAAAAATTGTCAAAATTTTGAAAAAATGGTCGAAAATTGTCAAAATTTTTGAAAAATGGTCAAAAATTATTAAAAATGATCAATAATTGTCAGAATCTATCAAAAATGTTCAAAAACTGTTAAAACTGGTCAAAAATTGTTAAATATTTTAAAAAATGGTCAAATGATGGTTAAAATTTTGAAAAAATGGTTAATAATTAACTTATGCAAAACAATTTTAATGTTTCACATTTGCCAGGCGTCCCGTGACGGCTCACACATTTTTTTCTTTGAAAATGTTTAAAAAAGCAACCACAAAAATTATTGTCAAATATGGTCAATAATTGTCAGAACCTGTCAAAAATGATCAAAAATTATCAAAAAATGCTCAAAAATTGTTGAATGTTATATAAAACTGTCAAAAATGGTAGATAACTATTGAAAATTGTCAACATTTTTGAAAAATGGTCAAAATTTTTGAAAAATTGTCAAAAATGTTCAATAATTGTCAGAAACAGTGAAAAATGCTCAATAATTGTTAAAATTTTGAAAAATGGTCAAAAATTGTCAAAATTTTGGAAAAATGTTCAATTATTATGAAAAAACTGTCAAAAATGGTCAATAATTGTTAAAAATTGTCAAAATTTTTGAAAAATGGTCAGAATTTTCAAAAAATTGGTCAATAATTGTCAGAACCTGTCAAAAATGGTCGAAAATTGTCAAAAATGGTCAATAATTTTTTAAAAATGGAGAAAAATGGTCTAAAATGGTCCAAATTTTTCGAAAAATTGTCCAAAATAATAAATAATTTGTCAAAACTGTCAAAATTGGTCAATAATTGTCAAAAATGGCCGATAATTGTCAAAAATGGCCAATAATTGTTAAAATTTGAAAAAAATGGTGGAAAATAATTGTCAAAAATTTTGAAAAAATGGTCAATAATTGTCAAAAATTGTCAAAATTTTGAAAAAATGGTCGAAAATTGTCAAAATTTTTGAAAAATGGTCAAAAATTATCAAAAATGATCAATTATTTTCAGAACCTGTCAAAAATGTTCAAAAACTCTTAAAAATTGTTAAATATTCAAAAAAATGGTCAAAAATAGTCAATAATGGTTAAAATTTTGAAAAAATTGTCAATAATTAACTTATGCAAAACAATTTCAATGTTTCACATCTGCCAGGCGCCCCGTGACGGCTCACATATTTTTTTCTTTAAAAATGTTTAAAAAAGCAACCACAAAAATAATTGTCAAATATGGTCAATAATTGTCAGAACCTGTCAAAAATGCTCAAAAATTGTCAAAAATGCTCAAAAATTGTTGAATATTATATAAAACTGTCAAAAATGGTCGATAATTATTGAAAATTGTCAACATTTTTGGAAAATGGTCAAAATTTCTGAAAAATGTTCAATAATTGTCAGAAACAGTGAAAAATGCTCAATAATTGTTAAAATTTTGAAAAATGGTCAAAAATTGTCAAAATTTTGAAGAAATGTTCAATAATTATAAAAAAACTGTCAAAAATGGTCAATAATTGTTAAAAATTGTCAAAATTTTTGAAAACGGGTCAGAATTTTCAAAAAATTGTCAAAATTGGTCAATAATTGTCAGAACCTGTCAAAAATGGTCAAAATGTTCAAAAATGGTCAAAAAATGTCAAAAATTGTCAATAATTTTTTAAAAATGGAGAAAAATGGTCTAAAATGGTCCAAATTTTTCGAAAAATTGTCCAAAATAATCAATAATTTGTCAAAACTGTCAAAATTGGTCGATAATTGTCAAAAATGGCCAATAATTGTTAAAATTTGAAAAAAATGGTGAAAAATAATTGTCAAAATTTTTGAAAAAATGGTCGAAAATTGTGAAAATTTTTGAAAAATGGTCAAAAATTATCAAAAATGGTCAATAATTGTCAGAACCTGTCAAAAATTGTTAAAAATGGTCAAAAATTGTTAAATATTTTAAATAATAGTCAAAAATAGTCAATAATGGTTGATATTGTGAAAAAATGGTCAATAATTAAGTTATGCAAAACAATTTCAACATTTCTCATCTGCCATTCGTCCCGTGACGGCTCACACATTTTTTTCTTTAAAAATGTTTAAAAAAGCAACCATTTACCCTAATCCATACCTGAAGTGTAGTGTAGACTCTTTTATGGCTCCAAAATGTGTGCAATTATAGTGTTCGTTAACGAAGGGCGTAAGGAAAAAAATTTACATAAAATACTATAATTAGTTTTAGTCTCTCTATCATCTCCCGAATTTTTGGTACGGAGTCCTGGGACTATAGGATTTTTTTGTTACAAGTATTGTGAGGGATTTCCAAATAAGTACAAGTATGCTTCACTTTATATTTGATATTTTTTGCGTTTCATATAATAAATTTTCAATTATATTACGTTCATATTATCTTATGGTCAACCGAATAAAAACAATTCACCAAAGAATAATTTTGTTTCATTTCCTAACTGAACTATTTTTGTCAAAATTTGATCTCCGCTCAACTACCGTTATCTATTTTTATCCTGTATTGAATTCTATTCACCTTTTATATACATTAAGATTAGTGTAACTATAAAATTTCTGTTTATTTGTTTGTGGTTGTTCCAATCTGGTATGCAGCTTTCAAATTTATGCACCTAATAAAGTTTATAATAATTAAATTGTAACATAAATTACTCAAAACTTTCACATTAGTTTCATATGCGTTGTTGTTGTTTATGTGGATCAGTAAATTATCTTATCCCGGAACGAAATTAGGGGCACGCATTCGCATCTTAATTATGGTAAGTGCTACGAGCGAAACTGACCATCTATCGTTTAAGTTGCTGCGACAAAGTTAGGAGATTACTTATTAGAATTCATGCTTCAGTTGCTTTACGAGTATCGTTTTCAATATATTGTATAATGTGGAAAAATTCTCAATATAAACTTGCTATAACAGTTTTACTTTGAATATTTGGGAATCACAACGTATTTATATCCAAAAAGTATTTAAATTAACCTAAAAAATATGGCTTTTCAATGAATCTTTCTCTGAATTCAAACAAATTCAAAACATGGTTTTAAAATAGATAATATAGGCAGACAGGAATAAGAGTGGTGGGAGATGGACTGAGGGTGGATGAAGTGAGAAAAGGAAACGGATGGGTGGTGGTGCGAATGGGAGACATGGTGCTGTACAGTGTGTATATAAGTCCAAATGTCAGCCTGGAAGAATATGAGAGGAGCATGACAGGATTGGAGGACGATCTGAGGGTGTCAAAAAGGAAAAGTAGGATGGAGGGCTAATTACTGGTGGAATGAGGAAAAAGAGGAGCTGTGGAGGTAGGGTAAGAAAGAACGGAGACGGATGCTGAAAAGGATGGAAGGTGGCCAGGGTGATACTGCTGAAAGAAGGTGGGTAGAGAGGGGTAGCGGGCAGGGGACGGGTGAATTCGAGGGTGTAGGACAGTGGGTGGACTGGCAGCAGCGGTGCAGGCAAGGTCCTGCCCATTGGACATGATGGCTAGAGCAAGGAATAAACGCTGGAGGGGTGCGACCAGAGAGGAAGTACAGGAATGGATGGAGGAGGAAATGGAGAGAATGTGGGAGGAGTTTGAGTGCGCGCTGAAAGGAGCGATTGAGAATAGGAGAGATTGGATGGACCGGAAATTCGGAGAGGTGAACTACTTCTTGACACAGGTGTTCACTGGACATGGGTCGAAAGTAGGGCATCTCCACAAGATTGGGAAAAGAGAGACTGGAATTTGCGAGAGGTGTGAAGTGGAGGATGATGTAGGACATGTGTTTAGATGCTGGAGGAACAAGGAAATGTTGAAGAAGTTGAAGAGCAAACTAGGGGAGGCGGTGTATTGGGGAAACATGTTGGAGATAATGTTGACGGGGGAAGAGGAATGGATGGAGATGAGTGGCGTAGTAGAGAGCATAGTTAGGGGGAGAGAAGGATTCGATATGGCATGAGAGGTAGGAGTGATAGTTAGGGAGAAGACAACGATGTGAGCGGAAAGTGTGCCCCTCGAAGTATGCTAGGGTAGTGATTCCGAGGCGGGGGTAACGGCGAGTCTGAGGAGGGTTTGGTAGGTAGGCATCCCCTTGGGGATGAGTCCAACACTTTTTGGGTCCTGGACCCATTCGAACATGAGTTTCCCATCTCGAGCCGAAAAAAAATAGATACAGATGAGTATCTTTGTATGTATGTATGTATTTATACTGGGGTGACATTCACTAAAGCCTAAAATATACTCAAAGTTTGAGCGTATAATATGCTGGTAATGGATGGCCAAGAGTACAAAGAAACTACAGTTAAAACTGTTTGGAACACTACCTTCAAAATAATCATGAAAAAATAACAACGGTAGGAAATGAATTCATTTGAGGACAAGAAGAGCTTCAATCCACTCCGAAGAAAAGGAGGCAAGACTCCACATCCATTTGCTACAATGGGTTCAAGGAACTTGTCGGCACATGCGATGAGAATACACCAGGTGGGCTAATCAAAAAGGTATTTTTGTACTTTTTCACGAACGTGATTGGAGAGACGGGGGAGCGACAAAATATATGCAAACTATCCAATTTTTTTCCAAAACAGCACAAGAAGGCAATGGAAAATGTACCGATTCAAAGTGATTGGTGAAAAATCCCGAAAATTTTAGTTTGTGCTCAGTGAGTCTTTTTCATAAATAATATATGGATAAACGAAGAAGAGTCAGTTATTACTGTTTATTTTTAACTTCAAATTCTATCAATAATGTTGCTGCATATAAAAGCTGTTACCAAAATATTTCAGTTGGTCGAAAAAACCATTTCTACGTGGACCCAAAAAGCAGCAGAAACTGCGGGCTTGAATTGAGTAGCAAAGAAAATATCAAACCATTCCTTAATAGCTTCTGTTATAACTGCTTTGGTGAAGACTGGAGCTCGATGAAGAACATCATGAAAAAAATAATAAAGAAAATGAGAGAAGAGCCAAATGCTCCAGAAACCTTTGCAAGATCAGGTTCATTTTCTAAAAATTTGAAGGCTTGAAATATCAATTACCGGGAAAACTAGAAAAATAACGAACATATTTCCAAACATAAAGGGATGCTTGAAATCCTCAAAATAAGTCTGTAATTTATATATTCTAATTTTTTCATTATTAAACTCGTAAACAATCAAAAATTCTTATTTTAAAATCCTCCCAGAAGGTACAACATAAATTATTAACACGAACTACAAACAATATGGTTCCGCCTGCTGGTGACAATTATAATAAAAGGTGATTCTGAATTAAAGATTGCCTCAGGGCAAATTTAACCGGTAGTGATTTTTCAATTTCTGTCAAAAATAATGACTCAATTCTGAATTTTATTGATAACATCATATATCATTTGTCTTTTGCATAATATATAAAAAATATATTTTGATTATAGTTGTAAATAAATTGAACAGTTCTTTAGTGTGGGTTTAATTGGTCCACATTACATAATCTTATTTGACTAAGTATAATAGTTAATTTTTAGATCATATCAACATCAGACTCCTATTACTCAGCAGATAGCAAAGATAAAATAGACATGTAAGACAGATACCTACAGTGCATTTTTTATTTGTGCTGTACCTAAACTGAATTTTTAAAGTTGATGAGTCAGTCGAAAAATGGGAATAAGCCGAGAAAGTTCTCGAGCAATAATTTTTTACAATTTTCGAAGACAGTTGTCTCAACAAGAATGCCTTGCCGAGTTGCCAAGAACAGCCAGACCAACCACCAATAACAGCAGTCATCCAGGAAAACGTCGATGCTGTACGTAAGCTGATCCAAGAAGATTGACATGTCACATAACGTGAAACTGGAGCATCATTGGGCATTTCAAAGATAACAATTCAAAAAATTTTATATGAAGAATTATCTGTAAAAAATTAGTTTTTCGTTGTATCCCTTTCTTACAATGCGACTTATACAAGTACGACAAGGAAAATATGAGAAAAACTACGTGAAAGAGAGAGAAGACTTGTTAGCCCAGCGATCAGTCCCCTCTACCAAAACAGTTGGGCGTGTATTCAGTCCCCTCCTATTTATTTTAACTGTTGTATTGCCAAATGTACTTATCTGTAAAAATTATTCCTAATTTTTGTCTCGAAATTATTAACTATGTTCAAAATTGTTGTTCGTGAAGGAATTGGGCGATTTTCAAATGCCACAATCAACAAATTAACTATTTCATCAGCCGAAAGACCTCCAAAATACCATTTTATAATTTGCACTTTTTCGCAGGTTTCGTATTTTAATGTGGGCATTGTAAAATGTTTTATTTTCAAATACAACGGCGTGCGCTACCAACGTGTGAAAGATTTGTAGCGAAAATATGACATAAGTTTAAATGTGAGTTCTCTATGTAAAGGACACTGTTGCCGGATGAAAGTGTTTAATTTTACCTAATAGTGCATGTGCTCGAAAAAAAGTTAACGATAACGAGACAAAAATATCATTTGTACAAATTAATCTGAGCTTCTGGCAACAGCGGTTGAAATAGTGGGGCGATCAACACACGCCCAACTGTTTTGGTAGAGGGGACTGATCGCTGGGCTAACAAGTCTTCTCTCTCTTTCACGTAGTTTTGTTCATATTTTCCTTGTCTTACTTGTATAAGTCGCATTGTAAGAAAGGGATTTTCGCAATCTGTATATGAAAGCAAAGTGTGAAGAGCCACTAATAGATGTCGGTGTGGGGTATTTTTCCAAAATATATACGTTGCGCACTTAAACTGCGTACTCTTGCGTGCCTATACCCTAACAGAAAATAAATGAATTGAATGCAATTGTATGAATTCATGAGTTGTGCGTGTCTACTAACTCTTCATCTTTTTCTTTGGTTTGATTCAGTTGTTTTGCTTTTATTTCACTTTTGTTTGTTTTGATCATTGCATTTACACCTACAACATTAATTATAAATGAATAGACTTTCTGGGATGGAATATATTTTGCAATACATCATATAATGTGATATTTTCTACCTCAAGGATACTTGGCGTATGAATATGAACCTTCAACAATATGTTTTATAATTGATTTTCTTATTGTTTCATGACATTTTACCTGAAGCATAGAAAAGGTTGTGTCTAAAATGTAAAAGATTCATGCACAGGTACAATTATATAGTCCAAGAAAAAAGTCCATTAAATCATAATTTTCAGTGGAGGTCTTGAATATTTTATATAATTTACTTTGGAGTGTCAAATCCATCCATCCAATCCATTCACATAATAAGTGATAAAGTAAAACAAAAAAAATGCGCCCCACGTTTTTAGTTGCAAAAAAATTTATTTTTCACCTATTAGTACTAAATTTTTTTTCATTTCATTCATGTTTTCCTTTTTAGTTTGATTCACTTTAAATGTTTACGTATGAATAGGAACTATATTGAAGGTTATTCATACACAAATGTCACAATATAACAAATAAAAAAATTATCACCGTGTCCAGGATTCGAACCAAATGCCTACAATTCATAATTTTCGGCAGCCAAACCTCTATACTGCTCGACTACGAAGACATAATGTTTTTATGTTTATATAGACCGTATGTCAAAACTAAAAAAGTGACGTCATTAAACAGGTAAAATAATTTATACCTGGCTGAAAATTAAAGCTAAGAGAAATTTCACAGGTAAATGTTCAATTTATGAAAAAAAATTAAATTCATGCCATAGAGTAGTTTTAATTTGATATTAAAAATTTCAAATTGTTATAACTTTGTTGTAAACAAATATTTTTTTCTCTGAAATGAAAGTTTCGGTGTGTTGAAAATTTTTCGCAAATATCTAAATTTTTCTACGAGTTATAAATTGTTTAGGTTTAAGAAACCACCCCTTAACTTTCAGCAACTCTAATTTCATTTTGGGAAAAGCTCTACAACTTTTGCTTGAAACTTTTTTCTGTAACTCCAACGGTTTCCGCGTAATTTCAAAAAAAAACTTTTTTTTTAACCCCTTTCCGGTGGGTTGGAACAGTATATTTTGTTTGTAGACACTTCACAGTAAATTATATAAAAAATTGAAAACATCTACTCAAAATTATGATTTAAAGGACTTTTTTCTTGGACTATATTAGGGACAGTTAATTGAATGAGTATGCAAAAGATACCAATAAGAACAAAAGTGGCAAAAGAGGAAACACAAATGAATGAACTAATTTTTATCGTACGTCTATGGTAAATGGAGATTGTAAAAAATCATCCACCTTTAAAAATTTTATCAGGCGTCAATGAAAGAATAAATCCCCTAAAAAAATTAAATGGTACTCTTATTATAGAAGGAACTTTTCAAAAATAGATCAACCTCACGAAAAAATGTTATCGTATGCCCATGGCAGATAGAAAAGTTTTCTAATAAGTTAAGTTTTTAAAGCCTAACCGTACAACCATAGTAAAAACAATTTTCACAGTTAAATTAATACCCTTTAAAATTTTGTTTGTACTCCCATGATACGCGGTGACGGTAAGGCGGTGACGTCAACAACCCAAAAAGTTAAAAGCGGCTGAAGAAGCATTCTTTCTAATAAATAACAATTCAAACAATGCATAGAATACACAAATTCATATTTCCATCTTTGTTTTGTATAATCCTTACAAACATCCTTGTCCGAGAAGAAGTTGAGTCTGGAAAGCTGTTGATTGAAATTGTCCAGTTTCCCTCGAGATATTGCCCAATGAAGGGGAAAGTAGAACCCAACCCAACCTAACTACACTTACGAGACTACAATTGAGACCGTCATAATCAGTATTATTATCTGTATCGCCTCAAATAAAATAGGGTCGTAAAATACGGCACAATGGTTAAGGTCTCATTAATATGATAAGTCGGTGGCCAGTGTCGTGCAGTTAGTTTTTATTATTTACATTAATGTTAACATTAATTAACATTATTTCCCAGTTCATCCTTTCTTCGGATTTCTCACTTATAACTTCGCCTAGTCATTTTTTTTTCTTCCGTGAGTCAAGTATTCCACTTACTCCAACGCCACCAATTATAGTGGTTGGGTTGGGTTTACTCTCCAGAAGGCAATAATCTTTGACCGTTAGAAAAGTTAGGAAATTGTGCCCAGATCAATATTGATGTAGGATATAAAAGGCAAAAGAATTATCATCATGTCGGATAGTCAAGCAGCTATTAGAGTCAGAATCAGTTCCAAAGTGGTATAGGAATGCCTAGGGAAACTTAATAAACTAGGCGAGAATAGCATCGTCATCTTTCTGTGGATTCCAGGAGACACTGGAATAAAAGGAGATGAAGTAGCAGATAAACTAGCAAAGAGGGGGACTGAAACACCCCTTTCGGGGCCGGAACCCTTTTGAAGTATCAGCTCCAATGTAATATTAGAAGAAATAGGCAAAGCCGAGAAAAGGATAAGATCTGACCATTGGAAAGATCTAGTGAAGCTTAGAGAATCAAAGATACTTCTGGGTGACTACAAGCAGTTGAGAAGAAATGAATGCCCAAGAAAGAGCAAAACTGCACTAATGCCCGATTTCACCTACCAATTCCTAAAGTTAGGTTGAACCTAAATCGGATTTTGGAATTGCTAAATGCAATTTACGTTTCACCAAGCGCTAAGTAACTCCTAAGAGTAATTAAACGTAAATTGCATTTATCAATTCCTAAATCCGATTGAGGTATTACCTAGCTTTAGGAACTGGTTGGTGAAATCGGGCAAAAGAGTTTTAGAAGGAATTCTAACGGGACACTGTCGCCTGGGTGGGCACCTGAAAATGCTCAAAATAGTGGAGGAAGAAGAATGTAGATTTTGCGGGAATCTGAAAATGCTCAAAATAGTGGAGGAAGAAGAATGTATGGAAGAAGAAACCTCCATCCACAACATCCATATCCTCAACTTATTGCTTGATCTGTAGATATTTGTTGATAAATTTAAACCTATTTACTTTGTTTTTACTAATTAAAATGAAACTGTTTTCACTACCTTAATTATATTTTATTGTTTATGATTTATACTGTGTCACTTTCTCTAATTCTTTTTTTCGTTACATCCTGCCAATTGTAACTATAATATGTAGGTGGAAATTAAATTAATTATCTCAGATATTTCGTTCATTGTTGAAATAATTGGGTACTTGTTGTATAAACCATTAACTATAATATTCAATATTATTCAAACTAAACAAACCGCGTTGTATTATTTTCTAATATACTACGAGCATTTAATATTACATATCTATGTTTGTGTTTTCTTCGTATAACGAGTTCTGTCTAAAATTTGATATACCAGAAATCACTAAACAGTAAGGTCGAAGAGTGAAGCGTGATCTTGCTGGGAAACTAATTAACATCACTCAAATTCACACCAGGCCGCTCTTCTGTGCATACATTACATTGCAGAATACTTGACTATTATTACATTTCTTCAAGCTATATTCGCCGTAAAATCTGACTGTGAAATTCGTATTACTACTTGATGTTCAGTGCCTGACACGTTGTAAATTTTGATATGATACGGAAAATAGAATTCTTGTTCGTTTACATAAAGTATATATTGCTTCTGGTAGTAATTGCAAAAATTTGCAGCAATGATAGAAGAGAGGTACTTTGCTCTATCATCGTTCAAGGCCACGTTATTGGAAACTATATTCGTGTGAATATGGATGAACAATCGTCTGCTGCAAAGATGGAACACCCTAATTATTGTAGTTCAATAGCTGACTTGTCCAGCATGGTAAAGTACGTCAAAAAAGGGATAAAATCCATGCACACAAATAACGTGCTTTGCCGTGCCGAGGCTGTAAACTGGACGCTTCGACATCCGACGACTCCATGCTATTGGCCATTCGCACCGTTACGTTTAGTGGCACCTTAACCAAGTTTATCGTAAAACTACTTGATACCTTTGCATCGTGTGTTAACCGTGTGTTAAATTAAACTGTCATTTTTTGCTAGTTGAAAATCGGTTTGCATAAAATAACCTTCAAAATAGTTCAAAATCCAAACATATTTACAGAAACAGTTATTCGTAGTTTTCGACTTAAGCTCTCCAGAATTTGACTGACACCAGCACAAAAAAGACTAAGTATATAAGGAGATCGGACTTCATATTGTATTCCAATTTCTGGTCATAGTAGAGATTTACCATTGGCTGTCTGACGTCAGTCTCCGTTGCATCGACATGTCACCAGTGGCTCATAAAAAAAGGCAGTTGATGTCATTTACATCATTCATCATTATATCTGACAACTGACAATCGATACCACTTGAAATTTCTTCAATTTCTGACGCTGTTAATAGTGCAGTCAATACCTTACTCAAGCTGTCATTTTGAAATGGTTTGCAATTTTGGTTGATGTAACAGTGATAAATGAACGCGTCATTTCTTCAATCTGAAATCCACCAGTGAATATGAAAACGCAGTTGGTGAATTCGTGGATCTACCGGCGAATAAAAAAACATGCCTATTCATATTGCAGTATGTAGATAACATTGTTATGATCAGTCATAATTATCTCAAAATAACAGTGAATGAACTACAAAAACATGTAACGGTTGAATTTGTCACTACGTCTATTGTATATATTAAGTATTTGTATATAGTAATTACCTGACCGATATTGTCTCTATATTTCTAATATCATTTGATCACTACAAAAGAACTTCAGTAGTTAAATAGTTTCTGTCAGCCCAGAGTTTTAGGGACTACTCTGCCATCATCCTTCCGGTGAAGTGGTGCAGGCTGTAACCATACCTGTCTTCACATCTTGACAACAATTTTATATTTTGTCGCTAGGTAAGGTAAATAATAAAACTAGCGCCTACTTGGTAAATGTCCGTATAGATATATTCATGTTAGTTGTTTCTTTTTATTTGTTATATTATAATTCATAATTAAGGGTAGTAAGGGGTTTTCTCTCTTGTGGATTTTACTTTAGTTACCGTGGGACTACTGATTTTGTTTCCGGCTTTGATTATATCACCTTTGGGGTGTAGCCACAGTAGTCCAAATACTTTGTCCGCTTCAGCTTGATAAACGCTAAAGTTTATTAGGGTTCAGTTATAAATTATTACTGACTCCTTGACTTGAGTTCTAAAACATTTAAAGTAGTAATTAGGTTTGATAAAACTTACTGATCTATAAAGACATACTTTACTTTTGAGTTAAAGGTATATTTTCTTCATTTATCTACCATATTTTGGCTTGAGTAAAGACATACTATTTAGAAATCTTCGGTGTAGGTTGGCATTTGAATATATTTTGAACATCTACTTAAAATATATTAGCTGTTTATCGCCATATTTTGTATGTTAAATCCGAGAGCTTGATCTTGCTTTGTTTACTTTGACAGGAGGGTATTGTGGTACTATCTATTGCTCAAATTTATTTGAATAGTTTATAATATATACTTTATTTTTCCTTCCAATGTTTACAAGTGATTATTTGTTGGATGACAATTACAATTGGCGTTGACAGCCGGGTCTTGGAGAGAAGCGTTCGTTCGTCATGCCGCTGAGTGTAGTCGTACTTGATGTTAGGCGTTGCTCTGTGACTTTACGAGTCCACAGACAACTAAGTTTGTCGCGCTGATGTTGTCAGCATAGATAGAGCAATGCTCTGTGACTTTACGAGTCCACAGACAACTAAGTTTGTCGCGCTGATGTTGTCAGCATAGATAGAGCAATGCTCTGTGACTTTAAGAGTCCACAGACAACTTAGTTTGTCGCGCCGATGTCAGCATAGATAGAGCAATGCTCTGTGACCTTAAGAGTCCACAGACAACTTAGTTTGTCGCGCCGAGGTTGGCGGCAGAGATAGAGCGTTTGCTCTGTGACTCTACGAGTCCAAAGACAAATGTTGTCGCTCCGTTTTACGGAATTGTTAGAGCGTTTATTCGATGCTACTCAGGAGTGTAGGCTGTTTTACTCGCGAATGCATATTGACTTACATGGAGGGAAGTGTAGCACTTTATGATTTGATCTGTGCGGAACACGCTCGGTGTAGTGAGCAGTGTAGTTCGGATGTATGTTTCGGGTAGGTTTCTTTATGGTAGTATTCTGCATTGACGTTGAGGAAGTGTCAGTCACCTTTCTTTCCGGTGTGTGCTCCTACTTGATAGTTGGGTTCGAAAAGTGCATGGAGCTTGAATCTGAATTTTATGATTGGCTGCTTAGTCATCTCCTGCTGGGATTTATAGGTTCTCGTTCTGAATGAGTTGTGGAATATACGGCTAGTATTTTGGTTCTACGGGAGTTCGTATTGTTGAAGAATTCCGTCCTGTTCTGGAAGCCGTTTTCACAAACCCTTATAGGGGATATATTGCACTAAAACTATTGTAAGTATTTTCTCTACTTACTGATTTCGCATCACTATGTATTACCACTATTTAAAGGAAATCGCCAACGTGAAGTTTTGAAATTGAAGGCGTGCCACATGCTGTTGTTGGTTCGTTATTTGTTGGTAGCCGCCCAATAAGAGGAAAATTTTGAGTATTGGACCCTTTTTGGAAAAGGTATGTCTCATAGATTTGTAGTTTTTGTAGATAAAACAGTTGGTGGTAAAATACCACCTGTTGATTGTAAATTTTTGATTAAGACAGTCTATTCTGTTACCCTGTGTATATTTTGTTTTCTTTGCCCGTTTTAGTCTAACGAATACTATAATTCGTGGGTGGTTCTTCAAACTTACCCTGGTTACGACCAAAAACAGTTTATTTTAGATGCTTATCGCATTCTCATTATTTGATTTAAATTCAGTGTAGTATACTGTTACTGACACTGTTGATTGTAAGTAGACCTTATGACTACTTTGTGGGTTTGATTAAGTTAATTTGGGGTTGATTTTGACTTGTACGTTACTTCTGGCATAGGCCGAGACAAGCTTAACTTGTCGAGGTGTTTGATTGGTTCCTGTATAGGCTCAGTTTTTAGCTGATACCTGTTTTAATTTTTAAGGGTTCACCGGTGGGGCCAGGGTATACTTACCATCCTCAAGATACACACTTCACCTGTGGGGCCAGATACACACTTCGGGTTATTTGGAGTTTACCTGGTAGATCGATGGTGATGTCTTCTGCAGTTTGCTGCTACTTTTCAACAACTTCTTGAAGAAGACCACATTGAGGGTAACCTGGTATCGGGGGGTTTTTCTGGTTTATTTACTTATTTTTACTTTAGGCTTTACGCCAATATGTATATGCATTAGCTAGGTAGTTTCTACTGATTTATTTTATTATGCAATTGTAATGGTGGAAATTAATAGTTTGCGGTAAATTTTCATAATTTTATCCACTTGCGCATGCGTCTCTGCCTTGGTACCAACGCCTTGACTACGGTGTCGCCTTATATGGAATTGTTTTTTTCATAAACTTTACACTACTTTTCAGCTAACATATAATTGAAAGTTTTTTTGAATCTGTATTGGTACACTCGAACAGCCATATTAATTTCACACTAAGTAGGTCAAATTAACAGGTATAGTTTGGAATTTTAGCGTTAATAGTTTGACTATTGGGTGTAATAGATGTTCACACTACTTTTCTTCTTTTTTTAAGTGGGGGGGTTTTTACTAGGGTTTTCAAGTAGCTATTAATTGTAAAACACCCCTTAAGGGTATTAAATGTTTTTTTTTATTTAGTTATTATAAGGAATATAAGCTGAGGTTTGCCTTTTATTTTCATCCCTTGTTTTACTGGGTTATCGGGGGAAATTCGTCGTGCTAGGCCAAAGTGGAAAACTCAGTTGGCGCCCACACAAGTTGTCTACTATTTTGTCCGGAAGATCAATAAGAGGGATCCACCCCTACCTCCGTTCTGAGCGACGTCGAAGGCCTAAGGTTGTCACCGGAGCAACCGAAACTTATGTAACCAAGTAGACAAATTTATTCACAATCTTGCACTTTTTTTTTAATTCATTAAATTTTAGGACTTTATTCTTATTCGGGCTTGAGCTCAATTTTAAGGTTACATTTTTGGCGCCCAACGTGCAATGATTCAACAGGTGTAGGATGAAGCCCAATGCTTCAAAATCTCAATAAATAATATTCAATATGTTTAACCCTACAGGAGTCGCATTTTATATTGGAACACGAGTGGTCGCTGCGGACTCACACTCCGCATGGCACATAAAAGAAAATTTAGTGGCTACAATTTTTAAATTTGTAAAGACGCGAAGTGCAGATAAGGCATGGGGCCAATTTGTAACCCCTATTGTACGTTGCAAACAATTTGCAACCGTCGGAAGGTAACGGAAAGCCGGCCGAAAAGAAGAGAACGGGAACGGGACAGCATTTACATGCCTGCAGGAAATCACCGTAGGAAATTGGCTGGACGTAGATAATAAACTCTTTGCTGGATCTCAGGGTGTGAATCTTCGCCTAAATTAGGATGTGTTGGACATTCATTATGGAAAAAGGGTCCGGTAAAGTAATAAAAGATAGTCTGGACGCCAACTTGTTTTTTTTTCTCTTAAAAGAAGTAAAAAGAGGTGTTTACATCTTTCAGTTTACATGTGAATTCACTGATCACCTATAAAACCTTTTCAACATACTCATAACTCACATTATCAAACTACACTTTTTTATTAACATATTTCTTTACAATCTGTCGAACAGCTTGGAGCCTATCCGCTCTCGGCGGCTACCAATTAACTTCTCTCTAAAAAATCAGCACGAAAAAACGTTAGGGATATGTTGCCGGTAGAATGACTGATGGTCATTCGTTGGTTTTGAAAATAGAGGCGGGGCGAAATGTTGTAACGATAAATTTTGTTCTAGAAAACTCAAAGTAGTGCCGTGTGCAAAACTGTTTGTTTTGAACACCTGCGAGAAGGGTAGAATTGTTTTTAGTTTCTTTTTTTTATGGACGCAAAGCGTAGAAAGGAGTTTACAAAATATTATGTTTATCGACAAGGGCGTCGATGAAGGGTTTGAAAAGAAATAATTTGGAACTCAGTAATGAAAAATAATACGAAACATAACGATAGATATTCTAACGTTACAAATTTTTTAATTATTTCAAAACAATGAAATATTTATTCATTAAAAAGAAACTTTACAAATAATTTTACAATATTAACATTTTTGAACTTAGTATTTTGGAATTATACATGTGTAACAAACCATTTTAATAGAAGTGAAAAAAAAATTAATTCTGTCATGCACTTTCACGACACTCGTTACAAATAATGGTTAAATGTTCTAATCATAAAGAAATATTACATTTGATACAATAGTATCTAGTTGGTCGGTTTTCCTTTCTGTCGCACTTGGCACATCTTCCTCGTCGTTCCAGAGTCGGTTCTGCATGATCAAGAACTTGAATTTTCAAAATTTCCTGAATACGAACTTTTATGCTAATCGTTATGGGAGTTCTCATTTGTTGGGAGACTAGTGAAAAAACTATTGACTTTGGAAGTTATTTGAATTGAAAATAGCATATGAGTTTATACCACCTACATTCAGCATCGAGTAAAAAATTACCATGGGCCTTCTTTGTGTATTTCTGGCACAGTTATAAACAGAACAAAGTTTGTCTACCATGTCCACCCCACCATTTGTTGTGTTAAACATCATAATCATTTCTGGTTTACCCGTTTCTTTATCCAAAGCATCATCATAGTGCATAATTGAGGCCAGTAAAACATTTTTTTTGGCTTTGGAATGAGCAATTTTTACGGAAAGCAAACATTGATGTCTTTTCTGGACGTTTTGATGGGTTACTGAATTGAAGAGGAAACTCCCTCTTATTTCTCCTGATTGTTCCCAATATGCTAAGTCTAAAGTTGGTTTTTAAATTATTAATCAGGTCTATACTTGTAAACCAGTTCCCCGAATAGGTCCTGACAGCCTTTCTACTACTTTGCCAGGGGAGTTATCAATTTGAAATGGCCTCGGTGGTTGTTTCCCAACATAAACTTCTAAATTACATGTATAATAAGTTTTGGATTCACAAAGGGCAAATATTTTTGTCCCGTATTTATTGGGTTTGCTTGGGATATATTGGCGAAATCCACAAAGTCCCCTGAACGCTCCCAGTTTCTCGTCCACTGTAACATACTCAGATGGCGTATATGCATCCTTGCATTTATTAACAAAAGTATCAAAAATTTGTAGAATGGATGCAAGCTTATCAACTAATTTTCGTTCTTCACGAGTTTCAGCGTCATCAAATCTGACGTGTCTTAGAAGAAATTCAAATCTTGAGATTGAAAGGGTTAATGTCCACACCAGTTCCATTCGTTTCCCATAGCTCTTCCAAATTCGTGCGAGCACATTTTTTAACTCCAGCAAGGTAAATAAGTCCAATTTCTGCTTTCAGCTTTACAATATTGGTGCATAGGGTATCAGGATCATGACAATAAATGCCTCTAACTAATTTAATTCTTTTGTTTGGATTTTAAACAATAACATCCAACATGTCATCAGGAAAGAAATAGCTTCATATATCAATTGGATTTATCAAACCTCTTGTGGCAGCTTTTGGGCCAGGCAAATGGGTTACAATATTATCTGACCGGGTTCTAACATTTAGGGGTGGTACATGTTTTTCCCATCTCATCTCATCTGTTTTATACTCGTCGTCAGAAATCTCTTGCTCCGTATCTGTATCCAAATCTTCTTTAGTTTCTTTATCATCTTCATTTTCTTCTGGCTCATCATCGAAAACAACAGGTTTATCGTTTTGGTCAGATTCCAAACACTCTTCCATTAACCGCCGAAGGCGTTCCTGCTCTTTCTCATACTCTGCCATTAAAACTGAAAATTTTAAAAATCATTTAATATGTTAAAAATTCTTAAAAACTTACAGTACTTACCTATGTTTATATTCAAATCAACTTTAAAGTAAGACTATATTACAAACGCCGGTGGTCGCTGCGGACTCTCACTCCGCAATTAATAATCAATCACACAGATGTGCACCCACTAACTTGATATTTGGCACTGGCAATAAGATACTGTTTCCCAAGAGGTACTGAGAGCGGCAACCTCTTGAAGGTTAATAACAATAAAAAATACAATTTATTTTTAGTTAATAAGCACAACTTACTAATGGCATTAGTTCATGCATAGTCCAATTTCCCAAAAATAACAATGAATATACCACAAGGAACTTACAGAAGTTAGTTTATCACCTTCATCAACCAGCAATAATAAAAGTACCTCACCAAATTCTTGGAAACTCCAACTTACCTAAAACAAAAAACTACTATTAATAAAAACAATCAATTAAGTTGACAATTAAAGCCTGAAACATAGTTTTGGACTTTTCCGAATTAATTAATTTATTATTCTTTCAGCTCATTGGATTTCATTGTTTGATTCACAATTTGATGTATAAATATCAAAACTCTTTCACGCATAACATAATTTGTAAATTTTGGAACCAGTGATATATATATTTTTGAGATCACTGTTTCAAGAGCTTCTCAAACGCAATGTCGTATATTGTTATTTTTCGTAAAAAAATGAAACATAGCTGATTGTCAGTCCTGGTATATCATAGTTATTATAAAAATCGACCTGTCCGAGCTTTTTTTCATTATACAAAAATAGAGGTGCGTTCCAGGTGCGCTGTATGAAGAAGTGGCGGAAGATAAGACGGTGGGGTTGCTAGTGAAGGGACGGAGTAAGACGAGGGAAGTGGGGGTGATGGTGAAGGGAAGGAGAATTCGTATGGAGGAGTCTGTGAAATACCTAGGGGTGGGGTTGGATAGACAATTATCCTTCAGAACACACATGTTAAAGGCGGCAGAGAAGGGGAAAGAGAGTGGAAGAGGAGGATAATTGGTAGGACGGTAGAGCAGAGTATGCTGTACGGTGCGGAGGTGTGGGGTGAAAGAGCTGGAGTGAATGGGAGGGCTAGGCCACTCCTGCGGCAGCAGAGAGGGATATTGCTGAGGGTGGTGCAGGGGTACAGGACAGTGGGTGGACTGGCAGCAGCGGTGCTGGCAAGGACCTATCCATTGGACGTGTTGGCTAGAGCCAGAAATAAACGCTAGAGGGGTGCGACCAGAGAGGAAGTACAGGAATGGATGGAGGAGGAAATGGAGAGAAGGTGGGAAGAGGGCGCGCTAAAAAGAGCGATTGGGAATAGGAGAGATTGGATGGGCCGGAAATTGGGGGAGGTGAACTACTTCTTGACACAGGTGTTCACTGGACATGGGTCGAGAGTAGGGTACCTCCACAAGATTGGAAAAAGAGAGACTGGAGTGTGCGAGAGGTGTGAAGTGGAGGATGCTGTGGGGCATTTCTTTGGATGCTGGAGGAACGACGAAGTGCTGAAGAAGTTGGAGAGGAAACTAGGGGAGGCGGTGTATTGGGAGAACATGGTGGAGATAATGTTGAGGGGGGAGGAGGAATGGATGGAGGTAAGTGGCGTAGTGGAGAGTATGGTTAGGGGAAGAGAAGGACTCGATATGGCATGATTGGTAGGGTGAAAGTTAGGGAGAAGACGACGGTGTGAGCGGAGAGTGTGTGAGGGACCGCCGCCCGTCTCGTATGCTAGGGTAGTGATTTCGAGAAGGGGGTAACGGCGAGTTTGAGGAGGGTTTGGTTGGTAGGCATCCCCTTGGGGATGAGTCCAACACTGTTTGGGTCCTGGACCCATTCGAACATGAGTTTCCCATCTCGGCCCGAAAAAAAACCTAAACCTCACTTGATAGTTGTCGCTGATTGCCATTTTTTAAATTTCGTTTATGACATGGAGAGTATATAAGGAGAACGGACTCCATGTATTCCAATTTCTGGTCATGATATAGGGCGCCAGTTTAAATCCAATACCAATCTGACTGTAGAACAATAACAGCCAATTAAAAGCCTTGCATATACTTTGAGTTCATGGGGTTTCATTGGTTGCTTGCTCAGTTCTTACCTTTCTCGAATATTTTGGGTTTGTTTCGTGCATTTTCATTCATGCAAGTAAAATGATTATTTCAAAGAAAAATGTACTTGTAGAGAATGGTGTCATCAGCAAAAGTGAAGTATTTTGTGTGCAATTGCGCTTTTTCTAGACTTTTCGCAAGTAATGTATATAATTTGAATCTTATCATAATAAATATTCTTCTCTACTTTATTTATCTTTGAATATTCTTAATCACCTTTGGTAACTGAAGTCTGGGTTCCTTAGATTCAATACACCTCTTCGTTTCGAATCAGCTGCACTACCAACCACTATTGCAATGATTTTTAACAACGCATTTTAAATTTTTAACAATTCGAATTTTTCTAGTTCTTACTTTACCTAAGTTTTTATTATTCACTATCATAAGGCAATGTTCTCACAGTTTGACTACTGTCATTTATGGAAACTGAGGTAACTGTTTTTGGATGGTAGGTATTGGATTTGCAGTGGCGATTCCGCGGTGAAAAAACAAACTGCTTAGATAGATAATTTTGAAGACAGCTTTTCTTAATTCTTCCGTTCGATTTCCTCATCTAGCCTCCATGGTTTAGAGAATGACCTCGAATGAAAAAATTAGGGTTAAAAACCACCTGAAGCGCTAGCTGCAATCGAGTTGCCTAATTAGGCCTGGCAGCTAATGCCTTTAACTAAAAAAGAAGAAAAAATGTTGAAAATAGGTCAGTTCCAACATCAATCAGAAACGTCAGTTCCAACAGCAATCAGAAACTGTCAGCAACGATCATAAAATAACTGGTCGAAGCAATTAAAGATTTTACTTTCGCGTAATTCCCATCACTAATTGCAATTGTCGACTATTCTATGACAGTTTTCGACAGTTTATGAGTTTTGTTGGAACAAACTTACTGTTTATATCTGCTGTTGTCATAGAGAAATATGAAGCACAATGTCATTCATTCCTTCCTTCTTCATTTTAAAAATATTATCTGATTTCTCCGGTTTTACTGTTGTTATCAATAATTTCCAAGATCAGATTCTATCCATCCTCGTCTTTCCACCAATTTGTAGTAATTAGGTAGAGTTACTGACGGATATTGATTGAATAATTGAGTTGTTTCATTTATAATCATACAAGAATTTGATAAGGTCTCTCAAAAAAAATCCTCATTTCATTTGGTATCGTTTTAATTATTATTTAATTGACATTCTCCGAAAAGAACATTGAAACTGGTTTTTCTATTTTTTGCCTTATCGAGAGTTTCAAGTGTTCAATCAAATTTTGTCAGTTAATTTTTAAGTGGATTTATAAATTGAATAAAAATTGAAAGAAAATTTTTTTCTTGGATATTTTCCATGGTAATCGAGTGGGGCTCAATTCCACATCTCTCTTTGTTTCCGTTTGACGCAGCCCCGTATGCCTCCTCAGATTAAGAGAACATTGTAGAGGTTGCGTCTCCAATGGAAACGTTGGGGTTTAAAATGTGGAAAGGCCTCTTAATCGGTGGTGTTGCTGGTCACTCGGAGAGTCATCATAAGGGAATAAAACTACTACTTCTAGCACTGGGATACGTTCTATTTATTAAACTATTGTACTATGATACATTTCACTACTTAAGATTACTGACTATATGTATAAGTACCTAGCCGTATAGCATACTTATAATTATGGATTACTTATTTTATTGAAGTGAATAATTCATACTGAATCTTCTGGAATTGCATTATATTGAATATTGAATGATAATGCGTTGTCGCTTGTATATTTATACGACCAGTCAAGTTCACCATAAGTAAATAATACTGTTTATGTTTATTTCACGCTCTGAACTTGACTTCGTACCCATCGACCTTCTTACTTATTTATGTAATATTTATACTTATATAACGTTCTAATGATTTACTAGTTTCAAGGGAATTTAATTCTTATTTAAATATTATTGTTATATTATTATATTAGGCCAAAAGGCATCACAACATTACGAGCACATACTTCCATTTTAAAAATTTTGAGATTATAAATGACGTTCATAACCTAAAATTGACGTGTTTCAGTACTCCATATAATTATGTGAAATGATTAAAATAATAAATTTATCTGTTCCACACTCTATAATAACATGTGAACATAATTATTGAAATTAATTCTGAACAATAAATCTGAACACAAGCGTTAAATACTTTTTTAACTTGCAAATTTTAATAAAACGTGAAATAAAATAGTATATATCAGTTAAGGCCTAATAGTAACAGATATTTTGTTTGAATAACGGAAAAAGTGATCATCTTCTACTGTATGTACCTAATTATAAGTGCAGAGCCAACCTTCGCAGACTATGTGACTCAACTGGAACATATTTTCTCATGTACTTTACTGACTTTCGTTGAAATTGCGTTTTGAATGTGTGTTATTAGTAACCAAGGACTAACTTTATTAAATTATATTGCATTGGTGGATATTAACGTCTAATAGACGTATTATTTTCAACTTTCATTTGAAAATAAAATATATCAGACACGTATGTATGCTTGTAAATAATAAAAAAATTATAATTAATCCTTTTTGACAGTATGACGCTTGAAATGTTGATATTGATTTATCTGATCTGATAAGTTGGGTGAGTATGGCAACCCCACGTCACCTAGTACTCTTTAGCTCCTTTGTACATTCTCTTAAAAGTCCCTCTCAGGACGTCAACCAGCCAATGATTTTAACGTCCCCAATAGAAATCTTCCTCAGCATGGCTGGTGTTAGCCAAAACTCACCAAAGACGAATTTAAGAATGGATGATAGAGCCAAGCAATCAAAGAGAATATGATCTACCGTCCTGCTCAGAGCCTCGCCATAAGGATGTGTCTGATAGCCTCATTCCATGAAGATGTTTGTTTAGTTGACAATGCCCGATCAGAACTCCTGTTTCAAAAGTAGATCTGCTGGATCATTATCTTTGCTGGTGCTCTGTAAGGATAGCACAGTAATTCCTTGGCTAGTTTGCAGTATTTTGTTTCATCTCACTTTGTTACGTCGGACCTGTACAGAGGATATGTAGAGGTCCATGAAGAAAAAGAAGAATAATCTAGAACTGTCATAGAAAAGTCTAGAAATGTCATCGAAAAGTCGAAAAATGCCTGGAACAGGTGAAAAGTATAAAAATCGGGACAATTGACAGTTAGTTAGTTAGTTTTTGAAGTATTAGAAATTTGAGTTCTATTTTCTAATAGTGGAGCGTTGTTTGTATTAGATTTGAACTCTGGTTTATTTGCTGTGGTTTTTGTACAAATTGAACCATTTCTTGCCTGCTTCTCTCTACAGCATTACCAGTCAACCCATAATTCACATCAGGGTTCCAAGGATTAAACTTTCTACTTCCAGTTGGTACAGCAACTTCCATCTGCTGTGATTGTGTCATCTCACAACCATCAGCATCTACTTCATATTCTGTATCACTATCCACTCTGTCGACTCTCATCATCTTTTTTGTAATAAACTCCACTGACTGGAACTGTGGTAGTACCATCAGTAGAATTTCTTGGAGATGCGGATGCCCTTCGCTTCTTCTGGTGATTGTTTAGTGAATGAATCATCTAAACCTTCTCTTCTCATCATTTCTGGAATATATCGTCTTTTTGCATTTATAAACCAGTTGCTAATTTGCAGTACTGTTAAATTTGTTTCTTGTGACAAAATGTGTTTTCCAATTTCTGTATGATATGCATTGAACCTATGTTCATAGAGCCAATTTTTCAAAATTTTAACTGCATCTTTGGGCAGGTGACCACGTCTTTTTACTGTTCGTTCTAATGGTCCCACCATCTCATATTGATACATAACTGGGACTTGTTCTTCGTCAGAGGCTGTGTCATTTTCATCATCTGCACTACTTACAGTGTGAAACTGACGATTCTTTTTCTTCATGGACCTCTACATATCCTCAGTACAGGTCCGACGGAACAGTTCGTTCACGCACTAGGCTTGTCACTACTGGAACTGTTGCATTGGCGGACCAGGCGGGTTCAAAAACCTTTTGAGTTGCTGCCCAGCATCAGCCGTACGGTAACCTTCAGAATTGACGTTTATGAAACATTTTAGTTTTAATGATTATATTATTATGTATTTTCTCCTTAATTCTATTTCGTACATACCTTTTTAGTACCCAAATAATTCCAGAACTTTTAAAATAACTAAGTACTGTGTTATTAGAATGGCAATAAAAGTATTACAGGTAATTGGAATAAGTTTCCAATAACTAATTGCATATTATAAAAACTTCATTTGACATTTACTAGATTCTCATACAAATTCAACGACTGGGCAAAATCGTTCAAAAAAATTAAGTTTCTTAGCAGCATTAATCATGATTCAATTTTTTATAAATACCCTGTACATATAGCATAACATGGTTTATATGTTCTATTATAGTACGGATGACTCGACACCCATAACATATTTCATAAAACTGCTTTATCAAAGGAAATATTATGATTAGAAATACTAAGACTATTATTCCATAAATGATAATCCTATTGATTTATAGCGCCAGTGCGGCTGAACGACAATTATGGACGAAGTCTTGTGCAAATATGTATATTTATTTCTGTGAATAAACAATAGTTCACTATACAGATGTGGATTAGGTTGGAAAACTGAAGGTTTTAACATATTGTAGGTTAAAAATGTTGAATTCCTCAAAGTATTACACTAATTGCTTAGATATGTGTGTGGTAAACGTTTTAAATGTTTGTCATTTATAGGAAGGATTAACAAATTAGCTATAACGAACTAGGAGATACAATTAATCTCAAGTGAGTTTGATAATAAGTAGAAGTACAATTGACAACTACCTTGGCTTAATTAAAAATATAAATTGATTATTAACAGCAGTTACACTGAAACTTTTTTTATAAAACCACCAAGAACAGCATATAAAAGTATTGATGGAAACAATAGTGCTAGGATTTCATTTGCCAAAGAAACAAAGTACCAAGGAGTACATTTTGATCAAAGGCTTACATGGAACGCTCACCTTCAGAAGACCACACAGAAAGCTACCATTGCCCTCGGCTGTTGCAGAAGAAAGTATGGAAAAAACTGGGGACTCAACCAAAAATGACCCAATGGATATACACAAGGATTGTTAGACCATTGATATCCTATGGATCAGTAGAGTGGTGGACAAAGACACTGCAAGAGGGAGCTGTGAGGCTATTAGGTAATTGTGTATTATGGGAGCCATGAAAACCACTCCCACTAGTGCGATGACTGTTCCTCCACTACACATTTTTATACAAGGCGAAGCCAGATCTGTAACGCACTGACTACTGCAAAGTCAACAACACATAAGCCAAGCGCAAGATGCTGACTATCGAAGGCTTATCGAGTGGCTAAACTTAATGGCGCAACCCATTGACGCAACGGCCACAAGATATAGATAATAAGTTTCAAGTAAGGAAAACGGGAAGAAAGGTGTACTCATACAGGTTGAGGCAACCTGGTATACGGACGGCTCAAAGGCAGAAGTAGGTGTAGGAGCGAAAACAAAGGAAAGCTATTCCAATAAGCCTATATAAGGACGTGACAACTTTTCAAGAGGAGTGACGGCGAAGAAATTGAAAGGCGGAAAAGGACATACCGTTTAGTTGCCATCTACACAGAAAGCCAGGCTGCATTGAAGAGACTTGATTTATTCCATAAATCTAAGCTAGAATGAGATTGCATAGGTGCCTTGAACGCACTTGTAAACCATGGCAAGGCAGCCTGGGCACGATAGACAGAAGTTCAACGAATTGGTGGATGAAACAGCCAGACAAGGCTCTATGACATTCATTTGACCGGAACCTTTCTTCGGCGTCGCAAAGTCAACAAATATCGAGAAGTTCTGGAAAAACATTCGGAAGGATTGTTCTTTATCCAGTGGTCGACATCTTTTAATATTGAAAAATAAATCCATTTTCACCAAGCTAATATATGGAAATTCTAAAATTATAGGTTTGTTCCTACAGGTCCTCTGATCAACAGAAGGACGTCAGACACATGCGCAATGAAAATATTGCGTTCCAACAATGCCACGTATAGTCCTATGAATTGTCAGAAAAACGTTCCTACAAATTTTCTGATTCGTACATGAATGTGTCGAAGGATTGTCAACCTAATCAGTGATTCAACACTTGTACAATTTGTTAGCACGTGCGCATTTGAGAAGACTCTTTTCGTTCGTACCTAAATCGTGCTGTTTGTTATTGTCTCAAGTTAGGTTAGATTTGTAACGATTGGTTTATTTTTAATAAAAATACGCATTCTAAAGTTAAAAATTTTGAATTTCAATGAGTGATTAAGAAAGTGATGATAATTCGGAAATGCCCTATTCATCGGATGAGGAAGATATTTTGAATCATCGGACAAAAAATATAAATTTTCTTGGTATGCATAGTTTTTTTATGTTTTTATGAGGTAGTAAATAATTTTTCTTTGTAGAGGAAACAGTCCCAAATTATGACGATTGTGTATTTTTTGAACATTCGTACTGCATTACAGGATATTGTCCATAAATTTGAAACCAGTGAGTTTCATAAAACTCAATCCGGGAATTTTGGAAAAACTAGACCTAGTGAAAAAGTAAAGTTGCATTGACTCATATACTTTATATAGCTATCTAAAAAATTTTCAAATTGTAGGTTCTTATCACACTTTGGTACATGGGTCACCAAAGTGTTAACATCACTATAAGTTCCTTATTCAGAATTTCACGACGTGTAACATTTTGTTTGTAATATGTCTCCCCAGATTATTAAATGGCTAACAGATGATGAAAAAATAATGGATTTCCAAGGGTCATTGGTGCAATTGATGGATGCCATATTAAAATAGACAAGCCTGATGTTGACAGTGACTCTTACATCAATAGAAAAGGATAATATTCAATACATGTGAGTTATAATTTCAAAAATGTGCTTATTTTTATTTGATGAAAATCTTTTAGATGCAGGTAGTGTGTGACCATCAAAGGAGAATAATTGATGTACTTGTGGGATATCCTGTTTCAGTACATGACAGTAGAGTTTTTAAAAACCTTGGAAGAAAAGTGTGGAAATTATTTTTTGTTGGCGATAGTGTTTTGTTGACTCGACATGTGTTAACTCCTTTTAGAGATAGAGGGCAATTAACAAACAGACTGATAAATTACAATATCAAACTTGCTAGAAACCGATACAAGATAGAGCATTGCTTTGGAATGCTTAAATAAAAATTTAGACAATTACATCACATCAAGATCAGGGACATACGATTCATTGTTCATATGATTCATATGTTCTTCAAAACATTGCAATAAATGATGGAATTAAGTTAGAAGAGAATATTCCTGAACAAATGAAATTGACAGAAATGAAGAAGGTGACAGAAATGCTGAAGATGACAGAAATGCTGAAAATATTAGGAACTTTATTGTTTAAACTTTAGCTATATAATTTATACTCATAAACAATATGTTTAAATGAGTTTGCACAGAATATATTTTTATATACCTAAAAATTGAACAATTAACTTTTTCATAAACCTAAAAACAATAATATTTAACCAATGTTCATAATATAAAAACACTAACCTAAACATCATGACATATGCATTTTTCTCCTTTTAATATCACATTCCTTTCACTAATTAACTGATTTCGTATTTTCATTCGCTTAACTTTTTCTTTTTCAACTGCAAGTCTCTCATCATAATATTTTCTTTCTGATTTGTCATAGTTTCCAATACAGTAGACCTTCTTTTCCGTAGTCTTTTATTTTGAGTTGAAACTTCGGCAGCCCCAATACTTTTTTTTGCTGGCTCAGCAGCGGTATTTATATTTTCTTTTTCATTAACAATATCAAGAGTTTTGGAACATATAGGCTAATTAACCTCCGTGTCTGCTTCTAGTAGAAGTTCAGGGAAAACATTTTTTTCTTACTCATTTCTTCTTCATATTAAAAAAAATTCCTCTGCTTGTAGACGATTGGTTGTCCACAAATTTTTTGTATCCCCTTTCCAATACTCTCCAGCGATTTTCACACTGACTGGAACTAACTTTAACAAATTTTGTAGACTCTCAGCAGTATGTTGCCAGATTGTTTAAATGGTTTTTACTTGAAAACTTCCCACTTTATCTCGTTTCTCTCTGTACAAATCTAAGAATAATTTAGTGTTGTTTGCTGTCCATTTAATTTCCCGTTCCACTTCATGGGGGTTTAAGTTAGGTCCTTCAATAATTATAAATTCGGATAATTCGTTGTTTTCCTCCATTGCGTTTTTCGTTTAGTTTTGTTGGTTCACTATTTAGATTCACTTCTTCACTTTCAACTTTACGTTCCAACAAGTTTAAGTCGCCGACTCAAAAATGTACGAATAAACTGACTGAGTTGTTAGTTTACGAACGCATCCAAGATCGAGTCAGTTTGACATCAGAATGGACCTATAGGAACAAACCTTATATGTCATAGTAGAACGTAGTTATATGGTTCAAGGAAAAGAAATAGTAAACATTAACAAATCTTCTTTGGTTTTTAGTACACGAGCTAAATAATTTGGAAGTGTGTTCAATTTGGATTCGCTTAATTTGCGTAAACATGTTTTTTTCCAATTTAAAACCAAACAGTTCAGTACACAGGGTAATTCTCAAAAAAATGTCCAGCGGATTACGAGGAAGCAATGTTTTGTCACTAACCTATAATTTTCTATATCTTATGTTATTGTTAGAGTTTTTGGAATGTTTTCGACCATCCCAGTGATATTAAAACGTAGTAATTTTTCATTTACCGTTGAACATCAATGGTATAGGACCGGCAGATACAGATCCGTTGTTTATCTCAAACTAACGTAAAAATAAAGTTACTTATTATCTTCATAATGAATTTTTGGTTGAGAAGGAGGTACATTGAAATAAAAAAATATGACATTAGATAGGTTATACGTCATTGTACTTGCCTGCAAGGTTTTATAAATATCAAGCTTTTTGTTATATATATTTACTTGGTTACGTTTTTTTGGGTAACCCTGTATATCCATATAACTATTTTGTTTGTGTATATATAGTTAATTCATAACTGCGGAAAAGTAATAAATCTTCGTGGCCCTTGCAAAACCAATACAGGATAAACCATCCAAGTAATATTAAAATATTAACGTGGACATTAATTTTTTTCTATTTCGGTGTCGGGCAGGTAGCTTCACCTCGTATCAGGACGAGTTAAGGGTCATTTCTATTGTCAAGAGATTAAAAATGATGTTATTATGGTAGTCTGCGACTGAAATGAATGCTTTGAACGTTTTGAATAAATCTGAATTGAATAATTTGAAAGTAATTGATTGTTTCTCTCTTAGGAACATGTCGAAGTTTTATTTTAATATTGAATATAAAAAGTTATATTAAACCACACATTCTTGAAGTCATATTAAGTACGCTTATGGAATTTGGCCAATTTATTAATTTATTGCTCCGCCGGATTTATGAATTAATTATAACAATAATAACAAAAAGTTGAAGAAAATAGAAACTGAATAAATTGTACAGTTAGGTATACTTACAATAAAAAAGTAATATCTTAATTTCACTAAGGTCTGGTAGAGTGACATAAAAAGCTAATTTTGAATATTATTACGACTGTTGTAACACACAAAAGTCTCATGATTTGAAAAGACAACATCACACTTCATAGACAGTTTATATCGTGATGGCCGATATAACTTAAAAACACTGATCGCAACCCCAGATTGCGGCCGACAAAAATGCGGTTAGATTAAGTTTTATACAGTGGGTCTGTATATGAATTACATTAGTAGTAATCTTGCAATCTTTTTAGTACCGTCAGACGTTTACCGGCAAATTTTGAAATAAACATAACAGATGCTGGATCAATGAAAAAATAGAAACTTTCTCAGTACATTGACATCATAATAAAGATAAAAAATACAATTATTATTTGAACAAATTGTTTTTACTAGAGACAATGTTCTTGGAAATTGGTAAAATAACCCACTTTATTCTATTAGTTATGTACAGGGTGACCAGAAACTCTCCAGCCAAACGCAAACTACAAATACATGATGTGATTTTATGTCCATCTAACCTAATTTCTCTTTATCCAAAAGTTCCTCCTAAGCTAGCGCCTTTTGAAGATGACGATGCTAAGTTAGTTTTTCAAGAATATCTCATCTAAAAAACTGCTACATACGAGTACAAACTTCAAATTTGGTACAGAGTATAACCCTGCCGTGATAAATTGTTTACTATAAAGCATTCAACATGGGAGGGAGAACGTGTAAATCTGATTAAATTTCTTCTGTATCAGTTTTTTTAAACTTTTATATTAAATTAAAAAAATATGAGGTATATTCCAATAAAAATATCTGCACCTTTTTGAATTCGCTATTAAGCACCGTTTTCGATAAAAATTAATTTTTTGACCAGTAATAATATTATTGAATTTCATAAAATGACGATATAAATCCAATCGTCCTTGTAAAAAAAACACAGCTGAAAATGATTTTGTATTGAAATAGCATAGATTAATGATTTTAAGCTGCCCCAACAACAAAAATCGCATGGATTGAAATCGGGCGATCTTCCAGGCCATTTGACTGGCCCTCCTTGTCCAATCTATATATTTCCATACGTAGAGTCAGGATAATGACGGACGGTAATGGAGACAGTTCGTCATCTCATACCTGCTTATTGTAATCACAATTGCTCTGTTCAAGGACAGGGCAACAAGACATTCTTCAGTTCCACGCCAATTTATTAGCTTCGGACATACCTTTACCTTTCCACCACCTAACAACCCGCAGAAAACGGGGGAACACCACGAGAAAGTTCACCGAAAACATAGAAGCACTCCACGGAAAGTGCACGAAAAAAGTAACCGGCAAACTGTTGCTACGAGAGGCGTTCCAAACTGCGAGGCGCCACAACACAACAAAAAGATGCACTTCTTGGTGCATCGCATTTTTCAGTACTTTTCAGTATCTGAAATGATACATACTGATATCACTCTGTCCTTTGACCTTCAAAAGGTTCCAACGTTGATAGCCTGTGCTGATTGTAAAATATATCATAGATACAAAAACAAACACATTCAATTTCAAATAAATGCTCAACAAATGAAACGGTTTATAGTTTAACTTAAACTCATCAGTTTATATAAATGCTCGACAGATAAATTTTGCCTAACTGCTTAATTAACTTTTCAAAAATATTCAAAAATCCTCAACACTATTTATTTCTTATCTAAAATTCATCCACTCTTTCATTCGCAACAAAATTAAGATTATACTTATCAGAGTCTATGGTTTTGAAACTACAGAAAAGATGATTAATTTTATATGTGAAGAAATGACATTCGACAACTTTATAATTAACATCCCATATTCTGTTTATCCCGTATATCATCAATATTCTTCTGGACTGTAAATTATGTTTCCTCGGCACCTCAGTCTTTTAGCTGCACTGTTTGTATGAACACGCCAGTTGTGCTCATCAGGCTTGACTTTTCACAAGGTCATTTTTGAAGCTGCACCAAGCTTCGATATTGAAGTTTAAAACCCAAAGGAATCATTACTAGGTTTGTAAATAATGCAATTAAATGGTAAACAGCTGGTTCTCAAATAACAGGAGGGACTGGGATATGAGTGTAGAGACCAGGAATGGAACATGGAATAAAAAAAATCTTAGCATTTCTGAAGTAGAAAGCGGAAAGTGTGCCCAGTTCAATATTGATAAATTGTATAAGTTGAAGGATAATCGAGCAGCCATTGGAGCACTGAGTTCTTGAGTATTCCGTTCTAAGATGGCATAGAAATTACTAGAAAAACTCAATGGAGTTGGCAAGAGCAGTGTCGTCACCCTACTGTGGGTGAAGGACACAATGAAATTAAAGGAACGGAACCGATGTAGCAAAGAGAGGGACTGAAGTATCTCTTTGGGGACCGTACAATTTTAATATCTGCACCAATACACTATTGGAAGGAATTCAAAATAATAACTGGGTTCGTTTTGGAATAATACATAACGACAAAGCAACCATTTTTTTATTTGTATGTATGTATATTGGGGTGACATTCACTGAGACCCAAAAGATCTATTGTGCTCCCTTACTTTTACTTAGTTTCTGAGGAAAGTCTCGGAGACTAGTGTCTCCTTTAGTCCTATCTCCCGTAAAAATTTTAGGATATCTGCAGGCTTCAACTTAGGTAAATCTCCTAGATGTTGTGCCATAGGATTCGGAATTGCTGTGCAATTCGCAAATATGTGGATGGAGGTTTCTTCTTCCATGCCACAGAATTTACATTCTTCTTCCTCCACTATTTTGAGCTTTTTCAGGTGCCCATTCAGGCGACAATGTCCCGTTAACTATTCGGTGACTATTCTGAGAAATGCTGGTTATATTTATTCGATATTGCGATAATTATAACACATGACATTGTAGTCCGTTCCTGTGGCTTGTCTTGTATAAATAAATGCATTTCTGTTAATAAACAATAGCTTAATGTTCCGTCTGTAAAAGCCAAGAATGAATCAAACAAAAGTGGTTCATCTAAGATGTTTCAAGATAGCAGGTGAACTATAGTAGTTGGTTGTGGCTCGTGGCGTCATGGTTCGAAACAAATGACTGACAGAGCGAGGATAATGCCGAGAGTTACCTAGTAACTGTTATTAAAATAATTATTATTGGATTTTTTACCTTTTCCTTATAGTAATAATTGTTTTGTTTTCATAATGTACGTTTACTGTTATATATTTTCTTTCGCTGTCTGTTTGTTTGTATTTTTTAATAAAAAATAAATATATTTTATTGTTCTACATTTAAAATTAAGGAAAAACAAAGAATTTATTGTTTTCACGTAACTCTAAATTACAGAAATGAGAAGAAAACAAAACCAATACAGTGCATTGAACTAAATTGAAATTTTACCTAATACTAATCCAAAACCAGTTACAGATCAATAATAAAAAAAACGATTTTAACATGAAAATTGTTGATATAGACTTTGCGATAAAAAAACGTTTTCCGCACGCATTTTAGTTCAAAAATGTCCACTTCTCCCCACTCTTCTACTTTACCGCTCGCTAAATAATACTTAACTTTTGTTGAATATAAATATTAATCATTACATCAATAACCAGAAGGTAACTTATAAACTTGTTAGTTTGTATTCAGTTATTCTATGTCTTGTTAAATTATATTTTTCTCATTTTCCGTACGCTTGTATTAAAAATGTTGTTCCTAACACTTGCGTAAAGTGTCTATTCCGCACTCGAACGCATGTCCAGCTGCGGTTAAAGTATGAGTTTCCGCACTAGTTAGGAAAATAACTATTCTGAAAAACACACTTTTATTTATACTTATCGTTACTAAAATTGCATGCCTAGTGTGTTTATATTTTTGTTAACAAATACATTTAAAAAAATTTCAAGTGACAGTAAAGTAGAATTTTCTACCGCTTTCTGGATTTGCTAAGGACAGTTAATAGATCAGATATAACATTATAGAAAAAAAATATGTAGTCGTGTAGAAAATCTCCGATTGACAGTTTGTTTTATACAGAGTGTCCAGAAACTCTCCTGCCAATCGCAAACTACAGATACTAAATGTGATTCTATCTGTATATCTAACCTAATTCACATTTATCGAGAAAAGTTCCTCTTAAGGGAGCTAGCGCCATTTGAATATTACGATATTAAGTCAATTTTTTAAGAATATCTCGAAAACGGTGCACAATAGCAAATTCAGACAATACAACATTTTTCTTGGAAACTACCTATGGTTTTTTAATTTAAAGTGAAATTTGTCAAAAAACTGATACACAGAAAATTTTACCGAATTTACTCGTTGACCCCCCCCCACGTTGAACGCTTGTAATGCCAATAAAAACTAAGGTTAAATCACTAAGTCATGAGTAATATGAACGTTCATGCCAACAAATACATATGTATATCAAAACATTTTTATATGGGGAAAACCCATTAAATTTCCAAGCACTCAACTTGTGAACATATTCTTGATCATAATATACACTGCGCAACTTATTTAATGCACAACCAAAAAGTTACCTCAAATTTGATGTTATGTATTTTCGAGATTTTGCACGACAATGCGCATCCCCACACGGGTCTTATCGTGAGAAATGATCTTGAAGAAATAGGAATTGATCACATAGACTGGCCAGCCCGTAGCCCCGACCTAAACCCCATTGCACATATTTGGGATTTTATCGACCGGCGGTTACGAAGCATGTGAGGGGCGACAACCCCAAAATTTACAAAAATTGGAAGAACGTGTGGTCGAATTATGTAATGGCCTAATCAGAACCTTGATTCTAAGTATGAACCAAATATGTCGGGAGGTCATTCTCTATTTATTTTTGTTTTGTTTCCTGTTATTCGTTGTTTCATTGATTAAAGCAATCCATTTATCTGGGTATGTTTTTTGAGTTCTTATGTCCTTTTAAGACCTTTTTCTCTTCTAAAAAGATTAAAGATTAAAGATTAAAGGTGATCTCTCAATGAATTATAAGATATCGAGGAAAACAGAACGCAAAATGAGGCATTGAACCAGTGAGTAATAAATAATGAGCACTTGACAAAAAAAGCTAATAAATTTAATAAAAATCCCGTCAATTTAAAAATTGGATTTTTTATGAAGTTACAAAGATAAACAAATGAATAAAAAAAGAAAATGTGGAAGAAACATGAGGCTTTAAATTGGCTATAATTGTAATAACTTGCAATAGCTTGTATAGCTCACAGGACGTTTTGAAATTTTGGAAAAAAACATAACATTTTTATAGCACCTGGTATAATATCAAAATTATTCGTTTTACCAAAACAACTAGTGATATTCCTAAGCAAAAAACCTACAATTTGAAAAAAAAATCAACAAAAACGAACATGAAATGTCGAAAATACATAACATCAAATTTGAGGTAACTTTTTGGTTGGGCATTAAATAAGTTGCGCAGTGTATTTTGACAAATTGCTCTAATCAAATTTTGCTGCATTTCATATATTTCATCCATAATCAAATTATAATTGGAGTATAATTGAAGCATATAAAGTACCACTTTATCCACTAGTGAAATAATGAAAAATACAATCTTAAATCAATTACATTTCAATTATTTATTATTAATATTAACATTGAAATTTATATTCGTAAGAATTTCCTTATTTTGTTTTATTATATTCCAATGCGCTTCCATTAATAACAAGCTTGTAGTTGTCATCGGTTTCAGAACGCATAGTGTTTGTCGAAGTTTTTGATAAATCTGTAGAAACAGTGGATGGCTCCTCTTGTAAGGAACGACTAGTACCGACAGGGAGTACCTTGGATCTTCCTTGCCATATCAAGCTTATTAGATATAGAATACTCGATATAACTTTCTGCTATAGCGAAGCTTCTCCACGCACCATGTCGTTCCATTGTTGTAAGGTCAGCACTTTATTAGCCAGTAAAGTTGATGCAATGACCGCTATAAGCTTCTGCGTTTGCCAGATTAAAATATGAAGCAACTCTCGAAGGAACTTTCGACAAAGTATTGTGAAGTACATTTTTGATTACTGTATAGTAAAAAGAATCTGTCGTTGGATAACTCATTCGGACGTAAGGCCATTTATTTTCTATACGTCTCCATAGTATTGGTAGAGAATCCTTCTTCCATGATTGCGAATTTTCATGAAATTCCGGTCTTGGTACGTGGTATCGAAACAAGCATATACGCGCCCCTGTCTTCTACATCACTGATTTTCAAATTCGTCAATTCACAACGACAGGTACCCCCATTATTAATGCAACCTGAAATATTCCAAAGTTCATTATCATCAATACAATCATCAAATCTTCTTTATCGCAAGCCCTTATCAAAACTGTTTCCACTTGTGCTCTTTCCAATACCGCAGCTTTCTTTGCCTTTTACCCTTCCGACTCACTCTTCAGATGGGCAGTGAGCTCACTATATTTTCCAATTTCTATGCTTTTATTGACCTTTATAACGGCCTTCAGCTTAGACCAAATGGATGAAATTTCATACTTTTTCTTCAAATTTAAGAAATACGATACAGAACTTCCTCATTTATTGTCATTACGCCCCGCTTTTCTTTCCATTCATTAAAATAGGAAATTACCTTTTCATAATGTTCCCTGAAGTTCGCAGGCAATAATTGGAGAGTTGCTTCTTCATCTTCCTGAAGGATTATCTCAGGAACAAAATCGCTTTCTTGCATTTTCCACAAACTTCACAAATGAAGTCGATAAACAATCGAAACTATTCCATTCAACACCTCCCAAATTTTTGCGTGAATAGAACACTGTCCAAAGCACTTATACAATAAATAACTTTTCTTAGCTTTCCTAGAGGTTTTAACAAACCAAGGTGTGATGGTAATTAGCCAGAGAGAAGAATTAAAATCCTTGGTTCGAGTGCTTCATTTAATGATGTAGGAATGTTATGTTTAGCTATCTCCGAGTTAAATTTGGAGCAGCTATACATAAAATGTTCCACCCTGTCTGGAACGTGTTACTATCACTTGGGATCTGCAATTTATAGGAAGATCTGGCGACGGCTTTACTGTTGGTTTCGATTCTCTTAGATGTGATGTCGAGTAGTTCCATCGAGCTCGTGCCTCACTCCTTCGATTCAATGTAATTTTTCCAATCACTAGTCCCAATGTATCAGAAACCTCAGCGTTAGCTGCTTCACGAGCACCTTTTCCAAAATGAGAAGGCAGTTTTTTTGTTTTAAGTTTGGCTTTTATTAGTGCTCTACCAATCTCTGAGACTTTCTCCACGAACAAAGTGTCACTATTGATCGTTTAGATCTCCTCAGTGAATGTCACCCCCGTATACATGTACACCAAAGCCTTCTGATATCCTGAAATTCCTACAGTAAATAGGACTAGAAAAACCACTAGCCTCTCAGACTTTCCTGAGGAACTAAGTAGAGGGAAAGGGGGCACAATAGATCTTTCAGGTCTCAGTGAAATGTCACCTCAATATTCATACATATACCTTTCTTATATACAAAATTCTGGTACTTTTGTTCCCGATTGACATGTGAACCATCCTTTACACTGAATAATTCTGGACAAGGCTGTTTATTTGGTTTTTTTCACATATCGGGGTTTTTGGTTAATTTCACCATTTGATTTGTGTTATTTTTTAATACTTAAAACAGTGTCAGTACTATTAATCGCTTCACCACATTAATGGAAACGTACTATAAGCAATTATTGTTTATAAACGCTTTCCAATCAATATATTTTTTATAAAGTGTCCTTTACAAGAGGAAATTGTAGCTGCGCTTACTACTTTTATTACAAGACACCCTGGAGCCACTGACACTCCTATAAAATCAGTCACACTCAATAAAACATTTTCTGTTACATAAAATCGCAAAACGTGAAAAAGTTTTATTTCCAATTTGATTGATACATGCCTTAAATTAAGAAATATAAACATATTCTGTAAAGTGAGAGCCACATTTTACATATTAGTTAGTTAGTTGCTTGAGAACTGTATAAAAATTGAAAGTTTGAGTAGTTTCGGCAAACTAATATGTATATTTTGATCAATTGTGATAGAATTAAGTGAATATGCGAAAAATGGCCGAATCATGATGAATGACGTAACAAATATTTTTATTTCCACCGATAACTATCAAGGATATAAGGTTATATTCATACACAATGCTTTAAAGTGAAGAGAAACAATAAAGTCTATCATATTTGGAGTATTTCCAAGGCTATTTTCAACCAATCAGACAAGATGATCATATATTGATGATATACGTAGAATTATGATTTAAAAAATGTAAGCTGTAACAGTTACTCAAAAATAACCGTTTCATCCCATCATCGCTATTATAAGTATAAACGTTATTTGTGTTAGTTTCGCTGTGTTTCACGTACTTTTGTGGTCTAGAAGCTACCTGATTCCACATCCGGTCTATCACCTAAGACCACATCCTTCGTTTTTCAACTAACTATGAAGAAGGACCGCCATTGGCGTAGACAATATCACCTTAACAACTTTTTTACAATTACATCTGTACTGCTTCTTGTGTCGGCATTTTCTTGGAGTATTTTAATTACAGATGCAAAAACTTCTTGAACGTTGTTATGAAAATATTGTTTTTATACCAATTCAAATTTATTACTAAATTCAATCAACACAGCAGAAATAGTTACTCAAGAAAAATAGTTTTATTTGAAGTACCTTATAAGAATCTGCAATAAACTACGTTAGGTCTTCTGGGCTACAAACAATAATTTGAAAACCCATACTAGACACTGTGTTGTCTATTGCCGTATCAAGAGATTCTTCACCAGTTACAAGTCACCATTCACCAGTCACCAGTCACCAGTCACCAGTCACCAGTCACCAGTCACCAGTTCTTCACCAGTCTAGACATTTGTTGGATTGTAGGTAGTTTTAAGCAGAGCCAGAACACAGAGTCAGATGCTGCAAATGCAATACGCATATATACAGACGGCTCAAAAACAAAAAAAGGCTCGGGATGTGGAGTTTACTCCAGACCACTTAGCCTAAGAATTAAGTGGGAAATGGGAAAAAATACCAGCGTGGTTCAAACAGAACTGGCTGGTATCTCAATTGCCACAAAAGAAGTAACCAGTAAAGGGATTTCTGGCAAAAACATAACAATCTGCACTGAAAGCAGACAAGCCCTATTAGCCTTGAACAGACAACGTGTTACATCAGGGCTAGTATTAGAGTGCCACCAAGATTTAGCTAACAATATTATCCTGAGTTCGGTTAAAGGGCGCGACAGGAGTAGAGGTAATCGCATTGCCGATTCTTTAGCCAGGGAAGCGGCTGGACTGAACATTTTAGGACCCATTGACACCTACGGCCTGACGACTTAGACAATTGCGGAACTAGCCAAGCGTTACACCCATGCTCAATCCCTAAAGAGATGGTATGGAATCAAAGGATGCAGTCTTGCCAGGATCACCTTGGGCGACCCTGGGAAGCTGGAGCCGAAGAAATATTTGGCGATGACCAGGAAAAACCTACGCTTGACAGTAGGAGTTCTGACTGGCCACAGTCAACTGAGGAAACACCTCCTTACTATGGGGCTAGTGGACCCTCTATGCAGAATGCGTGAACAAGAATGGTATGTCTTATGCGAGTGCCCGGAGTTATCGTCAATAAGAGAGTGTGTGTTCGGTGAGTCTTGGCCTACACCTGTCGATCTAAAGATGTCTCCTAGTGACCTGTCCACCTTCCTGGAAAGGACAGGATGGACGATGACCTAGGAGGACAATTCCTCAGGAGGATGTACACTGGGTCACATGTGGCCTAAGTGCTGTGAGCCGAAACTCACCCTCCCCACAGATACAGAAGCAGAGCCTGACTGTCAGTAAATCCACTGTTATTAACTGTTGGTATTTCTAGTAGGATTTTTTCATTTTAATGTCGACTCATTAGAGTGCTCAAGGGAGAATTTTGAGAAAAGATTGTTCAGCCTGGTAAGGAGATTAGTCTTTCCACATAAACAGTACAAAAAGCATGAATTCTGAGGTGCCGAAGACTTGAAACTTTGACTAGGTGTACTGCTGATATAAGTCAATCAATCAACTCGTCAGCTCATATGAAAGATGCACCTCAACATCTCTAGGCAGCAGTGGCCTTGAGTATATTCATTAGGAATATATTCTACATTTCACGCTAGAGTTGAGAGGGTAGACCAAGGAACAGCTGGAAAAACTTATGAAATGATTTACTACACTTTCCCAAGTTTGCTCATACTAAAAGTAACTGAAAGAAACTCATGATAAAGTAGGAGAGCTTTTGAAAAATAGCATTCTAAGCTCGAGAGATAGACTTTGGAGCAAGTTATTAATCTGGGAGATCAAATACTGCAGCAAACACATGCATACTATTGGCCTCATACATTATCTTCGAATGTGTTGCACTGTCTGATTGAAGATATAGTCTCCTAGGACTAGAGCGTCTAACGGAGGATTCATCCAAGGAGAACTTTGTGAAAATACTGTTAAGCCTGATAAGGACTAATGGTTTCTTTACATAAACGGTACAACCAAGAGCACAAAAAGCCTTAAGGCTCTGGGGCCAAGGATTCTAAGCCTCTGACTGGTGATATTCAAGAATTCTTGGTATGTTTTGAAGATGAAGTGTCTGATCGACGAATTACTGTCAGATGCAGGGTATAACAGTCACGATTCGGAGATGAATTCTTCCAAAAATGTAGCTGTGAGGCTATTAGTAAACAGTTCAATGCAAAGAGATGTATAATAATACTTTGGATTCAACTTGATGATGATGTCCATGTGCAGTGAGGCTTCTACTTTGAGTTTTGAAGGTCCTTTGATAAAGACCTAGGTTTGCTTTAAGCCTGCAATTTCATTCCAGTAGGTCCTTGCTTTGCAGTCCAACTGATTCAAGATAATTCTCTTTGCCAGATTTAAAGAAATTCCTAGACGGGTCTCCGTCTCCGAATCCATGAACTCTGACCACCGCCTTTCCTAGCCAGTTGGTTTACTACTTACTATTCCAGTGTGACCTGGATGTTTTGGTTTAGTTCAGTATTGTTTTAGTATTAAAAATATGATAAGCAAGTTTATAATGTGATGGATTATGTTTCATACTTGATGAAACTTATTGTAATAAAAAAAATTTCACATAACTAAGGTGCTTCAAGACAGTAGGGAACCAAATGATTTCTTCAGTGGAATGACTATCATGCCTTATGATAAATATAAAAATGTGAGTGAGTGTTTTCCTTGTGTTGAGGATGATGATGAGGAAGTTGTTTTTGATTTATTGAAATGAGCTAGTTATACCAGAAAAATTAAAACCTACTTGATCTGAGAGCTTTTGGTAGCGTTAAACTATTTTTTTAAACGTTACTGTTATAAATTTACATTGTACCTTGGTAACGTGTCGTATAAGTACTACATAACAGTAACCGTTCTACGCCAATGATTACCATAAAAATCGATTGTATGAATCTGTTCTCATCGATGCCACTGTTTGATTGGTTTTTTGCTCATTTTTTAAAGAGTCCCACTAAAACTGTGTGAAATTTTTCTTTGCCTTGTTATACCGCAAATTTCCAATGATGAACATAAGGTTTTTACGGTTTTAAATTGCCGCGGTGACTTTAAAAATTCATATTTCAGTTGTAGATAACGAAATTAGGTATGTTAGAATCTATGAGAATGAGATTTGTTGAGATACAGTTTCATTGATCTAGAAATTATACAATGACTTTCCACCTGTCAACGGATTTCTTATGAGCAGTATTGAAATTGCTACATTGACAATTTTTTGACAGTTCTAGCAACCAATCAACTCATAGGAGACAATTTCACCCAATCGTGTCAACATTACATTGATTGCATTCAGTGCAATTATCAATCACTATGACGACACTATTGAATTTGACAACTTCATTCCAAATAAATATCAAAATGTCACGTTTTGGCAATGCGAAAGTATAAATGCGCTAATCAAGGAAAAAATTTCCAGAGATACAACCTGCAGTCACAAATGTATTTTGGGGAATATTTATAGAATTTTGCTGCGAATGAGAATATGAATTAAATGAACATAGAAGCCTTGAAGAATTGGCGTTGATACTAAAAAATTGGGTGGTCAATATGAGAAAGACGGGACCGAATTTAAAGAAGCAACGGTGAAGACAATGTGGAACGTTTCGTGCAAAATTTTACGAGAAAAATACTATAATGACTATATTATTGTGATTGAACCGTTTAACAATATAGTATTTGAACCAGTCCGAGATGCCCGCGATACAATCAGGAAGAAACTACAAGCAGATCCATGTAAACGTAAGTCCAGTTCAGTTTCGTTGAATTTGTCTGAAGTTAACAAAATAATATTGCTATGGGATAAAAATACTCCTGAAGGTCTTATGCGTAAATTTTGACATATTGCTGCTGTAGAATTAGCGTGGCGAGGAGGAGAGGCAGTTGTTTGTCTGGAGGCTTTTTATCAAATCGAGAAAAATAACGATGACTCTCCAACAAATCGCATTGAATACAATTCGGTGTTCAGTAACACGTGTCAAGGTGGTTCTAAAAGAAGTACAAGTAGTGAATGGTTAGTTTTCAATAGTAAATGACAAAGCTAACCTTTGCGTATTTTTCATAAACTGATATCAAAACGAGGCGACAATATTACCTCACGACGACTGTTCTTAAAACCAAATCTCCAGCTGGAGAAATGAAACTGACAAATGGTACGATAATGTATCTGTTGGAAGAAATACAATAAATGGATGGACTAAATCTACTGCTGAGGCAGTTGGCTTGAATGTAAAGGACAAAAAGATAACAAATCACTCGAATAGATCAACTGCTGTTAGCGAGTTGGCAAAATGTGGTGTAGAAGATTAACAATTGCTGAAAATTACTGGTCATAGCACGAAAAAATCTATAAAACCGTACTTAAATCTCGAACAAGAACACCACAACAAGATCATAAATATTAAGCGTGGTAATAGATCTTCTATACTAGAGAACAGCAACAAATCTAATGTTACGTTACGTTTTCTGTCAAAAAGTTTTCCGACGAATACCCCTCGGACATTGACAAATTGCTTGGTAACAGCTTCGGGCTGTTACCAAGGAACGAGCTTTCGATTGTCATAAAATTATCACTAGTAATACCACTAGAGGTCATATTATTCTAGAAAATTCATGAGCTCGAAAAAATTTCCGGATTTAATTTTACCTTGTGTGGTATTCGGTAAGAAAATTCCACGCCAAATTGTGTGAATAATTAAGATCTATTTTTCGATTTCCAACAACGTCAATTTTTGACGTTTGAGGTTTGGTCGACTTGATTATTTAGTTACCATGGCAACTAAGTGAAACCCTAACCTAAAAATTATTTCAGTTTTGAAGCTGTCAAGCGGCTCGACGTAAAAAAGACCTTTAAGTTGTTGATTTCTACTCGTTGTAGTTGCACAAAAATACCATCTCGAGACACAACACAGTATATTCTTTAATTTTACATAAGTTTTGAGTAACTACAGTGGTATAAAATTGCTTTTTAGCAAATATAAACCAGAGTGTCAAAAAAAAATTCTGACATTATAAACGTCCAAAAAACTTTCCAGTATAATTTTCTGGTGGGTACCCACAATGGAAAAATTTCCGATAAAATTCATCCGTTGAAAAAACAAAAAAACACGTTTTGATTGGTTAAAAATTACAAGTGTGGAGTTTTCACTAGTAATACCACTAGAGGTCAAATTATTTCCGGAAATTTTTTTCGAGCTCATGAGTATTTTGAAAATTATCCCGAGTCGAAGACGATGATATTGAAGAGGCTGTTTTGAATTATTACCGAAAAAATCGGCTCAGCAGTATGATATTGCATATTCTAATTTTCTCAAGTGGTGTAAAATGAAAAAAGTTGAAGGAAACTTCAGAGAAATCGGTCTTTTTGGCATATCTAGAAGAGAAATCAAAAATATGGAACGCGTCAACTTTGTGGAATAAGTTTTCTATGATAAAATCGAGTGCGCTAGTTAATGGAGTTGATGTAAGCAAATATTTCAAGGTAATAGCTTTCTTGAAGAGGAAAAATGATGGTTATAGTGCCAAAAAATCAAAAACACTTACGTTTGAACAAGTTCAGAAGTTTATAAATGAGGCGCCAGATGAAACATACTTGATGGTAAAAGCTGCTACTATCTTCGGAATATATATAATTATAATTAAATTAATAGATAATTCATTTATTGTTCAAATTCCAAATACTAAAACGAAAATAAGTCGTTCTTTTTGCATTACTGGAAAATATATTGACTATTTTAACAAAATATGCTGCATTACGCCCTTCTGCTATTATTATGGACTGAAATACCGAAATTTTAAATGCACTGCGAACCCATTTGGTATGAATACGTTTGGGAAAATGCCCTCCTTGGTTGCTGAGTTTTTGAACCTACCGGATCCAAAGGAATATACAGGTCACTGTTATAGAAGGTCTGCTTTTTTGTTGGCAGACTGCAAATATAACGGAGATAAAAAAGCACGGAGGATGGAAGCCTACAATAGTATCTGAGGGTTACATCGATCAATCTATTATTCATAAAAAGGCAATTGCTGAAAGAATTATGCCGTCTGCAAGCTGCAGCGATACATACACTTCATTTCAGGAACTGACTGCTAATGCTGATGTAATTGGCAACTCGGCTAGTTCAAAAATGCAAGGTATTGTTATCAGCAGTTGTTCGAATTGTACTATTAATGTTAATGTTAATACTTTATAATACTATTTTAATACTATAATATTGAAAGTTCCATTAAAAATTGAATCATTATGTCTCGTTTACTTCTATTTGGTTAAAAAAAAATTTAATAATTATGCCTCTTTTAACACGCTACTTTGTAAACTGCTTCTTTTAACACGTTTGACAGGCATTAAAAATTTCACTTTTGTACAATCACAGTAGTACAAAAGAATGTTTTTGTCGCAATTTAGACCTTTAAATTGTTGATTTCTACTTGTTGTAGTTGCACGAAAATACCATCTCAAGACACAACACACACAGTTTCTTCTTTAATTTTACATAAGTTTTGAGTTACTGCAAATGGTAGAAAATAGCTTTTTTGCAAATAAAACCCAGAGTGTCAAAAACAAATTCTGACAATATAAACGTCAAAAAAATTTCCAGTAACTATAATTCGCTGTTGGGTAGTGGAATTAGACAAGAAGATTGAATGGAAATTATCCGGTTAATTTTTAAGCACAAGCTGTTGATTTTTCAAACTCCCTTACCATTTCTTCCTCGCAAATATTTCCAAATCTCGACATAGTTATTGGAATATCATTTGCTGTTTAATTCTGTTTTTGACATTTACAATTGTCAAACTGATGCGCTGCGCAATGCTTGATAAACGAACAGTCAGAACGTTGCTACGGTAACGTAATTTATCTGATTTTTTTATCCAGTTGCATTTCTGTTCCTTCCTATTTAGCCGATAGAAAACTACGATTTTTGTACTAACAAATGGGAATTATTATACATTAGTGGAATTCTCTCGTTTATTATCTATGTTCTAGGGATATTACTTCTGAAAATATTGAATACTTGAACCTTTTGTTTGGTTTAAAGACACTTATTATGTTATCACGAAAAAATCAACTAAATTAAATCAACATACCGTTAAATATGTGGAAGAATTTCTAGGTAGGCGTATACACTGAAATTTAGTAAAAAATCATATTTCACTCAAAATAGTTATTTATGTACCAAAAACAGAAAAAAAATTCCGAATAAAAAATTGAGTATTTTTGAAGGCAACTATTTTTTCTCCGCAAACACTTTTCGTCCGCTGAGCAAAAGATAATTTTCATCTGGGGCATCAAGAAAAAATCTGTTTCTCTTATCTCGACTAAATACTCTAGATTTTTTCGCTCTGTACCCAACGCCTTGTTTGTTTGTTTTTTAATGCAATAAATTTCGGAAATTTGGATATGTTAACATTTCAGTGGACGAAAAGAGTTTGCGAACGAAAAATTCATGTCTTCAAAAATAGTCGATTTTTTATCCGGAAATTAGTACGTAAAGTGTAATTTTTTGTAAATGCCGACGAAAAAAGCATTTATTGATAAAAACAATTAAATAATTGCAAGAATATTTTTCATATTATTAAATATTAATGAAGGGAAAAGGCCTTATTACTGCATTTGAAAATATAGTTACCCGCTCGCACATAATACCTGGCGGTTGAATCCCATTACGGAAAATTGTTCTAAGTAATTGATTGTTACAGTGAATCTGGCCCAAGGTAAAAAGATTTCATGTGAAATATAGTTTTAACTTGCGACAACACACGTTCTACGTACAGTTTTCTCAAAAACATTCTTGACGGAAAATCAATACGAACTTTTCTTGGTTTTTATACAGTTTTGAATGAAAAAAAAGTATCATTTGAAATTACGAAATGTTGGATATAAAACTGAGTTGATCCGAAGACCTTTCTTTATAATCCACAAACCAATTGTTGTTCTTGGAAACTACCACAATTCATTTATCAGGTCAACATTACAATATTGTTATTATTGTCAAAAAATATTTACTGCAGGCTTAACTAACAATATGATTTTTAGGTTTCTCACCTCAATCCATGGTTTTGAAATTTGAAAAGTTTAAACGGTTTAAAGTTTTACGTGAATGCCTTTTTTGACTTATTTTAATGCTACCATCCTGTAACATGTCTATCGACCTGTTTCGACTTTTAAATTTATATCGCTATCGACTTTCTTCGAGGAAAGACCTCCATTTTTTATCGGTTTTATATCTTTCCTATCTAAATTCCTGTTGTTAGCACAGCAGCTAGTATACGGTGGACAACTAAGGACACCTGGATTAATTACTAAGGATTAGTTGCTAGGATACCATTAGCTGCTGGATACCATTAACTGCTTGGAGATTATCAAGACACCTTCAAGATACCTCCAGGTCCACTTCTCTGCACTGCACACCCTTCCCAGAGAAGATATTTACTTAAGATAAGTACCATAAAAAGTCCAGGCTATATACCGATCATTTTGTCCAACTTCTGGCAAGAATAAAATTAATGTTTCAACTTCTTTTTTTTCTAATTTCTTATTCACCCGGCTATAAGAGCTATAGGGAATCGTGTCCGGGCTAAAGTAAGTTTCTAATTTTTTTAATTAATATGTTAATTTCTACAAGGTGTTTCTAGCTTTTTCACCTTGGTTTTCTTTTTTTTTAATTCATTTTTGTACTTTCGTCGACGTCTAAGAGGTAGTGGCGCCCAAAAAACTCTTAAATATAAACATGGGTCTGTCTCGCTTACATTAAAACCTAAGCACAACAGGAACTTTCCAGGCCTGCTGTTACATCAAGAAGCTTGCTTCAAACCATACAAATTTCTTCTAAACTTATAAACTCAGTTAGTTCCATTGTCAAAACCTTCTGGCTGAGTTATGTAAATTGTTCGTTCAAAATATGAGTGAAGGGAAGCAGTAGACATATCAAACATACTAAGATGCATGTTCTCACTTGCTGAACGGTTTACTTAGAAATTTAAAATGGAGAAAGGAAAATGTTATGGATTGAAAAATTTGGGGGAAGTTTCAATAATAAAACAAAAAGAACAGACTATAATCAATCAAAAACTCGAAAACTGAAATAAGAATCGTGAAGATACAGATGGATCAGATGATTAAAGCAAGAGAAGCTGCCTTTTTAGATATAAGGACTTTTATCTACGGTAAAATAAGACAAACGGAGAATTTTTTTATGTCTTTGGTGCTTTGGTGTATTTGAAAGAATGGGAAAATAGACATTCATTCAGATATGTTAAGCAAGTCCTCTCGCAATCCCAATACAAAGACTATTGAATCTGGCAGAAGAAATTTAAAAGATGGAATCCCAAAATGGAGACACGAATATCTTATAATGTGCAGCAAGGGGTAAGCCAATAGCAAAGGTGTTATTCAGGGAAAAGTATATAAGACAGAATGATACTGAATTATTATTCGAAATAAAACTAATTATTGCTTAAGGCGAAGTGATGGTTTTTTCATTCAATGAGATGTTCCCAAGATTTTCATACAAAGCCTAATTCAGTCAATATCAATCCGCAAAATTTGAAGACATTTTTCATCAAAAATTTCAAACTCCCTGTAGAATGCAACAACTACAACGGAGGTCTCAAGTAGTCAACAGAATGTACCCTTCAAACCATACAGAACTAATCTTTTGTTGAAAACGGAGCAATAAATGCACATGATTTATGGAATGTATCCTCCATGACCAACATTTCATCGGAAACGATTTCTTGGTAATGCACCACCGCGCGTATGCTTACAGTTATCGTCCTGTTATATCCAACTTGGAGTTAGTTTTTAATTCATTCCTGCCACTTCTTGGTACTATTAAAATAGTTAAAGTCGAACTAGCAGCTAGAACACAACTGCTAGTTGGGTAAGTCCTAAGTGGGTGTTGAACGAATGTTGTGGTCAGCTTGCAGTCCTGTTTATCGAGTATCCAGAAAACCAACTGCACAGACGCATCTGGCACCGAGCTGCTTTGCCTGACAGTCTCCCAAGATCTTTGAGTAGCACTACAAGAATAATTCTTTGTAATTAATCATCCTTTCTTTACTAAACCTTATTAATTCGATGCCATGTCGATTTAACGGAGTCATTATTGCAAGAGGAGGTCACACCTTCTATCGACCCATTACATTTAATTATTTCTTAAAATTGTAATGTTTTTATCAGATTCAACAGATTAAACGTACTTTTCAATATTACTTCTTTATATACATTTGGCTTAAGAACTATAAATCTTCTTTAAAAACAGAGATTATGACATCGTGAATAAAAAACCAAAATTTTTATGGAGTACGAGGCATTTTGATACCTGTTATAGATCAGCAGCATCCTAAAGGGTGTTTCAAATTCCGGATAAAAAACATCTTCTTATTCATATTTCCAAATTGACCTTTAAATTAATATTTCAACCAGAATATCACTAGAGAGGTATTCGCCTACAGTTCACAAAAAAATGATCAAAATCGAATGAGTGGTTCAAGAGAGATTTGAAAATGTGTCAAATTTTTGGTTGATGGATTTTTTTTGTCAATGTATTTTAACTGCCAACAAGGAAATATTCATTTTTCCACAAACTTCGTTCTAGGATTTTTTTTCTTTATTCTAATGTATTTTTTGCTAGATATAAAATCAATCTTGGTAATATCACCTTGTATACGCAATGTATTAGAACGTAATGTATTTTTTAAGCGCCACCCTCGCGGAACTCCATGCAGAAATGAAAACGACAACGCACACCATCTAGCTCGCATATTACTGCAGGCTATTCGTAAATTTACGAGTTTAAGATATCAATAAGGCATGTCCGCATGATGCACGGTCCCTTAATAACTTTGTTCTCTGGAATTGTGTCAAATAAACAGTGGTGTATCAACAATGTAGAGGATTCGAGAAATTCTTTTCCAAAAGCTGAACCTGAATTCAATTAGATACTACACCAATAAAAAGCTATTTTCTCATTATTTGTATCATCATTTTATGGGTAGAAACATTTGAACCCCCGAACTTCTGACTTTGATGGTTCAATCTATTTCGTTATTCTTGACTCAACCACACAAAAATTCCATTCACCCGGAAATATATTGTTGAAATTGATAAATCACATAAGGTGTCGTTTCGAAGCTCCTGTAATTTTTTTTCAATCCGTCATCATGGAGCTGAAAATTTCGTAAAAATGTCCTAAGGAAACCACTTTGGATATTGAATGGACGTCGATTTCCGGATATCCACCAGTATGAGGCTTCGAATTCTAGGCTCCTCAGTTTTAAGGCTTTTTTGCTCTTGGTTGTACCGTTTATGGGAAGAGATCAGTAGTCCTTATCAGACTCGACAGAATTTTCACTAGATCCTTCTTAGAGCAATCCTCCCTTGATGATTTAGTCCTAGTCTAGTCCAAGGAGATTCGAATATAATGTGTTTCCTCCTCTTCAATGCATAATCGACAGATAGGTTCATACCTATATATACCAATTGTATGCTGGTGTTTGCTCAGGGTACAGTGACCGGTGAGTATCCTGTCACATTTCTTATCTGGCCCCTGCTGAAATTTACTATTTCGTTAGTCAGCGACTCCGAGGGTTTTCTGACCAGAAGTTTACTGAGTTTCTGCTTTGGCACGTGAATCCACCTAGATATACAACCACGTGCTGCAGTTTTTGATATTGCAAATGCTGGTTCAGGACCAGTGAATGCAGTTTCAGACCCTTGCTTTGCTAGGGTGTCTGCCATTTCATTGCTTACAATACTCTTGTTCTTCGGGACTTGAGTGCTGGGGTTAAGAGTTTTTGAAGGCAGTCCCAAACCAGTCTAGATTTGATCTGGGGCTAAAGATTTCACTGCTACCTGACTATATCTGAGAGTATAAGGATCTTTTGGCCTTTAAACACCCTTCAATGTTCATTTGCAAACACGTATCGTGCACTCTTAAAAATGCAGATCACAATTACGTCCATCATTCTAGAAATTTATACATATCTGTTCATCCGTTTCAAAAATAACGCCTTGAGGCTATACTTTCCCTCTACCCAGTATATAAACAGACTGCATCTAGCTGGATCGTGGGATTATTATTATATTTCAAATATTTAATTGAGTCATTTCGTTTTGTCAATGTAGGCCAAGCAATAGAGCATTAAAATAGTGAGATTACCTATTGCTTGGCCCAATACTGCTCTGATTCAACCCATCGCTATGGAAAAATATATTAGCCAAAGTCCACTAATTTCCATATAAATAATGAACTAATAGTCAATAAATAAATAACAGTATTTCCTGCAAATCAGAGTATTGCCTTCGACTTATGAGGTGTCAGCTTCAATTTTTTCGACTACATTTACTTGCTTATTTCACGTAGTAAGTGATTCGTCAATTTATGTCATATTCATTTGTGAAGAACATAAAAACTTGTTTGTGTATATATTTTGACATCATAATTTTTTCAAAAAGAACGCCTCTGGTTGGTGAAAGAAGAGATAGTGATAAGAAAGGGCCTAACAACACAAACCGACGGAAGAATATGGTATATAGTTGAATGCTGCCGCCTGCTCTCTTGTACCACAACCAGTTCGACAGCGTGATTCTGTAGGTGGCCGTTAGATACATTGTTATTAGTTGTTCCGAATGATTTGCACTCTATACAGCTGGACTCCTATATAACTCATGCTTACTTCACAATCGATTGTATATTTATTCCGCCTGCCTGCTTGGATGTATATACTTTGAATAATGCAGAAGAAGACTTGAATTCCGATAACTGTAATCTGAATAACGTAAAAGATTTTCTGACCGAATTAATTCCGTACAACAAATACAGTTTATTAGATAAAACAATGTAGGAAAGGGTAGTCCACAGTGAAAAAAAAATATCTTTAAAATTTTTTCAATTAATTGTGTGAACAAAAAAACAAAACAGTATACCAATACGCTTTAATAAGCATCTATTGCATCTAAAATTGCATTAGTTCAGTTTAGAAAAATTTTTGAAATGGTTTTCAAATTGTTTTAAAAAATGTCAAAAATGTCTCACTGTGTACATCATTCGTGCACAATGAGACACCGGTTTTTTTTTCATGTTACACTTCACTTAAAACATATTAATGTGTGTACATTGACTCTAAATTATTTTTAAAAATTAACATTTTTAAAAGATGTTGGAAAGTATATATTGTAACGGATTGAAAATACAAGAGCATTCAAAATAACGTTTAAATCTATTAAAAAACTTAGCAGCAACTGAATTTGATAAAAAGTATTGATGATTATAAGCATTAAGGATTGTTATCATGAAATAATATAATAGTAAAATACCTATGTATGATTTATTATAAAGTAACTGATAATACTTACAGTTTATACTAGGTACAATTGCCAAAACTATCTTTTAATATTTTTTAAAAATATTAATTGATGAGAATAGTAAGAAAAAGGGTGGAAACACATTATTTGGAGTCTTCTCATAAATTACTGAGACAATTCAAATCCAAGACTTCAGTTGTGAACCTAAAAAAATAAACTATAGTAACACTTGTAAATAAAAAAGAAACACATAAACTGCAACTAAAGGGTGCAAGGACATTTTATAAAAGGTTTTGAATAACTAAAATGCTTTAATTTCGGAAAATTTAAAAGAAATCATTTTGACAATGGGAAATTTTTAAAGTGTGATTTCTATGTCTAGAAGAGGTTTTAAGATGTAAGATTTGTACATTTAATATTATGTTTTATGTAGATTATAATTATATGTGTAAAAAAGGTGTGTGTAAGAAAATCAAAAATACCAAAATAACTTTTCACCATCCTCGTATATCAGTTTTGACACAAATTTTATTAAAAAATTTAACATAGTGACCTGTGACTTGTGTGTTTAATAAAAGTAAAAACTCCAAGAGGATGGCTCATTCCAGTTTTTTCACTTTCACAATAAAGTTATTACAACATTTAGTTATTTATTTATTTTAACAACAAAGGTAACCTAATTTTCTCACCCTCTTCAGCAGTACTTCTTTTAAAATTAAATGTGATTATTGAAGGGTTACATGAAGAGGGCCTATGGGTTCGTTACTTCACACAATTTCGACCAAAATTAAGAAGGAAAACGTGGTAGTAAATAGTTTATTTGCTGTTTGATACTATTGGTACAAATTTGTATGTAAAAGTATTTTAAAGTAATAAGCAAACCAAAGATATGGTGTTATCAACAATTACGAAGTCCCCTTTTAGTACTAGAAGGTGTACACAATTCAAATAAAGTAAGTATAACTTAGATTATAATATACTATGGGTACGATACCTTAAATACGTGAATTACTACCAAGATTTAGTGAGTCTATTATAGGTATTTTTTCTTTATGAGTTTCTCTAATCTGATAAATCTGATATAAATATATCCCTATAAACTGTAATTATTATCTATATTTTAGGTGGATATGATACTACAACACTATGATGATCTCTTGATGATGTTCTTTGTCTGCGATAAGTACTTATCTAAGGAAAAAAAAAGAACACTCTTACTTGTTACTGGAAAATGACGATTTTCTGTTGGCAAGCCATGCAATGAAGTAAGGAAAGCAACTGTTTTCAGCTAAAGGGTAGGTAACTTTCTACTTGATAAGCCAGGTCTATGAAGCAAGAAAAGCAAAGCAAGTTCAACTGATGACTACGGTGAGTGTGACACTATTCAATACTTGTGATTCTAATGGTTGCATGCGGTGGCGAATAAAAGTCAAGTAGGAATAATCATCAGTCAGGTAGTAGTAAGTAAAAGCCTAAAAGAATTATAGAATATAAAACTACAAGCATCTTATTTATAATAAGAAATAATGAAAAGCAACTCTGTCAACTTACCAAAGGTGGTGGGTGGCTTTTATGTGGAATAAATTAAACCATTAAATATCCCCGTTAGGGCTTCTTCCCAAATCCTTTGAAGAAGAGTATACAAATAAGTTTAACTTACTGTTTGTTTCTTTTGTATTTCAGGCTATTTTAAATCCGAAATTGCTTCGACAAATTCGAACCCATGTGGTTCAAAAGGCAGCCATTTAAAAAAAGAAAAAAAAATGACAAGGTACAAGTCAAAGTATGCAGTCTGAACATTCGAACCATTAGGCCATTAAAAACTAATTAACCAATAACGATAATTGATCAGTGAGCTATTTTACTTAATAAACCAAGACCAACAATTAAATCAATGAAGAAGAAGAAATTCAGATTGTAAACAATAAAGATTATCCCTTACTTTAAAACAAACACACGGTATTATTTATAATTCTGTTCTTCTAAGTTTGAATAAATATGGAAACATTAGAAGTTATATATTTTTTCCTTCTTTAAGGTAAGCTTTTGGTTATTTATCGTTAATATTTTTAATAACTGATTCCAAACCGTAACACACCCCTCTTTCCCAGGTAAAAGTTTTTTTTTTTCCCATAAAAATAAACTTGACTACAAGCTTTCGCGGATATGGAAATGTATCAATATTAATTCAGTAAAGTACAACCATATAAACTAATCTACCAAAAAAAATTAAATCTACCGAGAATCTGGTGGATGAGATTTTAAATCCTTCGCATGCCAGATTCCACTATTTTTACCCCCTTCGTCCTCCAACTCGTAGGTCCATGGGGAGACTATTCGTTTGACTTTAAACGGTCCCACAAATTTATTTGCGAACTTAGAAGTAAAACCTACAGACGCATCGGATATAACGAAATTTTTCTTCCAAACCCTTTGACCTATACTGAACCTTTCATCTCTATGACGAAGATTATAATGTTTGCTACTTTGTTCATAGGCTTTGGTTAACCGTCTGTTAACCTCATGATATATGTCTACAATATTATCTAGACGTGTCAAGTCATCCGTCTTACGTTCAACCCAAATAATATCCCCAACAGGTAACTGTGACTTCCCAGATATATTGACTTCTCGTCCAAACATAAGGTAATTTGGCGTATATCCGGTCACTTCATGTCGTGCAGACCGAATAGCCCAAGAGATCTTGGCTAAGACACTATCCCATTTTTTATGGTGATCCGAAACATATGCTGTTAACATAGATTTAATAACACGATGAACGCGTTCTACAGGGTTACTTTGAGGATGATAGTTGGCGGTATAAGTTATTTCAATATCATATTCTCTCATGAGTTTTTTAAATCGATCACTGTGGAACTGAGTGCCATTATCAGTTATGACCTTTCGAGGTGCACCATAAATTAGGATAACTTGTTCTTCGAATATTTTCGACATAAGTTCAGCGGTGGCTGATCTTAAAGGAAATAATAGCACATACTTAGAAAAACAATCGGATACCGAAAAGATGTAGGTATAACCAGCGCTTGTTCTGGGTAACGGTCCAACAAAATCGATGCTAAGTAGTTGAAAGGGCCTAGAAACCATCGGAGTTCTGCTTAACATTAAACCAGGTGAAGGTTTCTGTTCAGGTTTAGTTTGTATACAAACCGTGCAATTTCTAATATATCTAGCCACGTCGTCCCTTAATTTTGGCCAGTAATACTTTTGAACAATCCGACCAACTGTTTTATATACTCCTAAGTGTCCACAGGTGGGTGGATCGTGATGAATCCTAATAATTTCTTTTCTACTTTCTTTAGGAACCACCTCTAACCACTGCTCTCCACCGTTGAGGTAGGTATTAAAAGTATTCCTTTCCTTTTTAAAAATTTTTGGTCCTTCTATTCTCCACAAAGAATATTTAGATGGGAACTTCTGAACCAAATCCCACATTTTCGAAAACCATTTATCGGTCGTAACCGGATGGTCTAGAATAACAGAACAATCGATTTCGTCCAGTACAGGAACAGATCGAGACAATGTATCTGGAACAATGTGGTCCTTACCCTTTCGATGAATTACATCAAAGTCATACTGTTGTAATCGGATGACCCATCTAGCAATTCTTCCAACCGGATCTTTGATTTGATGAATCCACTTCAGAGAGTAATGATCTGTGATAAGGGTGAAATGGGAGCCTTCAAGATAAGGACGAAGCTTTTCAATTGCGAACAGTACAGCCAAGCATTCTTTTTCAGTCGTGCTGAATTTTCTCTCGTTTTTTGTCAGAGATCGAGAAAGGTAACAGATAACTTTTTCTTCCCCATTCTGAACCTGGCATAAAACTGCTCCTAACCCATAGTCTGATGCATCTGTTTGCAATATGAAAGGTAAGTCAAAGTTAGGACAGGATAGAACTGGTGCCGATACCAGGTGTTCCTTGATGGTATTAAGCGCTACATTGCACATTTCATCCCAAACAAATTTAGTATTCTTCCTTAGTAAATTTGACATCGGGGCAATGATGGTAGAAAAATTTGGGACAAACCGTCTGTACCAAGATGCTAACCCCATAATTCTCCGAGTCTCAGAGACATTCTTGGGAGGCGGAATACGTAAAATTGCCTCTACCTTCTCGGGATCCACAATCAATCCTGAGCTATTAACTACATAACCAAGGTATTTCAATTCGGCTTTACAAAACTTACATTTATCTTTATTTAATGTCAATCCCGCATCCTTTATTCGTTTTATAACCTCCCGAAGGACTTCTAGATGTTTACTAAAGGTTGGAGTGCAGATCACAATATCATCCAAATAGACCAAAACATAATTTTCAAGATCGACTCCAATGACTCGATCAATGAACCTTTGCCAAGTGGCAGGAGCATTATGCAAACCGAAGGGCATTCGTCGAAATTGGAAGAGACCTCTAGTTGGGACCACAAATGCTGTAAGAGGTCTAGAATCTTTAGCAACCGGGATCTGCCAATATGCCGATTTGATGTCGAGTGTTGTTAAGTATTTAGCATCTCGAAGTTTATCTAAGGTGGCACTTATAAACGGTAAAGGATAAGCATCTTTTTTACTGACTTCATTCAATCGTTTATAGTTTACACAGAAACGATAGCTTCCATCCGGCTTTTTCACCATCACTATTGGAGATGCCCACGGCGAATTTGAGGTTTCTACTATTCCATCTCTTAACATTTTATCCAACTCTTCATTGACACATTTCTGTAGGGTTGGTGATAGAGGATAATGGCGTTGTTTTATGGCTGGACTGTCGGTTGTTATTGTATGTTCCACCATTGACGTACATCCTGGAGTCATTGGCATATTCTTAAAAGTTTCATCTACTAGTGTTTCTAAGGCATAGCGTTGTTCGGCATTAAGATGATCCAAAGGTTTCACAGCACAAAGATAATCAGAAGTACTGGGTTCGTCAGAACGAAAACACCAGTTATCCGAATATAAATTAGGAATTATTTCCATCCGAGTCCAGAAATCTACTCCCAAAATTAGACTGTGAGGAATGGACGGTACAACTAAAACTTTAAAAAATTTTATTTGTGATTCTAACTCAATTGGCAAACTAACACTTCCCCACACCGGGCACAAGTTTCCATTCGCCACTGTTCACTCTTTTTGAGAGCTAGCTTCTAGAGTGCAGATATTCTTTAATATATTCCAACCCTGTTCTCCGATTACGGTCACACTACAACCACTGTCTAGTAACCCTATAAATTTATGACCATAAATATGAACTTTAAGATAAGGACGGGTATCCTTCTTTGCATGCGACAACACATACTCTAGAACCGCCATAGTCCATGGTTCGGTGGTCGAGGTTTGGTAAGAAGAGGTTGGCGACCGACCTACTGCTGACCTCTCTTCGCGTTTTTTTGTATACACTTTGAACAAGAGCTTAAGACAATTCCTTCTTGACCACATCCGAAACAAAATTTATTTCGTGGCTTAGGACATTTACGAAATCGATGACCTGTTTCCTTACAGTTCCAACATAGAACTTGATTTGACGTTGTGGCAAAAGTATTGGTTATGGAAGAAATATTTGTGTCGACTCTATCATTGGTTACGTTTCCTTCTGCAACCGATACAGAATAAGTTGGAGTTGTTTTACTAGTACTATTCTTTTTGTAAGCTAGTTCAGGTTCAAGAAGTTCTCTTAAATTGGTAGGAGGAGGGCAAAATCGCATTGTTCTAATAGAAGTCTCTTCTATCATCCTACATTTCAAAGTCAGTTCCTGGATCGTTTCAATTACTTGAAGAGCAAGTTGGGATTGGATATAAGGTAAGAGATTCCTACGGATCATTTTTACGCGAACAGACTCTTCTGGCTTTGATGATCCTAGTTTGATAAAAAGATTTTCCATGATGCAGATATATGTTATCACTTTTTCTTTTGCTCCCTGTGTCCTTCTTCGGATCTCTTCCCAGAGATCAATTTCGTAGTCATATGGTAGGAAGTCATGTCGAAGCCGATGGGTTAATTCCTCCCAAGACTGAAACGACTGAGTTCTAAACCAAGCTAGTGCATCTTTTTTAAATAACTCATATGCTGATCTTAATAACAAATGTTTTGAAATACCCCGAGAAATCCTCATTTCCTCAATTCTCTCTAAGAAATTGGTAACACTACCCTCTCCATCAAAAAATATTTTCCAACGACTTACATCAAAGAATGGTTTAGAAGACTCCACGATAGATGTAGAATTTAAAGTTGATATCTCGATATTTCTAAGTCTTTGTTTCAAAATCACTCGAAGAGTTAATTGTAGGATCTGTACGGCTTTGATTTGAAAAACCTCTCGGTATGTGCATTTGCTTCTGCACAGGTGGCACAAATTGTTGATAAGAAACTGAAGCTTCTGTTTGTGAGGTCGTAGGTCTGAGCAAACATGAAGGATAACTAGCTCCTGAGATCCATTCCGAATTTCCAAAACAATTATTCGGCCTCTGATTTACAGATTCAACATCAGAGAATCTCACAGAATGAGACCTAGACTGAGTAGGATAGAGTAAGTCCAAAACCGGATCTTTCCTTTTTAGTGTGGTAGATGAATAGATTCCAGTAGTTCGATTGTCTTCTTTGGGAGTTTCTGTTGAAATCTTCTCAGTATTGAAGGTTGAATGATTCTCTCCTGCTTGATGTTGAGATGAGCTGGCAACATCTATCCCAACATGGTTTCGTTCGGATTCTCTTTCTGAATATCCCTCTATTTTCTCGTCTCGTCTGATTCTATTTATCAGTGTTGGACGGATACTATCATTAGACTGAACCAATTCTGGCACCAGAGGGTTTGGTTCATCTAATATAGATCCTTCATACACTATATTTTCATCCAACAAGTTGGAAAAAGTAGTCTGATATTCTTCTTCGCGACAGGTATCCCTTATACGTCCTAATTCATTTGTATACCGTAAACATTTAGAAACTAAGTTGGATCTAGCTTCTTCCAAGTCCGTATCACTAAGGATTAGACGTTGCAATCGAGAATAGACATGTGATAATCTTGAAGATATCCTTTTATATTCGTTATCTCGGTTGGCATAATTAAAATTAATAATACCTTTCCATAAATCTTCCAGTTTTTGTATACAGATGTTAATTTCCTCTGTTGGGATAAATTTATCAAGTGTTAATTCTTCAGATCCCAATCCCGCTTTTTCCATCTGCATAGCTACTCTCAATGCAGCCCGATTTTCTTGAACAGTATTATACACAGGTATGTTTCTTAATAACAACTCATAGACAAGTTCATCTCCTAGAAGTCGATTCACTTCAAACATTTTGAAAATATAAAACTAATATGTATAGGTACCTCTTAAGTTAATCGTTAGTAAACTTCAACTATTTAAGTAAGTATATGCACTGAACTTTGTGAACGTTACTTAATTTTACCTACAACTTCAGCACAAATATTTCCCTAACTCTTTCTCGCAAATTCAAGTGAATTAAAATGGTAAAATTATAGTTTATATGTGTATAAGAATCTAAATTTACTACACACTCAACAAATAAATTTGTTTTAAATATAACACCAAATTACTGCTTTTAGTACACCGCTTAGAATTTAAATTCAAACCAATAAAACAATTTTGTATTAATTAGTAGTATCAAATTATAGCGTAATTGTACTTCGTATTGCGTTTAGAATTAAATTCAATTTAAAGAAAAACAAATCAAAAGAGTATTACGTAGTAATATCAAATTACTCCCCACCCCTTCCTAAAAAAACCAAAAACAACCAAAGGCCTACCTTGAAAATCTTAAATCAGTGAACAGCAAAATCGAAAATCGATTCTTCCCAAACAATCGTACAGCGACCGAATAAATAAGTCGAATTTGCTTGTCAAATGTCAATGTCAACCTGTAAACTTTTCGTCACCCAAAATAAAATAAAATAAAATAATTAAAAAATATAATGCACATATAGGTACATTTAAAACTAAATATGGAAATAAGTCAGAATAAAACCTTTCCTATCAAGAACCTGATCCTAATATTTGGTTTAAAATAAATCAAAGCGAAAACCAGCGCTGGCCAAATACTGTCTAGGTGGAGGCCAAAATAGAGAAGAAGAAGAAGAAAGTTTGTTGTCTATTATTTTTTTGTAGAAAAAAATATAAAATATCCACCTAAGTGCAAAAATTAAGAAAAACTACCTCCTAACTGATTATACACATTGGTGCGCCATTTTTATTACAACATTTAGTTATTTATTTATTTTAACAACAAAGGTAACCTAATTTTCTCACCCTCTTCAGCAGTACTTCTTTTAAAATTAAATGTGATTATTGAAGGGTTACATGAAGAGGGCCTATGGGTTCGTTACTTCACACAATTTCGACCAAAATTAAGAAGGAAAACGTGGTAGTAAATAGTTTATTTGCTGTTTGATACTATTGGTACAAATTTGTATGTAAAAGTATTTTAAAGTAATAAGCAAACCAAAGATATGGTGTTATCAACAATTACGAAGTCCCCTTTTAGTACTAGAAGGTGTACACAATTCAAATAAAGTAAGTATAACTTAGATTATAATATACTATGGGTACGATACCTTAAATACGTGAATTACTACCAAGATTTAGTGAGTCTATTATAGGTATTTTTTCTTTATGAGTTTCTCTAATCTGATAAATCTGATATAAATATATCCCTATAAACTGTAATTATTATCTATATTTTAGGTGGATATGATACTACAACACTATGATGATCTCTTGATGATGTTCTTTGTCTGCGATAAGTACTTATCTAAGGAAAAAAAAAAGAACACTCTTACTTGTTACTGGAAAATGACGATTTTCTGTTGGCAAGCCATGCAATGAAGTAAGGAAAGCAACTGTTTTCAGCTAAAGGGTAGGTAACTTTCTACTTGATAAGCCAGGTCTATGAAGCAAGAAAAGCAAAGCAAGTTCAACTGATGACTACGGTGAGTGTGACACTATTCAATACTTGTGATTCTAATGGTTGCATGCGGTGGCGAATAAAAGTCAAGTAGGAATAATCATCAGTCAGGTAGTAGTAAGTAAAAGCCTAAAAGAATTATAGAATATAAAACTACAAGCATCTTATTTATAATAAGAAATAATGAAAAGCAACTCTGTCAACTTACCAAAGGTGGTGGGTGGCTTTTATGTGGAATAAATTAAACCATTAAATATCCCCGTTAGGGCTTCTTCCCAAATCCTTTGAAGAAGAGTATACAAATAAGTTTAACTTACTGTTTGTTTCTTTTGTATTTCAGGCTATTTTAAATCCGAAATTGCTTAGACAAATTCGAACCCATGTGGTTCAAAAGGCAGCCATTTAAAAAAAGAAAAAAAAATGACAAGGTACAAGTCAAAGTATGCAGTCTGAACATTCGAACCATTAGGCCATTAAAAACTAATTAACCAATAACGATAATTGATCAGTGAGCTATTTTACTTAATAAACCAAGACCAACAATTAAATCAATGAAGAAGAAGAAATTCAGATTGTAAACAATAAAGATTATCCCTTACTTTAAAACAAACACACGGTATTATTTATAATTCTGTTCTACTAAGTTTGAATAAATATGGAAACATTAGAAGTTATATATTTTTTCCTTCTTTAAGGTAAGCTTTTGGTTATTTATCGTTAATATTTTTAATAACTGATTCCAAACCGTAACAAAGTCTAAGAAAAAGTAGTTCCAATATCGATAAAGTAGGGAGTCAAGTTACCTTGACTTTTGACAGGATGACATTTTGAAGTTTAAGAGTGTGGTAAATTTAAAATTCTTCAGGTGATGAGAAATCAACAAGATTTCTTTTAAAAATCTCACCAATTTGTTTATGGACGACAAATTTTTCTTCCTAAAGTGAGAAGGAAAGAAAATAGATTGGAATCCGATGCTATTTCCCTGAGCATCTAAGGAAGAAGGACTAACAAGAAAAAAATAAGGTACCTATTTCTTTCTTCCTACAATATAAAATAAAAGAAAGTTAATTATTAAATAATAACAATAATATTCTAAACAGATTTGCTATAGCTAAAAAAATAACTAGATAGAGACTTAAAGGCCATAATGTTAATAATAAAAGAGAAAAACAAAAACAATAAATGCATTTACACTAAAAAAAAGCAATTAAAGAAGATTTGACATATTCATTATTTACTGTAGTATTTATATTTTTATGTATTATTATTAGATTGTAAACATCTATCTATTTTATTCTTTTGCTCATAGACTGAACAAGTTTCTAGTTTTCCTTTATGAATAAATACTTTACTAAAATTAATTTCCACTTACCTTGTTGGTCGATAAGCAATTTTCATCATTGATTTTGTACTTATATGATAAACATTGTTTTTTGTAAACACTTCTCACTTGCAAACTGATTTATTGAATTCAGCAATTATTTTACTATTCTTCAAGTGTGGAAGGGATGGTAATACATCATACATAATTTGCCACTGTGTTAGATTTTGTTTCTCAATAAAAAATATGATATTTCTTCGTTTAATTCAACAACTTGTCTATTATTGAACAGCCATTTTGGAGATAATTAATAAGAGTGCGTAGAGCGTCGACTCCAAACACAACTAACGAATCCGACTGAGATAGGTAGTTTTGTGCTTTATCAGAGTAAGTTACAGGGTTGTACTGAGTGAGAAAGGTCAGGTAAATTTAATAAAATTTTAATAGGTGGAATTATATAAAAAAATAAAAAGATCATGTACTGTATTCAATACTTCATATTTATTTTATTTTTAAATAAATATTGGCGCCCAACTATACAGTACAATAAAATCACAATTCAATAATCAATTTAATAAATAAAAATAATTTGAAAATGTACCCCATTACCCCATACACACATAACAATATATCTGCTCAAACGTTCAGTTTTCATTGCACTTGGTGGCAGTTAAAGCATAACGATATCGTACTGGTTTACAGAAGCTAAATGGGGGATATCTGGAAATGTAAATCCATTGGTTTTTAGACCCTTCCTAAGGTAGGACACTTCATAATCGTTTGCTGCGTCCTTCCCTTTTAATATATTTGCCACTAAGAAGACATCGTTCGGGAACCGAACCACAACAAAGTTGCCAACGATAGGTTTCCATTCTAATTCTTGAAACTCTGTAAACGATTCTTCTTCATCTGATGACTGATCATCATAAATTATCTGAAAGTATAATTTCTGTAGAAAATTAAATTCATAGAGATATTACCATTGTTTACCTGAGAATCATCTTCGGCGTCTGATGTTTTGTCACTATCTTGAGTCCTTGAATTTTTCGTAGTCTTGTTAAATAAATCCGTGGTAACTCGTTTTATTTCTTCAATTTTTTGCATTTTCAACTGGTTTTCCAATTTCTTCTCTGTTTTTCCAGAAATTTGGTCCTTTTCTGGCTTATCCGTCAACACTGAGCTTCTTCCACGTTGACGTCCAGATGATTCCTTCTTTGGTAGTAAAGCTTTAGGAAATCCACGAAATATTTTCGGGGAAATAAATTCTGTTTCCTTTTCTTGATTGCGGTTTTTTACAACTACTTCAAGTTCTTCATTTTCTTTATTTTCAGGTTCAGTAGATCTTTCTTCAACAGAAGTAGATACCTCAAGATGTTCTAGAGGCCTATCAGTTACTGAGGAAGTGAAATAATCAGCATCTGTAAATACATCCTGGTCAAACGGGAATATTCCGAACCTCTTGAAGCCCGAAATTATATTTGAAGATATCACGGCCTTTGGTAGAGCTCTTTCAGTAATTTCAGCAAGTTGCAATATAGTAATGGGAATACCAGGATTTTTAGCCAGCCAGATATCGACTTCTGCATTATAGTATGCCTTTAATGGCCCTAAGACATCTAATGGTTGCATCTTATAGCTACAGTGCGGGGGCAGTGTTAAAATCATAACTCCATGCTGCTTGGCCATGTTTAAAACTTGAATACTCGTGGTTATCACATATGAGTAAAGGGGGGTATCTTTTGTACTACTTGTGTATTTGATGAAATGTTCCATTACAGAAACAAATAGTTATGTTGTCATCCACCCGAATGAATTATCTAGGCCAAGTGTTCCAGTTGGTGCCCCATTAATAATATGCTGTTTGGAATTTTTTCTAGGAAAAATCATTACTGGAGTTATAAATGTTCCTGCATCTGAAATACCCACCAAGAGAGTTACTAGTTCTCACCTCTCGCCACTAGAGCTCTGGTTTAGTTGCTTTACTCCCTTGTGTTCAATGACCTTTTTGGGTTTTTGGACTGTAGTCAGGATGGTTTCGTCCAAGTTGAAGACTCGTGATCCATCTGCTAACTGTGGAAATCGTTTCAAAATGGACTTCAGGTAATTAAGAAATACTGTAACATTGTATTGTGCCCGTTAAACGATGTTAGTCTAGATAGACTGCAAGCTTCAGGTTTTCTAATACTTAGTTTCTGGTTGCGATATAGGAAACCTCTCACCCATTCTTTGCCAGCAATTTTTTTTCTTTCCACGATTGTGGAATTTTAATGTTCTCTTTTGCCATATCATAAGCTAATTTTTTTAAAGCTACAGTTGATAATCCATACGCCGTTTTACTACATATTTGTGAATACTCGCAAAGATCAGCTTCCTGTTCTTTGCTAAATATTTGCCTAACTTCATAATGCGGCTGCGTTCTTATTTCAGTACCTGGATGTGATTGGGCCTTATTCACATATCGATGCAGCGTCTGTAGTGGAATTCCACTAGTTCTCGCAGCCAATGTCTTTAAGTTTAAGGCAAGTTGTTTTCTCTTGTATTTTCAAAAATTGTACATCAGTTATTGTTTCCAATTCATTCAAACAACTATGATTTAAAATTTAGAATTTTTTTACGAATAATGCCTAGGCGTAATCTTAGTGCGGATGAAGCTAGTTGGGCTATTGGTATGATTGATGCAGGTCGTCTCCAAAAGTTGCGGACGTTTTCCCAGTCACTGAAAATGTCATTTCGCGGATTCTCCGTAGATATCGAGCAACTGGACCTGTAAAAAACCTCTGAGTACTTGTAAAATCACACAAATGCTTCTGGTGTTTCTGTTTCTGTCCATAACTCTTCTGCACCAGAAAAGCATTGTTGCTCTGATAGTAATTTTTACCAGGGGTCCTCTACAATTCAGTTTGGAATCATGGGTGTCTCCTAGATATTCAACTTCTTTGCATATTTCTAGTTTTTCTCCAAACAGCTCCATTCTGCCTTGCGGGAGAACTCTTCTATTCGTAATAGCAGATAGTTATTTTTGGATTAACTAAAAAGTCCTTTAAGGCACCAGTCTTTCACAATTCGTAGGGCTTCTTGTAGGACATTCATTAATGTCATTGGGAATTTCCCATTGGTGACAAGTAATCCACAATTGGATCACGTGAGAAGTAGTCGAACGGGGTGGTGCTACCAGGATGATGGACTAGGCAAACGCTAAGACAGATCATTATCATAATCTATTCATTTTTTTTCTATTCTCGTTAGATGGAAAAAACAATAGTACAATTCATTAGTCTGGATTGAATAAACTTGATATTCTATAACCGAGCTTTGTTCCTACTGGCATTTAGGAACCGTTCTGGAATCGTATCGAGTACTGTATAGAGCGCAACCTTGAATTAGGGATGGACACATCAACTTTATCACCCCTTCCAGAAGGTAGTTTTTGTACCGTCCCAAGAACGATACGCGCGAAAGAAATACAGCACTTGCGCGAACGATATCTAGAACGGTTCTATCGCCAGTTGGAACAAACCTATTATAGTGTTGAAATACAATATGAAACCAAGAAAATAATTTAAAATAAAAATTAAAGTGAGTACGTAAAATTGAAGGTTGGTGAAATTTGGTTTAGGTCAAATGCAAGGCAGCACTGTGAATCACGCAGTTGTTCGAAAATTTTTGAGGAAGGACAAGTTTACGTGTCACTGAGCCGAGTGAAGTCTTTGGAAGGATTACATATTGAGGAGTTAGATTGCAACCAATTGACAGGAAAAACCTGCTCCTAAAGAACTAAATAGAATAAGAAATATTAGGTTAGGTTTGTGGCTCAATAAACTAAGCAAGAGCAGCATCGCCACCTTTTTGTGAGTTCTAGGAATAAAATGAAGTAGCAGATGAACTAGCGAAGAGAGGAACTAAAGCACCCTTTTGCGGTACGTAGGGTTTGGGTAGGTTGGGTTTGTGGTGAGTGGGTCTATAAGGCCCTCCACTGCGACTCGCAAGAGTCTATTGTGGCTCATATCTATTCAGATTTCACTAAACAATCCAGCTTCTTAACAAAGCCGATTAGTTTGTTTGGTGAATGATATTTCAGGACCCTGCCAAACATCAGATACCTGATTCGAGCCGCAGCGGGGCAGGCACAAATTATATGCTCTGTTGTTTCATCATCTTCCAGACAAAGACGACAAGTCGGATCTTCCGACAGTCCAAATCTTAGCATATGATGCAGATAACAGTGGCCTGTTAGACAACGTGGGTCATGCATGCAAGTCTAACATTTGTTTGGAGACATTCTTCGAAGGATGTATAAAAGCCTTTGAATGAACCAATCCTGGTAAATTATGCCAGAAGTCTAAACCTCCTCTTGCTGAGCAGGTATTTAGTTTGTATGGCAAAGCAAGAAATATTAAGTAACTAAAAAAAACTAAAAACTAAAAACTAGAATCTTGGAGAGTGGTGTGTTGACTGGTACCTAAAGCCCATGGAATTATTTTTTAGCGTTTAGTACATTATCCACATCATTATAATTATTTTTTTATTATTTTCACTTACACTGCGTCAACCACTTGGGTCATTGGCAGTTTAACAGCTTGGGGAATAGGTATATATAGTAAATTTTATACCCATTTAGAATAAGACCATCCTTATTTATTATTAATAAATCGGTTGAAACAAAAAATTACCAACAAAAATGAACGTCGTAACTAATTTATTAGATGTCACGTTTTTGAAGTTACGACAAATTTTGATTTCATGTTAATGTCAGATGGTTCAAGAAGCCGCATACGTTAAGTTACTAAAACGGCTGGTACCTCTAAATAGGTATTAATTTTACTATATATGGAAGTACTTACAAATATAATTAATAGTCTAGAGCTTATAAATATTGATTGATTTAAGAAATTGTAGGGTTTTGTCTAATTTGTTCGTGAGAGCTGTCTTTATATTATTGGGAACACCGCACAAACTACCCCGATTATTAAGATATGGACAATCTTTTTTTTTTCGGGCCGAGATGGGAAAGGCCCAAACAGTGTTGGACTCATCCCCAACCAACCAAACCCACCTCAAACTCGCCGTTACCCCCGCCTCGGAATCACTACCCTTGCATACTTCGAGACGGGCGGCGGTCCCTCGCACACTCTCCGCTCACACCGTCGTTTTCTCCCTACTATCACTCCTACCTCTCATGCCATATCGAGACCTTCTTTCCCCCTAACCATGCTCTCTACTACTCCACTCACCTCCATTCATTCCTCCTCCCCCCTCAACATTATCTCCACCATGTTCTCCCAGTACACCGCCTCCCCTAGTTCCTCCAGCATCTAAACACATGCCCCACATCATCCTCCACTTCACACCACTCGCATACTCCAGTCTCTCTTCTCCCAATCTTGCGGAGGTACCCTACTTTCGACTCATGTCCAGTGAACACCTGTGTCAAGAAGTAGTTCACCTCCCCGAATTTCCGGTCCATCCAATATCTCCTACTCACAATCGCTCCTTTTAGCGCGCCTTCATACTCCTCCCACCTTCTCTCCATTTCCTCCTCCATCCATTCCTGTACTTCCTCCCTGGTCGCATCCCTCCAGCGTCTGTTCCTAGCTCTAGCCATCACGTCCAAAGGGTAGGACCTTGCCAGCACCGCTGCTGCCAGTCCACCCACTGTCCTGTACCCCTGCACCACCCTCAGCAGTATCCCTCTCTGCACCCGCAGGAGTGGCCTAGCCCTCGCATTCACCCCCGCTTTTTCACCCCACACCTCCGCACCGTACAGCATTCTCTGCTCTACCGTCCTACCAATTACCTTCCTCTTCCACTCTCCTGGCCCTTTCACATTACACATCAATCTCCCCAGCCATGCTGCCCTCACTTTACCCTTCTCTGCCGCTTTTAAAATATGAGTTTTGAAGGATAATTGACTATCCAACCACACCCCTAGGTATTTCACAGACTCCTCCATATGAATTCTCACCCCCACTTCCCTCGTCCTGCTCCATCCCTTCACTAGCAACCCCAACGTCTTATCTTCCGCCACTTCCAGTCTGCACCGCTCTATCTTCTCCACAATCTTCTTACACATTCTCTCCGCCTTTCTTTCTATCTCCGCCTCTCCCTTTGCCGTACATACCAGACACACATCGTCCGCATACACCGTAATCTCACATCCCTCTTCACATACTATCCCACAAACCTCATCAAACACACACTTCCAGAGCGTCGGTCCAAGAACCGAGCCCTGAGGCACTCCAGCCTCCGTCTTATACCTCCTCCCTCTGGAGTCTAGATATGGACAAGCTGTAATAATATGCTTCACAGATTTAACACACTGGCACTGATAACTCATAGGAATGGCTTCTTTGGACATCAGGTATTGATGGATTATGCTGGTGTGTCCAATTCTAAGCCTAATCCTCTTCGCTTGATCGGATCTATTGTGAGGTAAGGAAGGAGCTCTTCATACATCAGTCATTATTATTTGGCGAAGTTAATTGCGGGGGTTTAAATTCCATCTTAACTGCCATTCGTTGGTCATATATTTTTTTATCGAGTGTTCATGGTCTTGGCTCGGAACTAAATTTATAAATGGTACCGAGGGGTTGGTAGAGAAGTATTCGGCAGTTAATACTTGTGTGAGATGGCACCCAGAGAAATTCTGTGGTATGCCTTTGGATTGGAGTTGGGAAAGTGTTCTTTTGATTTTCTGCACCATTTTGTTTTTTTGTATAAATAGCTTGGAGGTTTTCTACAACACTGAGTGAGTCGGTATCAATGTGTGCTTATTTATGGTCTAGTGAGTGGAGAACTGCTAGACTTTCTCCTGTAAAAGAACTGCAGATTGCTGGTAGACGCAGTACTTGCTTTACATTGTTGTAGACAACTGCTGCTCCTACGTTGATGTTTTGGAAGTATCTGTATGTATTGTCTGGTAGTTTTTGTAAGTGTTCATTATCTCCAGAAAGCATGTTTATATTAAAATGGGATTACTTGAGTGTTTGGGTAGTGTTCTTAGGAAAGTATTATAGGTAGGAGTTTGTATTCACCAAGGTGGGTCTTTGAAGGAAATTGGTATAAGTTCAAAACCTGATAGTTTGAGATTTTCAGAGAGAGGAATATGATTATAGTATTTTATGTTTGAGAAAAGATAATTTGAATGGGTTGGTAAGAGAGAGAATAATGCAGGGTTCAATTTGTTTGCTGAAACTCTAGAAGCATAACATAACAACTGATATTTGCGTTTTAGATCCAGTGGCATTTCTTGGGAGATAACCGGTGGCTGTTCTAAAGGCAAGATTTTGAATTGTATCGTTTTTTTGCAGTTATGCCTTGGTAACTGAGTCATAAATTATAGCACCGTTGAAACGGTCTGCGTATGGTCCTGCTTTTAGCTTGTAGTTCTGGAGAAAAGTCTTAGAGTCTAAAGAATTATGACCTTCCGATTGTATGGGTAAAAGGTTTTTTGTTTTTTTTAGTGATGTAGAGTGTTATCACCGTTAATTTTATGTGGAAGGAGTTAAGCGCTTGTTTTAGTATTTTGTCATTGATATGAGAGCTGTGTACATGTATTGATAAAGTATTCCTAATATCTAATTATTATTGTAAGGTGATAACATTTTAATTCCTTTGAAATCAAGATTTCACATTTGTGCTGTTTATTTTCGGAACTATCAACTTATAGGTGACATAATGTCAACTTTGGAGAGTGATGTTTGTTAACAACAATCACGGGTGGAATATAACTGTTCCTACGCATCACCTCCTTTTAACTCAGACGATGACTGAAATAGCGTAATATGCACTTGTCGGAAGGAACATGTTGTTTTGGTGTTCTCGAGACTTTGGTATGGTAGATCGTATTACTTCATGTACCCACGATAGTCCTTCTGATGGGGTGAAATATTTCGTAAATCCTACACAAAACTTCACGACCTTATTTCAGGTGTAATGAACGTCGTTAACTGTTTATTGTTCTATGTTTTCGCGTCAACCTGTGGATTGTTGACTGACTTGTGAAGTCACTGGAGTTCGACATTAAGGATGATTATTTCTTCTATTGGGGAAGACGTTTTTCAGATTCATTAGGATTTTGTAATTTCAAGTAATTTGGGTAATCTTGTTCAGGGTGGTATAAATAATGTTTGTATATTTTAGTCACGTGGTGACTGTAGGATTTGTTGGGTAAATGATGGCGATCAAATAATTGACATTTGATGTTGTTGGCTTCCGGCGTGGAGAGTGTAGCGTCAGTTTTCGATGAAGTCAAGTTGAAAGAAGATGGCGAAGTAGGAAATCTTCAAAAATTTATGGTATGTGTTGACCATCCGATTTTTCGGGCTTTTACTTTTATTTTGCCGATTTGGTGGAGTGTTGGAGAAGATTGAATTTTTGGGACCAGGGAATTACTGGAATTTTGTGGTGAACCACACTCTACCCACGTTGTGGATTTGAACTTTTTTGGGAATTTATGGATTTGAATCTTTTTGGGCGGTTACAGCCTAGTCGAGGTTACTTCTGATGAGGTAGTTGTAGATTCGGATTAAAGTTGGAGTATCTGCTCCCCATGTGTGATTCGAGAGGCATTTAATTAAATTAAGTCTGGATTGTACGGTCGTTTGCAATGATTTTATGTGCGAATTCCATTTAAGTTGTGGATCCAAATTTATTCCTAAAAATCTTATGGTTTCATTAAAGGTTATGTCTTGGTTGTTTATTTTCTGCGCTTGTTTTCTTATCAAAAATAAAATATTTTGTATTCTCGGTAGAGAGGAGATTTTAACTGTCATTATAATCTTTATATTCAATAACTAAAAAAATTTCTACTTATTTTATTTCTTCATATCGCTATCTGATTATACACCTGTTCGATATAAATTCCGTTATTCTTATAAACATTCGACATGAAAACAAAGACATCTCTATAGAGATACGTTCAATAACAAAATAAATTCATTAAAATATCTCCAATTCAGAAACGTAACCTGAATGATACAAACAAAAACAATGTATATATTAGATACCACACAATCCGAATAAAAGAGCGTGAACAATGGTGAAATAAACAATGTGTTGATCGAGTTTTAAAAATACTCCAACGGAGGCAGAAAATAATATGTATTTGTCGTGACCAGCAGAAATATTTCAATGTGCAAAAATTCTCGGCTCTATTCTTTACTGCTATGAAAAATGTAGCTACTGGGCGTAGTACCTCTTTAACTATCCATAAACAATGGAATTGTGCTGAAAATAAATGAAGTAGAAGAAAAATATACTACCTACTTCTATGGAATAAATTCGATATCGTTTTAGATAGTGGTAGTTTTAGATGAAATTATTCGATTGAGGAAATAACAGATATTGTGAAAACAGTATAAAGGAATTCCAAGGAAATAAAAAGAGTTCAACCTACTTATTTCAAATGGGAAGTTCACAAAAAAGTTTTATATTCAAATCGTATTTTATTTTAGTTTATAAAATGTGTATAATTATTTTGAGTAGAGACGTAAAGGAAAAAGTACCCCATGTTTTTTTTAATCACAAATGTACCCAGTTATATAAACAAATAAATTTAATTTTATAAATTCAACTAAAAATATAAATGAAATATATTTCTCAAAATGTTACAAAATTTTAAACTAGTTTCATTATATGGACCACAGGGTGTTTAACATGTTATCTCTAAAATAAAAATGTAAATATTTAGAAGCTCTGTCTTTTTTACTGAGATCAGTGCTTTGATCTGAGCCATCTTCGATGGAAAAATAATCAGAGCCGTCAGATAAAGATTCGTCCCTCATCATTTTTTTCTGTAAACAAGTGTCTATAATCTTTTTCTCTTCTAGGTCGAATTCAAAATTTTGCTGCTCGAACTTTCTTCTTTTCTGATGATTCTTCTAGATCTCTTTTATATGGAAAATCTTCCTCTATTGCTAGCTGCTTTTTTTTTAAACGAGGAATAGGGGTTATAGTCTTTGGTATTACAAATGCAGGAGGAGCTGAAGGTCTGGGTTACAGATTTGGCACCAAGGAATCATTTTGTTGTACATGCTGCTAATTTTCATTTGCGATATTGTTAATCATGAGGTTGTCAATTGCTAAATTATCTATTTCGTTTGATGTACCGTTGATAAAATCGTATCTTTTAAAACGTTTCAGTCCAGGATAAACACTCGTAGCTCGAAAACCAATAATTGCTAGATCCGAACATTGTGCCCTTATGTTTGTCCGGACAAACAATGCAGCAATATCAAAGTGAGTAAGTAAGTAATAGCTTTGGCATTCACACGCGAAAATACCGCATTTTGCCTGGTAAATCTAGTGCCAATTTAATATCTGCAAATGGTAATACTGAAGCTGTCAAGGAATGTCACTCTATCACATATTTGCTGGCAGAAGATCAAAGAATTCAAAGGTTATATTTATTATTGGTGTTTTTTCGTTATATTAAGTGATACTAATATTTTTTTATTTTTTAGAGAATGGAACAAATAAAGAAATGTAAAGACCAAATTGAATTTTGGAAAATTAACAGAACTGAAAACCTACTAGCCTGATTTTACATCCAGTGAATAAAATGTTTACGATCAAATCTAACGAGTTTCATTCCGTTCAATTGAAAAGTTAAGACAGTATTTTCAATCCTGGTCAGGTGATGGCCACGTATTAATTATAATTAGTTGGAATATTTGGATCATTTTTTATTGACAGTTCAAGCTTAACAGCTCCCAAGTTACAATTTATCAAGAAAAAATAAGAAAGAATTATAATTTTTCTGTTGCCTGTCATTACGAATATCTCCTTTCTCCTAGCAATATTAACTGAATCTATATACCAAAAAGTATACGTTCTATTTGGTATATATATAAAATGTTTATTATTTTCGTTTAATGAATGAAGGTGTACGAATATAATAAATTCTTAAGAACACACGCGTTGCTCCAAAATCAAGTAATTCCCATTCTGAACGAAAGCCAAGAACTTCGTATAAATAAGCTGCCTTCAAACTATATATGATTAAAATTGTTGACGTGAAAAACTTGTAGCAAGTAAATTTGAAATCTCGATTTCATTCAAGAATCAAGTTGCAAGGAAAAAACATTGGTATTGAACCAACTATCGTTATTTATTCTCGTTTTTATACTGTGAATGAGATCAACATTTCATAAATAATATATACAATAATCAATGTCATTTGATATATTTGGATTTAGTAGAATGCTCAAAAATAATTTACCTTTATATTGGAAAACAGAAAGAACAGTGATATATTTGAAAATTCCTCATTAATATAGCAATGAGGTTTACATGTTTTAAAATCTTATCGATTTCATTTAAATCTCTGAATGAATACGACCGAGTTATGCAGAGCTTTTCACGACGACCGGCCATTGGACGTTGCTCGAAAATTACATAAAATAGAATTATGAAATTTTCATTGTGCATATTTCATACCGATGCAAGTATAATGAATAGACAATTGTTTAAGAGCTCTTAAATAAATTGAAATAAGAAAAAATTAGAGTGTGTGCTTAAGACCGCACGGCAGAAGTGATGTCGATGATCTGTTGAATTGAGAAGTGGGAGCAACCGATGCATGTGCTTGAACTTGTAGTGGCGGTGAATTGTCATCAATGTTTATTTCGCAATTTGGGAAAGAGAGGAAGAAAGTGTATTGCGTGTGATTACAATCATTATTTTAAATTGTCAGAGTCTAAAACGAATTCGGTAAGATTCGCGACCCTCGGAATATTGTCTGTCAATAACTTTTTTCTCTTATTAGACCATTTTTGACAATTTTTCAAAAATTTTAACAATTTTTGACCATTTTTTAAAATTTCAACAATTATTGACCATTTTTGACAATTTTTCAAAAATTTTGACAATCATTGACCTTTTTTTAAATATTTAACAATTTTTGACTGTTTTTAACAATTTTTGACGATTTTTGATTGGTTTTGACAATAATTGGCCGTCTTTGACAATCATTGACCATTTTTGACAATTTTTCAGAAATTTTAACCATTTTTCAAAAATTTTACAATTTTTGACCATTTTTAAAAATTTTTGCAATTATTGACCATTTTTGACAATTTTTCAAAAATATTAACCATTTTTTAAAATTTGAAAATTTTTGACCATTTTTCAAAAATTTTAACAATTATTGACCATTTATGACCATTTTTCAAAAATTTTAACAATTATTGACCATTTTTGACAATTTTTAATAAATTTTGACAATCATTGACCATTTTTTTAAATATTTAACAATTTTTGACTATTTTTCAAAATTTTAACAATTTTTCAAAAATTTTGACAATTATTGACTATTTTTTCCAAAATTTCACAAATATTGACCATTTTTGACAATTATTGGCCAGTTTTCCAAATTTTTGACGATTTTTGATTGGTTTTGGAAATTTTTGACCACTTTTGAAAATTTTTCAAAAATTTCAACCATTTTTCAAAAATTTTGACAATTATTGACTATTTTTTTCCAAAATTTCACAAATATTGACCATTTTTGACAATTATTGGCTATTTTTCCAAATTTCTGACAATTTTTGAAAACATTCGGCAATTATTAACCATTTTTTCAAAATTTTGACAGTTTTTGACCATTTATATGTATGCATGTATATATATATGTATATATAAACATGAAGTGACTTACCTATACGATCGAATCACTCTTTATAATAACAATAACAATAAATGTGTTCTTTATAATCTTTAATGTTTATAATGTTTTTTCAATATATAATATTAGCACGATAAACCGCTAACTACATACACTAACCTCACAATGTAAAACATATAGTTGTTAAAATAATTATTTTCGTTGACCGTTTATAAATTTCGATAATAATGAATTATTTTATTTAAAAAAGGATGCGTTAACGGACGTCATTAACGCACTCTTTTTGTGATTTTGACGTTTTGATTACATTTTGATAAGGACAATATACCAATATCATTATGACATTCTACGTCATTGGTATGGAGTTGACATTATTATCTCCTGATAGTCTTTGTGGAAAAGTGAATTTTGTCCCAAAAAAAAAGAGTTTACGGTCAACGAAAAAATATTGTAATCAACTCATTTGTTAATGGGCGATTAACAAACTAGTTTATTAAATTACTATTATTACGTACCAATAATAACTATTAAATTAACAAAGACAATTATTAGGTATGAATTGAATATACTAAACAGCGACACAACAGTGAAGAGCAGCTGACTATATCTTTCTCGCTCGGGTACACTCGAGTTCACCCGATCGAGCCTTTCACCTCAGAGCGTGACGGATCAGCCTAACTTACTACCTACGGAAAAATCTGTGTGCGGTGCACCAAAATAAGTTTTCACTTCAAAAACGTTACACTATTTTCTTATCATCTGCAATTATTCAAATATTAAACTGGTTAATTATCTGATTGTATTTATTATGCCAATAAAAGAAGTTTCATTAAATTCTGTACAGTAATTCTTACCTTAATAAGTAATAACATTTTTGGGACTTTTCAACTAATCCTTGTATATAAAACAAACCAAAAACTTTCTCCTTAAAAAAATTAACACGTATCCCAATAAGTTGTCATTAGTTATAAAAAAGCAGTAGCATTAAAATCAAACTGGGTGATCTTGAAGTAGCATCCCTAGCGCTTGTGGTTTCAAAATAATGGAGTAGGCAGGTGTACAAAATCTGATTTTGATGATTTCGTGGTTATTGATTCTGATCAATTTTCAACCAGTGAACTATGAGGCGCTCACGTAATCGTGCAGGTGAAAATCGATCAACGACAATAAAGTAATTTAAGTAATTGGATGACCCTAGCAATTATTTTAATATTTGTATTGCCGCTCTCTTTAATCTACTTAAAATAATTTTTATTGTTTTTTTAGAAATCGTGATTTTTTAGTTCCTTCTTCACACTATCTATAATGCAAGCAAAAGATGCGTTAACAAAATATTGTGCTTCTATCAAAATTTAAAAAAAAAAGGTTGGTAACGGCTTTCATATTGTTTGTAATACTATAAGAACTAATTTACTTTTTCCAGTGATAATTTAAATTTATTAGAGAACAAAACGGCATTTTGTTCCAGGTCATTTTCCTTTACAACTGTCGAGGATTAAGTTTCATAAAAAAACGTCAAAAATCGGACCAGATATGCCCTTAAGAATCTACAAAACTTCAAAGATATTCTGATTTAGTTCCTATCAGTTTTGTTCACTTTTATTTGTACACAATAATTGACTGGTCAGTTGGTTGTGGAAACCAGTGCCAAGAAAACTCTAACACACACACTCCAGAGAAGCAATAAAAATTTCTGACATGAAAATATTCAAAGTACAACAAAGTCAACCAGGAGTATTTTTATATAAAAATTCTTATGCAGATCAAGAATATTTAAAAGTTGATTGTTTCAATTTAAGAAGAAAATCCACTGATAGTAATTTTGAAAAAAGGAAAATCTGGAGCCTAAAAAAGGCATTATGTCTCTTATTGAGAAAAACATCATACCCAGATTTTATGGTAATTTTTATAAGAATTTGTAGTTTTCTAATCAAACTCCAGTATCTTGAAAGAATTGTTAGCTGACTGTTGTGATGCCTTTTTGCCCAATATAATAATAAATATTTAAAATAAGAATTAAATTCCCTTGATCTCATTTCAACAAAACATTCAAACGTTTTAATATTATATAAATAAAGAGTAAGAAGGTTATTGAATGGAAAGTCAAGTTCAAAGCGTGAAGTAAGACAAAACAGAAATATGTTTATTTGTTTTATTTGAACCTGACTGGTTATATAAATATGCATTCAATATTTATGATGGGGAAGTCGATTCTAAATAATTCAAGATTATTCTATATAGTTGAATAGTCAGAGATCAGTAATCATTAACCTTTAAGTATAAGTATGCTATACGGCTAGGTACTTAAGCAGATCATTAGTAATAGTAAGTAGTGTAATGTATTATAATAAATAAATCAAACATATCCCAGTGCTAGAAGAAGTTGTTTCATTCCCTTACGATGATCCTCCAAGTGACCCGCAACACCACCGATTCAGAGGCTTTTCCACACCTGTAGTCTACCAACGTATCCATTGGAGACGCATCCATTACATGGCGACCCTGCCATTCCTTTCATCCATTACACTGTAGTCCCAGTTTTTCTCGAACATTATTCTGCCCAGGTGACCATAAATAGTTGCTATAACATACGGGCTCCTGCCTTACTTACTTTTTACGCTTTGCTCTTTCAATCTTTTAATATATACGCACCAAATAATTACCATATTAATACCTTCCACTGCTTGACTGTAACTTTTACTAGTCTGATGAACACACTGCACTTTCCTGGTACAAGAATCCGCCTTCACACCAGAGGTGCTACCGTCCCATCTTACCCGTTAATAGCTACTTGAAGCCTCCGGTTTGTCCTTGACCGGAGGCTTTGATCCCCCCTGCTCCAAATGCTTAAATGTCTGCTCAGGCGCTTGCGTGCCAGACTCACGTGAGCGAGGAGCACATCGTCAACTTTGTCCAAGCTAGGGTCCTCCAATTTCTAGACCAGACGAGTGATAAATGTGGAAATTACCCCAATCTTCATTTGTTCCTCAGATTGCCTGAGATTCGGGTGAGGTGGAGGGATGAGGGATGAGTTAAATTTTTTACTTTTGTTCGCCATACGATACCCACGAGTAGCAAGGGAATTGAATGAATTGAATCTTTGCAATTCAATGGTTGGCGCTCAGCTATCTTCAACTATGGTACCAGATCTCGTGTAAACATTTTACTCCACACCACTAAGGTGATATACATACGTTAAATATACTTATACTAAATTTCTTTTCCACTGTTTTTTCTCTTTAAATATACAAAAGCACATATTTATACTATTTGGCTGAAAAAATATTTAAAAAAATTAAATTCCACTGTATTTGTTAACATAGGAACTCGAAGCTGCAACTTCTTGCCAAGAAGGACAGAAAATATCGGAGGGGTTGCTATTCAAATTTTTGTAGGTGGGGCATAGGGGGTTGATGGGGGTGCGTTCTCTCTCATGTCATTTCAGTTCCCCCTCTCTAAATTAGAAACAGTTTTGAAATTTTTTTGAAACCTCTTTTCGTTCACGAGGTACAGCTTATTGTAAGTTTTAAAATTGACACCCTGTATATGCTTTTTTTGGCATTTATTTGGTAAATATTCTATGGTTTATTTGTGTCTATTTATTTGATTTCAATACTATTTGCTTTAGTTTTTCATTTTTAAAATGTTTTACAACATTATCATTATTTCATTAACGTCATGTACAGGAAATTGATCTCTTTATTAAACAGATTTGTAATAGCAATAAAAAGCTCAAGAAACTTTAGATTTATAGAAATGTAGAGGTTGTCAGTATGTGTACAATTTCTTTCAACTTAAACTGAATATTTTTGCATATATTGGGATACTGACGCCAGTATAAACATTTAACGATAATAAAACAGAGAAGAATTCTAAATAACCTTTCAATGACTACAATTTATATCTGCTGCAGATTGAATCGGTTTCTTTTCAATTAATTCATATAGAGTATTGAATATTCCAAAATAAATACGTGTATATCAATTAGTTCATTTTCTATCAAGATAAGTAAATCGTAATCTATCAAGTTACAAACATTCAGGAATTATCGTTGGTAATCGTAGTCGTTTATAATAAATCAATCCAATTTTTCTACAATTGGAATAATTAATATTTTATAAACGATTACGGAGTGTATCTGTTGAAAACGTTTATTTATTATATATGTATATACGTCTTCCAACGTTACAAAATGTCCGTGTTAAACTGTCGTGTTATTTACATATTATATATTAATTAAATAGCTTTAGTTTAATGGTATTCCTACCAAATAAATATGATGCTGTCAACTAAATTTTTTTCAGATTTATCCTAGTTTACTTGAGCCAATATCAAATTTCTCCGGAGCACACCAGTGCTGGAATTAATTAGGTAATATACAGGCCACTTTTTTACCGATCACAGCAGTATGGTATTCCCACCTCTAAATTTTCGTGAAGAATACACGCATAGCGGTTTGTTAGAAACACTGCGCCATATTCATACTGGCAATGTGACAGTACGACTGTTGTGCTCGGAGGAATAATGTGTATCTCGTGCGAGTGAAAATCACAATTTATTTGTCTTCACTATTAAAAAATATTTGTGGGCAGCAAGTATTTCCTATATCAATATTCATATTTTGACGTTCCTCGTTGTTCAGCAGATTAATGACACTCAAATTACTGGATAGAAGAGGAACATTTACCTAAACAAAAACCTGCAGATATCCCAAAATTCCTCCGTGAAATAGGTCTAAAGGAGTTACTGGTCTCTGATACTTTCCTCGGGAACTTAGTAGAAGAAAGGGGACAGAATAGATCCTCTAGTGAGTATCACCCCAATGTACATACATGCATTCATACCAAATTTCCCTGAAAGTCCCACTTCACCAGTTGTACTGTCTCCGCTGTACTGTGAACAGCATTGCGACGAAATATTTTTTAATACCACATGCTTATCCTCCACATCATTGTCCAGCTGTTTTAGACAAAATGAGAACAATAGGATACAATAAATCGTGTCTTTCCGTTCGCGCCGATGTGCTTTGACGTAGGTAAGTGGGAAGAGTTACTGAGGGAATTGGAAAACAATCTATGAAGAAAGGCGTATGAGATAGCGGTGAAGAGGATGCCAGGAACAAACGCTAAAGGGGTGCGACCAGAGAGGAAGTACAGGAATGGATGGAGGAGGGAATGGAGAGAAGGTGTGAGGAGTATGGGGGCGCGCTAAAAGGAGCGATTGGGAATAGGAGAGATTGGATGGACCGGAAACTCGGGGAGGTGAACTACTTCTTGACACAGGTGTTCACTGGAAATGGGTCGAGAGTAGAGTACCTCCACAAGATTGGGAAAAGAGAGACTAGAGTGTGTGAGAGGTGTTGTTAAGTGGAGGATGATGTGGGGCATGTATTTAGATGCTGGAGGAACGAGGAAGTGCTGAAAAAGTTGGAGAGGAAATTAGGGGAGGCGATGTACTGGGGGAACATGGCGGAGATAATGTTGAGGGGGGAGGAGGAATGGATGGAGGTGAGTGGCGTAGTAGAGAAATTGGTTAGGGGAAGAGAAGGACTCGATATGGCATGTGAGGTAGGAGTAATAGTAGGGAGAAGACGACGGTGTGAGCGGAGAGTGTGCGAGGGACCGCCGCCCCTCTCGAAGTATGCTAGGATAGTGATTCCAAGGCGGGGGTAACGGCGAGTTTGAGGTGGGTTTGGTTGGTAGGCATCCGGGATGAGTCCAACACTTTTTGGGTCCTGGACCCATTCGAACATGAGTTTCCCATCTCGACCCGAAAGAAGAAGGCCCATCGGTGTCAAATGTCTGACCCAGTCCAATGATATTGAGTTATTTGTTAATCCATTATTTCATATCTGTAATCTACATCTCGAATGGAATATTGAAGAAATATCGTTCTCATCATTAGCAAGTGTTTTGATACAATTCTTACGATATTCATGTGCCCTGATGTAGTATTTAGGATGCTCAGTGTGTCTTCTAGTCTATGGATACCTAATCCTGTCTCTTCCTCTATTTCTAGCTGTAAGGAAGGTAGGTCTAATAGTACTTCCATTGCTGCTGTAAGAGTATATCTTATGTTCCCCGTAATGCCCAGACATGAAAATCTGTATGTATTATTAGATGTTAGGAAGATTGGTCTAATAGTCCTTCCAGTGCTGCTGTAGTAGTATTTTTCTTAGCCCCCGTGATGCCAAGATATGGAAGTCTGCATTACATGAGTAGGGGAGGGTGGGGTAATGCCGCCATACGGGGCAATTCGGTCACAAAGTATTTTTCACAAAATATTAGTTCCTACGCACCTGACTAACGCTGAGACACGTATTTTCTTATTGAAATGAAAGGTAAACACGCGTTCTTTTATGATTTTCAGATGGTTCGATCACGGAAAAGAACAACAGAAAAGGCTATATGGAAGGAGGAAGACCTCAAAAATGCTATTGAATCAGTTGGCCAAAAAGGGATAGGCTAAAGGCAAACGATGTTACTAAGAGCAAGAACAACAATTATCAGAACATGTGGTCCTTCTGGCATCACTACAATCGAACTAAGGCTACTGACTTTCGAGTTGGCTGAAAAACATGGAATAAAACACAACTTTAGCAAAGAGACCAAGTTGGCCGAGAAAAATTGGTTAAATGGGTTTCTCGGCAGACATTAAATTAGCTAGAGGAAACCGGAAGTTACTAGCTTAAGCAGGGACACAGCATTTAACAAAGACGAAGTTGATTTGTTTTACAAAAAGTTAGATACTGTGATGACGAAGTATAACTTTCCACCCAACCGTATCCATAATATGGACGAAACTGGAATCTCCGCAGATCAAAAACCTGGAAAAATGCTTGCACCACGAGGTCAGAAGCAAGTGGGAGAAGTTACGAGTTGGGAGCTAGGCAAAAATATCACTGTGGTGTGTGATATGAGCGCTTCAGGAATATACACAAGAAAACGAATGTCACCTTTGTTGCAGCGAGGTGGGCCTCCTGGAGCCATTTGTAGATGTTCACACAATGGGTGGTCCTGCGAAGAATTATTTTTAGATTGGCTGAAACATTTCCAAAGAACCACTAAATCAAGTGAATCGGACCCTGTCCTTCTGTTAATGGATAATCACGGAAGCCACATTTCTTTGCAATGTTATAACTTTTACCGTACACACCACATTCACGTCGTGTCGCTTCCACCCCATTCCTCGCACAGACTTCAGGCCTTAGTTGTATGTTTCTAAGGGCCTCTGAAGAATGCTTTCAATAAGGAGTGCGATAATTTTATGAAAACAAATTTTCATCAAAAAATCACTCCATACAACATTGCTCCGATATTCTGCAAAGCTTACTTGAGGATTGCTACTCTTGAAAAGGCAGTGGCAGGATTCAAATCATGTGGAATTTTTCCGTTCCAACCAGATAAATTCAGTGAAGAAGATTTTGCTCCTGCTCATTCAAAGGTAGAGCAAATAATTGTTGAGGACAAGGAGGAAAATTCTGAAAAACTCAATGATACCGCTACTAATGAGGCACCTAATAATGAAAATTCTGCTGACACTCCTGCTAGTGCTACTGATGCTGTCGAGATTATTAATCGCAATCATCAATCGGGGACGCCGTCAGGAAAAGTAGGTTTTTCAAAAAGGATTCTCGAGATTTCACCAATGCCAGCTAACAGGACTGATTCCACACAAAAATTCAGGATAGACATTCCATTATTCTGACTTCGACACCAATGAAAGACATCCTTGAAGATGCTAAAGAAAAAAAAAGATTTGAAACAAAAAGCGAAAGCAGTGAAACAAAATTTTACAGATTCCGAAAACAACAAAAATATTTTTTTAAATCAAAAACATTGAAACAAAACAAAAGGACGGTTATATCTGAAAACGAGTTTTCTGAGAATAAAAGAACAAAGAAAATCAAGAAAACTATCAGACCAAAATTCGATTTTGATGAAACATCGTCAGAAGATTTTGATGATGACAAACTGTGTGATGATGATTCAAATGATGGTGGATGTTACCCTGCCCACTGTATTTGCTGATGAGGAGACATGTTTAATTTGTGGAGAGTTTGGAGGCACTGAACTTTGGTACCGCTGTAATTGTTGCTCGAAATGTGCTCATTGCAGTGGAAAAGGCAGTGCTAAAAATTACGTTTGTGACTTCTGTGGATAGAATAGTAGGTTGTTCTTAGGTTATGTTTTTATTTATCTTTCATTATCATGTTGTAAACAGAGTTATTTTTTTATATTTCCAAAAAATTTCAATAAAGATATTTGTTCAGAATATGTTTTATAGAGAAGTATTATCCATCGTTTCAATTCAGTAGGTGGCGCCCTTACCCCTAGGGCTGGGGCAATTCCGTCACATTGCACAAAAAAGCGTTTGCCATTATTGTCGCTTTATCAAAGCGAATGAACATTTTTTGAAAATTAATTTAAGTTAAAAAAGTTCTTAAATCGCTACCATATTTACATATTTCTTTCATCTCAAAATTAAGTTACAAATAATGACGTCTTAAGGTGACGCCATTACCCCGCCCTCCCCTAATAAGTAAAACTAAACTTATTCCTTGAGTGATGGAGAAAAGATATATTACCTTTTTTGGTATATTGTTCTTACTTATTATTAAAATTTTGCTTTCGGACAGATCTAGAAAGGTACTCCTCTGAATCACTCTCAACCAACACAACTCCAGTTACTGAAGTAGTTGCTTGTTGTTTGGGAAGGATTCAAAATTTATTTTGAAAAAGTGGTATTCAACAATAAGAGGTAATATTTCCTGTAATTTTTGATTTTTATTGCTTTCAATTCCATTTCTCAATGCTACTAGGTATGTTATGTTAATTCAAATTGATGACTCCAATAATTTGTGATGCTTTAAATTAATGTAAATCATGAACGTCGACCAAAATGTTCTATCTAAATTTAATTTCCCTCGTAGCTTAAACTTATTTTGGTCTTAAATTTGTGTTGATTGGTGTTTAATTGAGTTTAAATATAATGCTGTGATAAGAAATTATGACACGACGAACCTGTAACAATCTGGTAGGATTTTGAGAGGTTCGTTTTAGATTATTTACGCTCACCTTGACGAAAAAAAAACTAAATCCATTAAGATTACCTACTTTGTTTCTTCTTATAACTTGTCAGTTGTTCTTATAGGTCTAAGTATTGTTTCATCTTCTCAACAATTTCAAACCGTTAATAATGACTTTTTTCGTAGAAAATTCATCGTAAACACTGACAAGCATAGTATTAATCTATCTTGAACGAATTCATTATTATTTTTTAAGCGTTAATTTTTGTAAATTATCACTTTATTGTTGAATGCTAACCGATTGCAGTTCCTAAATTTTTGTTAATATAATTTATACATGTAAATACTTAAGTTTCTGCAGTTGTATTATTTTTACTTAAATATTGCTTGCGACAGTACTTATTATTATTTTTAATGTCACATTGCTGATTAAACTTATTTATCAATTATTTAAAAAAATTTAAAAACAAGTTTTTTTCATGGAAAGAGAGAGACAGAGTATTATACCTGGAGAGCAATTTATTTTCCACTACGATACTATAATTTTATCCTTAGATATGTAGGAACTGTTCTCTAATTATACCAATTAAGATACATATTTTTCATTAAGATAAATTAACTCCTATATAGAATATGTCATTCAATGATGAAAGTTTTGTCATATTAACAGCGATCAAAAAGGTGCATCCTTGACTGAGTTCATCACTCACAAAATGAAATTTGACATCAATGTATTTGCTACGTCTGGTTGTTTGACCTGATTTGATCATTTGTATTGCACTCTGGTTGTCGACATAGACGGTCATCTTGATTTGCTGGCCAAGCTGTTCCTTCAGGAAAGTCTTGATGTACTTCATCTCTTGACAACAATGTGCAGCTGCTGTGTATTCTGCTTCAGTAGTGGTTTGCGCCACTATACTCTGTTATCTTGAACACCAACTTACTGGTCCACCTGCAGAAAGGATTACATATCCAGTTGTATTGTTGGATTTTTCTAAATCTCCTGCAAAATCAGCATCACTGTATGCTATCAGTTTACAAACTTCTTTGTTGGATGAGTAGAAAACTCCATGCTTCTGGTGACCATTCAAGTATCTTGACTTGACTTGATGGTTTCTCCATTGACCTGCTCTCATAGTTGACAGCGTAGGCCAGGTTTGGTCTGGTTTTGCATGATAAATAGAGTAGACTTCCAATGATTTCTCGATATGGGAAATTAGTATCTGTAGAACTCTCACTTGCTTGATTGTTTTTCTCAGTTGGAGTGATTGGAGTTGACATTCCGTATTCATCCTTGGTGATTTCCAGTCCAAGGTATTGAGTTGGGTTTTCTTGAAAAGTTATTTCAAAACTTTTCTTCAGTCCTTCATTCAGCATCCTCATCTGGTGTTCATCTTCTCCAAATAGGATTCCATCATCCACGTGGACAGCTAGGAACATCTCCTTTTCTGTAGTCTCAGTTTTGAAAATACACTGATCTGACTTCAGTTGTTTGAGATTCATGCCTTTCAGAAATTTGATGAGACGCTTGTTCCATTGTAATGGTGCCCGTTTTAGGCCATAGAGAGCCTTTTTCAGTAGGCATATCTTTCCTGGAGCATCGTATCCCTCAGGGAACTTCATGTATATTTCTTCTTCCAGGTTTCCATTCAGGAGAGCGGTCTTTACAACAAATGTCATAATCTTCATATTTTAGGGTTGGTACAGAAATGTTCTACTGGGTATTACTGGGGTATTACTACTGGGGAAGATAGAGAAATTGTCAAAAATCAGATACCTGTTTCGGGTCGTGAGGAGGCAATCGCGAAGTATATTCACTGCAGTTTCATCATCTCCCAGATAAACTAATAATATCATTCAATATTGAACGATCTAATCGCAAAGGTTACAAGTCTTCTTAAGGAACTTTTTATGGTTTTCCTCATTGATACCATTTAAAGGAAACATATTTTTAAAGATAAATCATAAGCCCCTACTTCACAATTAAAGAAATTGGGGTTGGTAACTGTCACTGGAAGGAGGTTAAATGTATAGTAGAAGATCCGAAGTAAGGCCGACCTTCATTGAGCTGATAATAGAATGAAACATGCTTTATAATTAATTTAGTATATTAGAAAATATATTAAAAATGGGTTGCCTTGAAAAGTCCTGGACAGACTATTTTTAATTATCAGAGGCGTTCCACTACAGAGCTGGGTCGAGGCCCATTTTTTTTGTAATAGGTTAAGTTTGTCCAACAAGAAGATCGATATATTTTAATGTTCAGAGATTATTGATACACGTGTTGTTTACAAAACTTTTCCGACGACTGTACAGGGTGTAATCCTTTGGCCTCGATCTTTGAAAAGTAAAAATATTTATTTGTTTTATAGGTAAGTATTGTAAAGATTGAATCATGTATTGAAAAGTAAATGCTTTTGGCTGGGTGGTGCAGTGGAATTGCGCGTTTCTGCTACAGTGAAGGTTATCAGTTCAAATACTATCAATGTCAGTATTTCCTTTTTTTTCATTAATACGTCTACTTTTCAATGTTACTTTTTATTTTGATGAAATTTTGTGTTTATGAAGTTGATAGTTGGTTACATTATTTGCTTAAATAGTTATACCAGAACAATGTTTATTTATTAGTTGTTGATCGCCAATTTAAATTGATTCAGAATTATTACAGTTTCCTGTAAAATTGTCGTATTTAATAAAGCGTGTTACCGTTTGACTTAGAAGTGTAATTTAATGTCTGTCGTGGCATGTAGCTCGGGAAGTAGTTGTTTCTTCTTCGTTGAACGGTCACTGTTTTTGAAAAATATTTTTCAAAACTTAGTTTGTAAAGCGTAGAATAATATAATTTATTCTTTGATATCTACTGGTATAGACATTTATAAAGGATCAAAAGCTGAACTTTTAGTCGCTAATGCACATAATTCAAGTAAAAGCGGCCAACAACAATAAAAAAGTTATCTATTTTGATCACACTTTAACCGGCTGAATGTTTTGCTTTTATCACACGTTCATACCAAAATTTTACAGCATCACGTCGGTAATTCCAAAAGATGTTTTTTGATGTTAACAGCCGTGTTGACGAAGAATAAAGGATCACTTCGTTCTATAAAAAAAGATTAAACCTTTTTTGAATGTATACAACTAGTTTAAAGGAGCTTACATTAAAAAAATTTCAAGTGTCTATCATATCAGTTTATACAGAGCGTCTTATTGTTGATAATGTGTAGTTAATTTCAACTCCAGCAATTTCCACTTGGTGAAGATATTAGTTTAATACTGTTATAACGCTTTACAAAGTTTCGAATAACGAAGACCGTTCACTAAGAAGCAGCAACTACTTCTCAGGCTATACGCCCCGACATTTACACTTCTAAGTTAAGCGGGGTTGGTATATCTGCAAGATATAACCAACCATTCTGGTTTGTAACTGGAAGGGACCACATCACTTTTGGGCCGGTTTCGGCGTATTTCAGCCTCATCAGTACAAAGTGGATCGTTCAACACATATATTTTTCCCGACTGGATGTTTCATGCTTTTTTAACAACTGACATTCCTGAACAAAATGATCCCGAACCAGGAACATCAGACCATCAGCCTCCACTCACACTCCCACCACCATTAGACGCTATTGAGATAACGGACATCCCTGGACCATCAAATATCTCTAAGATAACTCTAACTGAAGAAGATTCACTAGACTGTAGCCGAATTTCCGGAAAGAGAGCATAATTCCAATACCAAAAGTTTCCACGTCTTTCAAACGAACAAAGCGCAAGAGACAAGGAGCGATTATGCTGACCTCAACACCAAACGTGGAAGAAGTCAAGGCTAAAGAGGAGCAGAAACGCTTAGTGTTGGAGCGACGAGCAAAACGAAGCCAAGCTAAAGTCAAGCTGTGGGACGATGAAGATGAACAAGAAACCCAAGATCCATTTGCTGGGATTGAAGATAATAAGGAAAATGCCGCTTGTATTCATTGCAACAGTCTTTATTCTAAGTCGAAACCAGGCGAGCTTTGGCTGCGGTGTCAAAAATGTGAGAAATGGAGTCACGCCGAGTGCGCTGGTGTTTCCCCCCGAACAAAGTTATTCACTTGCGAACTTTGCGATTGATATTGGTTTTTTTTTACGTTTAGATGAGCTGGGTATGTTTTCCCTTTCATTGTTGTTTACGTTACCTTTATTTTTGTTTTAAAAATTAAACTATTTTGTAATGCTTTCTTTTTTTATTTTCTACCTTTCATATAAAAAAACTACCAACGTCATTTTATCCTAGTATTAGCCCAAAATGACATACTGCACAGCTTTTATTAATTTGACTGTAATTTTCACAAAACGTAAAAGTTTGCGGTTTTGTGCCTTTAATAGCCAAATGGATGCTTGAATATTTGTCTCTCAAGTTTTGTTGTAGTTTTTGCTTAGGGTAAGTCATTTTAGGCCAGCTTCCCCTATGTTTCCATAGAGAGAAAGTAATCCCATTAAAAACATATCTGAAAAAATGCAAGTCTCGCTGCGCCAAAACTTGTGAGATCTATAGTGTGGAACAAAGTCAGCTAATTCATTCAGTACCTTTCTATGGGAGCATATATCCAACAACGTTGTCAAAAATTATTACCTAATTAGTCAACTAACAGCACTTTATAGTGACCGTCTCAATATTATTATGAAAGAAAATTGAGGAGGTGGTTGTACGTATAAAATTATGATGAGTCTTTCCTAGGACAAAATTTCCTCAGTCCACCCCCGAGATATCACCCCTAAAAGTTGATGAGTGAAATTTACGCAAAGATGGGATCTCGAAATTTTATTATTTCCGTGCACTCGAAATGACTTACCACCGGCATTTTAGGAATATTACTTTTGCAGAAAAGAATCATTGAGTTTTGATACGCACTTTTTCTGAGAAGAAGTAAAATGAACAATATCTTTAATTGAATGTATCCTCTCATGGCGTTATTATTAAAAATCGGTATCCCTCAATGTTTGACATTTTATAAAATATCTTTGAAAATAAAAAAAAAACATAATGAAACCATGGAAAAGGGTGAACATACGAGAAAAACTTATACTACACTGCAAATTATGCATCTGCAATGATTGAAGTGTTGTCTCAAAATATTTTATTATATAATTTAATGGAATACATAAAAAATGCATTTTTTTTCTTCCCAAAGTGACTCCTTTCCCAGGTCCAGGAGATTGGGTACCGTTTGGTGAAATCAGGTGGAAAAGAAAGGTAGTGAGTCTCAAACATAATAGTAATATTCTAGTCCTATGATCACTACTTCAACCTTATTTTTGTACTATCATTATTTTAGGTGTTAAAAACTGAACGACATTCTACGAAATTTAAATTTCTCAACTTGAAAAAAAATTAACCATTTCAGCCTAAATCGATATGATTTATTAAATATCCGTATAGTACGAGTTGTTTAAGAAGTTTCTACCATTTTGTTGAAAACAATTCCAAATTAGTCAGCCTTGTATTTTAAAAATCAAGCTTAACGCTATAAAATTTAACAATGATTTTATTTACAGTTTTGCACCAATGAAAGACCTTCAACCATTAAAGCAAATAGAAAGCCAGCAGAAGACCCTCCCATTAAAGTACTTATCCATTATGTCTACAATGTTCAGTACAGTATCACAATTTAATTGTTAATAACAGTAATTTTTGAGGTGATATTAAATTCATAAGTACCTATTTTAAAATTTTTGATAAAATATTTTATTTATTAGATTATTTTTTCGAATAAAAGAAAAATTTATTACTCTTATGACTTTCAATATAGAAATATAATTAGTTATTATGTAATTAAATATTGTATTTCTTCATAATTTTTTTGAGCTTATTAAGATAATCTAGTTTCTCGAATTTTTGATATACTTCATGTAATGGCAAAGCTATATTAGGTTGTCTTTTATATTTCGCTACGAATACCTAATATTAATAATTACTGGAAAAGTTTTTGATTGATATACTCACCAGAAAAATAAGTGTAAATTTTTTTTAAATTAAACTCCCAATATAAAAAAATTATTGTTTTCGGAAAAAATTATAATAAATAGGTACATACTACATCCACAATTTCATAATCATAAAATATAATATTAATAAAATTATTGCATATTATTAATAAATGATAAATTTGTTAAGCAACGGCCAACATCAATTCTTTCCTCAACCAAGTCTTCTACAGTTCGTCTACTTTAATATATTTAGTTTTTCTACGTTTGGGAGTCATGTGTAGCTCAATCTAATTATGAAAATTATCATAATACATTGCTTCCTCCTTTAAGGCTTGGAGGAGTTGAAAAATATTCGGATGTATTTTTGCAATTTTTGAATTTAAACGACTTTGTCATCCTTCCAAGAAGTTTGTTGTCAGTATCTTTGTTTATAGCAAGCCCACATCATCTGAAAAATATTATTATCCATCCACTGTTCTACGAAATAATCGTTAAATATCTGTAAAAGTGGGTGGTTTTCGTTCTTTTCCATGATCCACAGCCAACTCTCTCAGGAAGAAGGTGTACCAAGGCAGCACATTTCCTTATGTGCATTCTGACTTTTACATTTTCTTTATATTCGATGGCTAGGCCAATTTCTTGTACTTTTCGCCATGAATATTTGTTGATGTGAAAGTTGCAACCTGATAAATTTATACTCGGAAAAGTCTTTTGCAACTTCATGATCGATTTTAAAACTTTTTGGTTCCCATCCTGGAACATTATTTTTAATTAAAGAAAAAAGTCTGGTATTTGTTTCACTTTTATCGGGAAGTAAAGCGAAAACGAGAGTAATTATATTAGTCCCATTTTCGGTACTTCCAACATCCGCGTGGATAGTGTACAATTGTGGACAAGAGCTTTTAAACGTACCTTCAGAAAAAAAATCATTTTGTTCAATAAGCGTCTGCTTAGATTTTCTTGAAGCAAACGCTAAAATTTTATCGCCTTCACCATCTTCAAATAATAAAAGATATTCTTTAATTTGATTGGGCAATATAACATCCCACCTTTCTTTAAATGAAACTAATTCTAAACCTTTATATCTGGTGGAGTACAATTGACTTTTTTTGTTAACAAAATTTGGAATTTCGGTTACAAACTCCAAACCAGCATCCATAAAAGGCGTCATCTCCTCGTGAAATATTTTATGAATGGGAGTTATTTCTTCTCTAGCCCCAATAAAATTTTATTTTTTCACTACTAAAACTTCTAAACTTAACTTTATTGACGTTTGTTGAGGTGGTAAAGTTGTTCATTATTAACCAAAGTAGAAAAATACAGAGCCTACTTGATTATAACTAAATCTCAATCCATTTAGGGGAATGTGAGGTTAACTTGTGCACAGCTGTCATGTCATTGGAAACGGGAGTCGACAAACTAATATTTAAAAAAATAAAATTCCAGTAGTGAAGTAGTGAAAAAAATGCTATATGAGCCACGGTAGAAAAGTGTATTAATGTCTCGGATCCATTAAAGACCGAGAAGCTTCGCTTCTCGGTCTTTAATGGACCTCGACAATAATGCCCCACTTTTCTACCTTGGCGCATAATTACTATTTTTCTTTAGAAAAGACATATCAGCATTAAAGGGATTATTTACACTTGCTAAAGAAAATAACCGCAATTCGAGATTAGGATTAGCAATCCTTTTCTTGACCTTTTAACCTGTCACCATAATCTGAGTGCGCCATTATAATTTAATTGGAGCTAGTCACAAAATGGGAATTTATCTGGGGCTTTTACAGGTAAAAATTTTTCGAGTCGCAAAATAGGAAAGATTTTACCTGAAAAGGGTCTAGTCACAAAATAGGAAGACACGATCCAATCCTCCACCCAAAATTATTTCGGGATTTATGGTGAGAATTTAACAAAACTTTAAAAAAAAGTGAATGTCACAATTCAAAACACTTCAACTGAACATAGAGCAAGCACAAAAATATATAATCACATTTCAATAATACAGCAATGCCCAGGAACAAAATAACCTATGACCTTTTTAGGGCTGGGAACCAAATTACATATTATTAACAGGAATCTTAAATTGATATCTAATTTAGTACCTGCCGGAAACCAAATTACTAACACTCCTTTTAAACACTATTGCTTGTCAATTATTCTCCACGGGAAGAAATTTATCTTTGCATCCTTTGGAACCAGTTCTGGAAGCAATTATTCCACTCGCTTGTTGGTACATTCAAAATATAGTGTTTGAGGAGTTGACTGCATCTTTTGTGGACTGGAACGTTTGACCACTCAGTTCATTCTTAATTTTTGGAAAAGTAAAAAAGTCGTTAGGCTGGGACTTTATGGAGGATGCTCAATTCAATTTTTCTACTGACTAATCAACTTTTAAAATTCAGTTCAGGTACAGCTTTAAACGAAGTGGCCTGAAACTTTGGCATTAAGTTAAATAAACATGACATTTGATATTTGATGACAGGCGCCATCTATGTTGTTATATGCAACACTTTAAAGACAAACCCTCGAATGTAGTACCGGTTCGACTAGGGTTTTCATCATTGTAAATTCCTTTTGTGTCATTTTTTTCTAATAACAAAGAAAGGTGAGGAAAGTTCATCAGAAAGTAAAAATCAGGATAAAACCATTTTTGAGAATGTGTAAAATTTTTGATGGCCGGATTTTTTGACGGTCAGTGTATTTATGAAATTTACTGTCGATTTACACTGTATTAATTAAAATAAATTACAATTGCCCCGCAAATCAGAAAGTAAAAATCACGAGAAAACCATTTTTGAAAATGTGTAAAAATTTTTATTGTCGGCTTTTTTTGACGGTCAGTGTATTTATGAAATTGACTGTCGATTTACCCTGTATTAATTAAAATAAATTACATCAACAGATTTTAAACAAATTGTTACTTTTTTTATAGTAGTTGGAATAAAACTATTATAAAAGATTACCTGACACTGTTGTATATTTATTTTACTGTATAATTTTCGGTTTCCACTAAATCAGATATTATTTTTTTCAATCTAACTATCGAGTCCGATTACTTCCAATTGGGACCGCCTCAATACCATTAGTCTGGTAAAATCGACCTTTTTAAAACACTGCTACTCTACTATTATTGTTTATACTGGCGTTACTAACTGTGTAACAAATCGATGACGTATTATTCAAAATAAAAATTGGTGTCTTTGATTTCAGTAGCTGCTCGTTTAATGGTTGAGTGATAACCAATGGAGTGATAGACAATAACCGCTGCGCCATCTTTGATCTCTGCAAAAAACAAAGGGGCAATCAAAGTATAAATTAGCCGTGTCCGTTTGCAATGACCACAGACAGGTGAGAATATATTATTACTCAGTTGCCCAGGTAAACAGTAGCTCAGTGACGTAACAGTCTTTTTTTATTGTTTTCTTTATAAACTATGGTACGTACACTTGAATTAATTAGGAATTTTAATAGTCAATTGAAAATATTAGCGCTACTTGTAGAAACTGTAGTTGCAATTAGATCATAATTTGACCGATTGGTCACTTGTCATAGTCAATGCAAAAATGAACAGTACGTTAAATTTTAACCTACCGTTAATCGGTTGTTTATGATAACCACCCTCCAGGTGCAGTTAACGCCTAACTAACGTATGATTAACTGACAAACTTTTCGATGTCCATATTCTTTTGAGCAATTGTGTCATTATGGCCAAATTTGTGGGTTGCTTTATAACGGGTGTTGATTTTGAAGGCTCCCGTTGCATAATGCTCCTCTTGGGCAGAGCTGATTTTTTCTCTTTCTCTTTTTCAAATTATTGCTCTTATTTTTTAGAAATATAACGTCCTTCAATTTTCCATTTATGGCCGTATGCACCGTTCATAGTACTAAACCCGTTTAACTAAACTGGTTTAAATAGTTAAACGCCCATAATGTTGCCTTGGTATGCACCAGGACATTGAACAGCACGGGGACGGCATCAATGGAAGCCCAAACTGGACTTCCTCCTTTGGGACTTTTTGTAAGAGTGGAGGCAATGATGGCAATTCTTAGGCTGAAATCGAGAGACTTATGATCCCCGAACAATGTTCGAGGACACACTGTTGAACCCATATTTCACATGAGTTTTGATAGCCTGACACCCGAGAATATATTCACTGAGCGAGTGAACATGATCATCCCATCTAGGGAACAGGTGATGCACCCAGTTAATTCTGGAGAAATCATCTGGTTCACCGATGGTTCCAAAACAAACCATGGGGCTGGTATAAAAGGACCTAGAGAGTTTGTTCTTCAGCCTAACTAGATCTAGACTGGTTAAAAACTGCAAAGAATCCCTTAACAGGCTGGCAAGAGACAACAAAGTGTCGGCACATGAGGGGATTGCGGGTAATGAAACGGCGGACCAGATAGCTGAAGACGGCTCTAAAGGAGACTTCATAGGTCTGGAACCGTTTTGTGGAATCACAAAACATTGCATAAGGGGGGAAATCGGGAACTGGCTAGATAAGGAACACCAATTCAAATGGAGGTTGACGCAAGAGCACCTCGATACAAAGATTTTACTGAACAAGGTAGACAAGGAACTCTCAACCTGGGTAAGAGACATTTGAAGACAGTTACCAACCTGGTAACTGGACAAATTAGAAAAGTTAGTGAACTTATGTGCAGAAAATATGAACTCTATGATGGAACACCTACTCACTTACTCTGCTTCTGCGAGAACTTACGAATACTTAGACGAACGCACTCTGGAGAGGAATTAATACAACCATTACATCCCTCCAGTCAAACTAGTGGCCTTCATAGAAGACACGAAGCTGCAGGAATGGAAGTAGATAATATGGGAAACGGTACAAAAATTCAGCTCAAGTGCCTGGGCTGTTGAGCACAACCCAAACGAAAGAATGAAGCAACTCGAAATTATAAACTAGTTTGATGGTTAAACGACTTAAAGTGTAAACGGTGCATATGGCCATTATTTTATTCACGAATAAGTTTCTATATCTTCAATGACTTCAACTGCTAAATTAGCAGATCTGCTACTTTTTGTAACCGTAGCCATTTTCAATAAGGAGAACTGAAGGTAGAGTCAATTACCAATTGTTACTTCCCTCAATTCTGGAAATTGAAGAAAACTATAGCTCACCTCTACCACACCTGATAAAATAGGGATGCATATTTAGTTATTCTTAATTTGCTTTTTTAATAACGTATTCTTTTCCTCAGCTTCAATTTTATACTCTTCCTAAGGTCGTAACTTTCCAATCTTCATTTTCAGTTCCAAACAAAGTCTAACGGATAACAAATACACAATAAAACGATATACTGATATTCTTAACCTCAATTTTTTGGAAGCGTTTACTTAAACCAGTGCGTCTACAGACAAAATTTTGACCACCTTTTCTGCAAGCAGATTTTCAGTAAGCCTTCAGTTAAGATGACCGGTTGGCTACACACAGGTTTGTTGATCCACAAATAACCAACGTTTTATGCAAGTCGCCCTTAGATGCCATAGTTTGACAAAACTCAAGTAAAAATAAGTAGGGATTTCATTTGTAGAATGACCTGATACTAAATCTTCCATGTAGCCCCTTGCCGGGGATCTCATCGCCAATCAGTTGTACTGGCATAGGATATGATCTCCTCCTCAAGGTGACATAACCTGCACATGGCTTTGTCTGTCAACCCTATTAGCTTTGCATGCCTATTAAGCTTCCATTGCCCCGTTGGCATACCTACTACGGTTTTGACAGAAGGTATGCCGTAAATTTTGACGAATCACATCCAATGAACTGTTTCGTCTGTCTTTGTCCTGGTGAGATTTTCCACCATTCTAGATATTTATTTGCCACTCACTTTCTTGTGGACATGTTTATTGTTGATTTTGCGACGACGCAGAAGGATTCCCATCAAATAAATGGACTTGGTGCGCCTTGTCTGGCTATTTCATTAGCATTTTCGTTTCCTTCATGTCCCTCGTGTGCTGGTATCCAGGCAACCGTCTCCGAGTGAGTGACTTGTATGGAATCGAGTACCTTTGTAATCATATTTCTAGTTAACACTGTTTATACTACCACTACACTAACACAAAGAATATAAGTTAGAGTTGGTGTAGAGGAAGAATAACAGTGTCGAGTATCGCCAGCTGTTCCAAAATTCCCAACTTAGTAACTATTTAAGTGTTAAATAAAAATTGCGGTGAACTTTCCACTGAATGTATTGTTTTTAAAGTAATGTTAAATCGAGAAATGTGTTACTCATTTCAATATGAATTTATACTGGTAATTCAGCTTAAGGTAACTCCCATTCATCATCACACGTTCTTCATTACTTCCTTTAAATAATACTCTGAAACGAACTCTATTAGTAACACTTATACCGAAATTGACATAATAACACCCAACTAATCGATTCCAACCAATTTTTGAGAACAATTTTTTTGTTGTGGTGATGATGTTGGAAATAATAGATGGTCTAGTTTGTGATTATCGAAATTAACGCGATGATTGATCCCAGTAGCAATATAACTGAGAACGTGTAATAGTTAATTATAATTGTTTAAATAATAATTGGTGATCGAACTATGTTCAAACAAACAAATTTGCTTTGGAACATTAAACACTAATTGTACCTTGATTTGAAATTGAGATATTTTTAGAACACTAAGGCAGATGCAAGGATAAGAAGTTGATCGTAATTGTCTGGTTTGTAAGACCAAATTTTCAATACATAATCGATACATTTACCAGCTTTTAATTTACCAATTTTATTTGATAAAAAGAATTTGTTCAGGATATTTGTGGATGAAGGATTTGATGTTTCAGAGTACCGATATGTGCCGGAATGAACAGTATAAAAACTGTATAGAATGACTGGAGCTTTTTCATTTTTGTGAAACTTGCATTTGAGTTGATGTTTATAAAATCTAAACACAAGAGCAGATGGTTTACAACTTAATTTATTTCAGGAGTGAGTTCTGGAATAAATATCCAATCATTGGTGGAAATGTTGACTGCTTATTCTTGGAATTTGTTACTCTAAAAACACCCTAGTTCTAAAAGGCTATTTGCGAAATGAATCAACCATTCCTAGTACCCTTTTTAGGAAACCTCATGGAGGAGTTTCAGAGAGAAGTCATTTGTGAAGTTTAGTTACCCAATCATTTCTTTGAATCAGAAAAATTGATACGTTAAGCTAGCAAAGCTGTTAGGAAAACGAACAAACATGTAACTCAATATTTGATTTGTACAGTACATCTAGTAAAGGTTTCCTAAGTCCTAAGCCTCTCATCCTTTTGGGGAGTTGGTACTCTTGGTTGCACTATTCATGTGATGAGTCTAGTGTGGTCCTTATCAGGTTCAATAGTCCTTGGAGAACTCCTCCCTTGGGTGAGTTCTCGTGGGTCAGCGACTCCGAGGGTTTTTTCACCAGGATTTTGCTGTGTTCCTGTTTAGGCTTGTGGCTTCAGTACGCCTGATGCGTTTTTTGAATCCACCAAGACATATGCTGAAGTTTTTTATATACCGAATACTGATTCAAGACGAGTGAATTCTATTGCTTCGGAACCTTTATTTTCTAGCATATCTGACAGTGTTAAGAATTTGTGTAGGTAGTTCCAAATCAGTCTAGAGATGATCTGGGGAACGCTAAGTTTTTCAGTGCTGTCTGACTCTCGGAAAGTATAAGGAGACGAATCGATTGCGTGGATTTCCGTCTGGAATACAGAAGCGGACTTCTCCAACAATATATGCCATATGAAAATTAATAGACATTTCTCTGGTATTTTTATCCAAACACCAGTTGCCAATGTCACGAAAATGTTTTGTTAGTATATAATCTGGCAGGAGCTTCAAAAGTATGAATAAGGCTGTGAATTTTATTTTCCCTTCATACTACCTGATCAAGGATTATTACTTTCTCATCATTCAAAAAATAATATAAAATCACAAACTCATAAACCTCAGAATTCGACAAGAACTGAAGAAACCACTTGGTAAAATTATGTAATTGATTTTTCAACAGTAGAAAGTGGTGAATGATATATTTTTCTGTAAGTTTTTATAAATATTGCAGCAAAACCTGTCGGTGGAACATTTTGCCTGAGGAAATTGTTAGAACTATTCAGCCATAAAAAAACTAATTACAAAAAATTAACAGTTGACCTCATTTCAAACCCAAATTAAAATTTTTATCGAAAATAATTTATACGGTTCAAATACAATCAATTTTCATTTTATATCCTTTCTCACCTATTCAATCAGTCTAACCACAAATCCGCTGTTTTCGTATTTTATTGTTTGTTTTTCATTAGCGTGTAAATTGATAATAATAATTTTCCTTTAGTCTAATTTACTTAAAATACAAAAGACGAATTGAATTGGACTATACCTGGGTATTCATTGAAATGAATATGGAATAACTGAACTGAACGTTCAATTGATTCTTTATAGTGTGGAACTGTTATATTAAGATTGTTCAATCAAATTGCACCTGTTGTTTTATATCAATGGAAAAGATTTATCTTAAACTCAGTAAAAGGTGAAGAAAAAAGTAAAACAGTAAAATGTAACGTTCAATAATTTTAAAGCTTTTTATGATAATAAATTTTGACTTGAAAAGTATATTGTTGTGCATTTATCTTAGAGGAAACTCCAGTCATTTCCTTGAGTACATGGATCTGAAAGTATTGGTGAAATTAAGGGCCGGAACTATGAAAACTTTAGAATTATTTGAAATTAGTTTATATGCTACGACGGTTCCAGTTTCTGATGACAGATTTGTTTCAGATATTGAACTTACTGCAGACCTTCCTAGTGGAGCAGATGAAGTAAGAGGTCAGAGTTAGGAGTTAGACACTCATATCAACCTGAACATAGGGTCAAGCTACTGATTACTCTTCCCAGCTTCGAATGGACTACATTAGCTGGTTCAAAAACGGATTGTTGGAATCGAAGACTTTGATCAACACGATATTTTAATTTTTCGATTTTATTATAACAATATAACAAAATCAACTATAATACGAATATATAAACGAAGAACTGTATAACATAAAACGAAGGACCACCGGCTTCAAATACCGAAAATATTTTTTGGTTGAAAATTTATATTTGACAGTTTTGTCATTCACTGACAAATTGTACAAATATTAACTTACAGAATGGAATTTTGGACTTACTAATTCACAGAATGGAAAAAATCACTTGCACCGTATTTTTATATCAATTTATAATTTAAATGAAACCTTTAACATGTTTTCTCGTGCTGGAAAGGAGAATTGAAACTTTCGCAATTGAAGCGACTGAGACAGTGACAGTTCTTTTTTGACATGTTTTCTTGATTGGAAATACGTATATAAGCCATATTTTTGCGATCTAGCGTCTTCAAGCGGATTAAAGCGATTCATTTTCGCAAATAAGTAATGACGTCACACTTAAAAACGCTTGAAGCGGAATCTGGCGTGGTAGAGAGTGCGCCAGAAAACTTTGAAGCGGTTCAGCTGTTGTGCGTCATTCAATTGACAGCATTGACAGAATAAATTAATAGAGAGAGGATGAATGGTGAGGAGCGGCTAATTGTAGGACCACCGAAAAAGTTGTATCCTCACTGAGCAACACCATTAAGTCTCTCCTCCTTTTCATTCTAAATTCTAAGATCACAAATTTTAACAAAAGCAATATTATTTTATTTATGTATATTAATATTATTTTGTTTACTACAGAATCAGATTCTCAGAAAGAAAAAAATAAACAAAGTAAAGTATGTAAGCGTCGTGAGAGAAATGTCGTTGTGATATGTCAGAATATCGCTAGATATTTCCATTTTTGCGAGGTTAAGCGCGACGTCACCGTTATGACGTCACGCTTAAGCTACACTGTTAATCCGCTTAAAGACGCTAGATCGCAAAAATATGGCTAGAGTTCATATATTAGCCTTCTTGGTGTGCGTCATCGTTTGTGACGTATATCCGGGTTTTGGGTATGTCAATATTTTACTTGTTATTTTGACATATAGCTAACCTCCATTTTGATAAATGAAATCATCAGGATCGTATTCAGCCAAATTCGGAATGGCTATGAAATTAATAATACTTGGGATATCAAAACACTGCAAAATATAACAAATTGTATATTCAATTTACATTAATATATTAGTTAAATAGTCCTGCAAAAGAATAAATAAAATGCTAACAATAAGATTAATATTCACTTTTCATAAATAATAATTGACCAATCAAATTTTTGTAAGTCAATGATTAGGGTGAACGTTTGTAATACGTTTAAACGGTTCATTATTGTGATATTTTGATTAGGATTAATCACAGATCTGCCTTTTTTCCATTTCTTCCATCGTAATGTGTTAGAAGGACATTAACAATCAATGACGCACACCAAGAAGGCTATTATATGAACTTGAGCTAAATATTTGAAATGAAATTGAACAGTCAGACTACAAAAGATGAAAAATAATAGAACTGATAGAGCTAGATTTGTCAATATAGTAGCATCTTTTGGACGTAGGCGAGGACCAAACTCTAGCTCTGCCCCAGATCATTATTATACTTTTTATCCACTAACTTCAATTGTAATTGAAATGAAAAAATGTAAATAAATGGGGCTGGGTACTATCTTGAAAACTGCTAGAACACTTTTGTTTGCACAACTTTCAATCGGAACGTTGAACATCCTCAAATCCAAATTTTAGCCAATTTGACCTACACTACTTTTCCATAGGTTTTCTGAGGAGTTCTTTTATGTTTCATAAATTGAATTTGGTGAAGTACCCATGTACGCCCTGAATAAGAAACTTTGAAGTAGAAGAGAAATCAGTATTAACAGTTTACAAATCAATTTGCAGACTAGTCCTAATTGGATGCGAGACTTGGAATTTTTCCAAAGAACAAAAAAGCAAAATACTGGCGGCAGAAATGAAATTTTTTAGGGAAAGTTCACGGGGGAAGGAAAATGGACAAAATACGTAACGAAGATATACGGAATAAGCTTAAAGAAGAGCCTCTATTGAACAGTATAGAACGACAACAACTCAAATGGCTCGATAATCTTATAAGAGTGAAGGATTACAGACAAACAAAGCCAATATAGGAGGCGAAGTTAACTCAGAAGAGAACGAGAGGTAAACCAAATAAAAATTGGAATGATGAAGAAGTGAAATGCCTAAAGAAGAGGAATAAAAACTGGAAAAAGGCTAAAGACATAGAACGAAACAAAAAGAAATTGGCAAAATTTATTTATAATAATACAATTTATATCTCACACCTTCGGGTAGCAAGCTTTCGATTATACAGGGTGTTTCCTAAGTAATCTAAAATATTGTAGTGGGCGCTTCGTCACTCCATTTTAAGACGGAAAGCTTTCATAAACATGTGTGATAAGTCTTGTCGTTGATAATATACAGGGTGTTGAATTTTTTTATCATTTTATTAGAAGCAACAACAGTTCTGTTACTAACATTTTTTACTCTCAGCAATTTTTCTGGTACTTGTTTCTGGATGTTGGTCAATAATTTGAAGAATCTGGTTTTCCAATTGTGGAGTTCTCACATTTCTTGGTCGTCCAATAATATTCTTTGATTTAGCAAAAGTTCCACTTTCTTGTAAACGAATATGTATCTTAGTAAACTTATCAGAACATAAATAAATTTCACTCACAGTCAGAGCTCATCCATTACAAACAATTCAACACCCTTTATCTCATCAACGACAAGACTTATCACATATGTTTATAAGAACTTTTCGTCTTAAAGTGACGAAGCGCCCACTACAATATTTTAGATTAGTTAGGAAACACCCTGTATATATAAAATACCCATTCAGCAACAAAAAACGGTTGACATAGTTATTCATCATACCTCAAATGCTTACGAACTAAGGTGAATTTAAGCGTAAACAAAATAAGTGACTACAATGTATATGGAATCTAAGAGGGAAGTCGGCAATGTTTTGCGACGTCTATTATACATATTTTCTTTGACATATTCAAAGTCCCAGGAAGTCAATGTTTCTGAAGAAAAATCTGAGGGAAGACCATATAAAGCAAATTCTTTATGCACTATTCTAGTTGGCCTTCCACTTTCCTTTTGCAGAAAACACTAAGAACTTGTCTAGCAATTTGTTCTTTGAGTTCCTGATTGTCATTTCAAAAAAACTATATACACAAAAACCTTTAGATTTAGGCCGTTTGATGCACCTCTTCCTCCTCCATTCATTAGTTGTAGATCGATGATTGATTGATTGGTTCGACACCACCAGTCAGAGGTTTCGTGACCTGGGCTCTTCAGCCTTTAGGCTTTTTGTACTCTTGGTTGTACTGTTTATGTGAAGAGACCAGTAGCCCTTATCAGGTTCAACAATTTTTTCAATGAGTTCTTCTTGAAGAGATCCTCCATTGAGTGCTCTAGCCTAGGAGTCTACAATGCTTCACCTTCGAATATAGTGTGTGTGTATATTGTCCTCATGGCTCCCGTGGCAGCCAGGCAAGCTTGCCTTTGGATACCACTTAGCTTTTGGATCGCCCCAGCCTGCCGAGTCTTTGGCCACCATACCACCGAACCATATGCTATCATGGGTCTGATAACACTTGTATATAGCCAAATGATCATTTTTGGTTGTAGCCCCCAGTTCTTTTCGCACATTCTTCTGTCCTGTCGTTCAAAGAACCCCGAATCAATTTTTTCTATGACTCTATCGTATACTGATCCTTTCCTCATTAGCAAGTTTTCATTTTTTGATGCGCATTTGATAAAAATCATACCTACTAGATATGTACCTAATTATATATGTTAACGTTGTCCCTGCGAAACAATATCAAATTAAAATCATTTGAATATAAATCCACAATCAACATCGATCTAGTGACTTAAACGGAAACGAAATCACTTTCAGTATATTAGTGCTTTTTTTATTTTTTGACTCACGCTTATTTTCAAATTAAAAACACAACTCTTTTGTTTCACGTTTCCGTTTGGGGCTGTGCCGCCGTTTCCACAACAGGAAGCGTAATTAAAATAAATGATTTCTTCTCTTGTTTGATTTATCAAGTTCCATGGCGTGATGTCATGGTATACTTAAATATATTATGTGGGTGGATATTATTAGCATCATTACAATTTTTACAGGACACCTCGAGGTCATGTCTGGAACATCCTCTGGTCAGGTAGAAAACATAGTTTCATTCAGTTTTCATATGGTTATTTCGGAAGTGAAAATAAAATAGAGAGATAAGCTTTTAGTCCAGGAGCTAGGTAAAAATTTGGTCACTTATTTCCTCTCAAGCGATAATTAGTGAAATGCATCAGAGAGTTGAATCAAGAAGCTTCGTGAACGTCAGCTACGGTTCCGTGGAGGGAATGAGCTGGTGTAGCCTACCTCTCCAATCATTTTCGCTTACCTAAAAGTTTGTTAAATTGTTATTGTTTCTAACCCAATATCTCGAGGAAAGAAAATAATCAGATGACTATTATATATCAGCTGGTCGCTCGAACACAAAAAAAATTATACTTTCAATGATTTTCTCCAACCAGAAATTCATTTGATGGTAGTTTATATGCAAATATGGATATATATATATTATATTATGTCTGCTGGCTGTATCTTGATGGAAAGACCGACAGCTGATTGTTTGAAAGTCATAACGCAGGAGTTAGGCAGGAGCATTTATCGCCCATTTAAATGCATCAGCTGATCAGGTTTCCCCCGACTTACCACTAGCTGATTTTTTTTTTACAATCTTGATGCTCACTTCTATATTGTCGTACACAGAGATTGGTCTTTTCTCCTCCTCTTTCATTTTGTTATCAACTATTTCATCAGTTTTATTGTTATCATTTTTACTTTATTTCTTCTTTTGTCTGAAGGGAGAAGCATTCTTAATATGTCGCTCAGCTTCTTTGTTTTGGGTTTGTCCGGCCATTTTCTACTATCTCACTCTGAGTAAACATGACAAAAATATCCATAGTAACAATTCAAGACTAAGTGGAAGTAAACTAACTACATACGACATTCTTCCCGCCTGAGTTAATGAATGTAATTCTCCAGGAATGCAGGATACCTTCTTGCTCTAGTAGGTCTACTGTTATCGTAATCCTGCTCGGGAAATGTAGTATCCGCTTCGGACATTTGATGGTGAACTAAACGACTAGGAGGTGTTACAGCATCTTCAACACAAGTTCGTGGATTTTGAATAACAGTGGACCTTTTTATGAATTGTTCATTCTCAGCAATTGTTTGTAGATCTTGAGAGGCCGGCGGAAAATCTTCTTCTGAAACTTGCAGAGTATCATAATCGTGAAGAGGGGCTAGATGTCTGAGATGCTATAGTTTCTCTTCCATCAGATAAACGTACTTGAGCATATTGAGGATTCACATAAACAAGCTCTACTTTTTCAACTATGGGATCAAAATTTCTCATTAAAACGGGATCAGTACTTAGACAAGTCGGAAGAGAGGTTCCGTTCATTGAGTGTCTCGCATGGATGAACATTCTTTAGTGAGGTCTAGAGTTAGTGATTGTGCATAGTAATGATCGGATAGAGTGGAGAGCTTCAGGTAGTACTTGTTCCCATTGATTCATCTGAAGATTATGAGACTGAAGAGCCAATTTAATTGTTTTCCATATAAAACTATTGTAGCGTTCGCACTAGCCATTTCCACGGAGATTGTATACAGTAGTTCTGCTAGTAGTGACTCCCAGACATTCGAAAAAGAACTAAGTTTTACGGGACATGAAGGAGGAACCTTGATCAGTGCGTATATAAGAAAGTGTACCGAATAGAAAGAAGAGTTGTTTGAGATGCTTGATAACTTCAGAAGAAATAGTATTATAACAAGGGAATGCAAACAAGAAACTGGAAAATTCGTCTACAACCGTAAGCATATAAGGTTTTCCGGAAGAAGTTGTATGGGGGCCTTTAAAATCTATATTAAGTCTCTCGAATGGTATTATAGATTTGATGAGTGTTTTTTGTACTTTATAAAATTTGGGTTCAATTTCAATGCATATGCGGCAACAACCTGTTATTTTACGGAATTCTTCAAGTTTAAAAGGCAAATTCTTTGACCTGAGCAGTGGTACATGTGAGTAATACCAGTATGACATAGTGATACATGCATTTCAGAGAGCTTAATTAGACTACTTGTGGAAGAACTAACTCGAGTTAATGCGCCAGCAGGTCGATTTAAAACAACAAGACGAAAGATAATATGGTATTTGAAAGGTGCCAATTCTAAACGCCAGCGTAGGATTCTATCATTTTTAACCTTTCCATACGCCCTGTTATCAAACATGAAAGTTACGCTTCTTTGATCAGTTTAGAACTGAAAATAGATAGATGTGGATAGATTCGACAATCGCATAAGCTTCTTTTTTTTAACAAATCTGGAACCTAAAGAGGAGATGGAAGTCGATCTATCGGCTCCAACTGACCTCCCTGTAACCTCATATCAGGAAAGAGAGCTCCTTAGTTCTCCAGCTCCTGAGAACAAACCTAGGAAACTAGGTGGTGCAGCTAGGAAGCGACTCAATCGCGTTCTTAAGAGCGGGGTACCTTACCAATCCGCCTTAAACCAAATTCTAGAACAGCGGAAGCAGAATCAGTCGCAAGAGGGGAAACATTTTCCCTCTGTGGCTGGTTCTAGCAAGCGCTTACGCTCTAACGATGATTCATCCGAACAAGAAACAAAAAAGCCCTGCTCGGCTGAATCAGTTGTAACGTCAGGTAAAATTGACAAAAGCCCCCTTATGGACAGGCTGAATCCGGCATCAAGGCGGGAATTCTACACCTTGAACATCCGATAACCTCCATAACAACCAACCAACTGGAATCTCTTCAGTGTGCCATTATAGCTGATGTAGAGGATATTCCGGAAGGTGGTCCACAAGTGAATGCCAGAGCTGCACATTTCGGCCTGGATAGCTACAGGTCACCTGTATAGGTCAGGAGAGTGTTTCGTGGTTGACTGGCGTATATAGTCAATACTCTTCAACCATGAGAAGGTGCCTCCCTGAAATACGTCTCAGGCGACCAACTTCTAAAGCCACACATCTGTGTGGCTTATATACCTGACGAGGGCAGTCGTAGACTAACATCTGAACAGGTCCTCACTAGACTGAGTAGAATGAACTACGGTCTGTTAACCTTGGAGTGGTCTGTTCTACACAGGGTAATTACAGGCCCTTGTCAAACATGTACCTTCGCCATTGACGATGGATCCGGTGGAGAGGGTGGGTTTTAAACCATACTTGGGTTTCGGGCAGGTTGTTTTCCGCCCTAAAACCCGGTTCTCGAAGAGATCCGAGAAAATCCATGGCCAGGGGCCGAGTGGAAAACCTCCTGTGGCAGTGGGGAGTACAAAATATCCGCACAAGCACAGGGGGAGTGTACTGCCGGCACGTACCCAAGATACCAGCTTTTCAAAAGCTGGTCTTCCCAAAATGAAGACGGCTAATGTCTCTTCAAAGAAACGGACAAATGGGACTGGACCTGGTGTCCTGAAATCGAAGACCACCATGGCCTCGACAAAGGGTCCAAAACAACCAGCTGGATCGGCCGTGACGAAAGGTGATCAAACCTTGTCAATAGCACCAACCGCAGCCTCATCAATGGAGGGAGCAGATGGTGGCGACTTAATTGATCCACCGACTGATCTCTCCAAGGATTGAGGAGATATAAGTTTGCCTGCGGCACTCCACACTCTGCCACATTCAATTGTTTACAGGCAAACTTACAGCACGCCAAGGCCGCCTCCTATATCCTTGGCAAAAGGTTCAAGGACGAATTAATCGAACTTGCCTTCCTGCAAGACCATTAGTCTTAAGGTTTCAAGAGGTGGAGTACTATCTTCCCTTCTGTGGTCACTCTTGATGGATGACTTGCTTAGAGATATCGAAAGAAAAGGGGTAGAACTGCAAGCGTATGCAGACGACCTTGTTATCCTGGCAAGGACCAAGTCAGGAAGGGTATCATATAATATTCTCCAAAAGACGCTGGACGATGTCCACAGTTGGTGCCAGAGGGAACAGATGTCTGTTAACCCTGGTAAACTGTAATAGTCCCCTTTACTAGGAAAAGAAAATTGGGGGACCTTCTACCACTTTCCTACAATGGTGAGGTTATTCCATTTGCAGCGGAAGTAAAATATTTTGGGATTATCCTAGATACAAAACTTACATGGAATGCCCACTTGGAAAAAGTTATCCATAAGGCCAGACTATCTTCGTGGACATGTCGCAAGATCTGTGGAAAATCTTGTGGCTTGAAGCTCAAACAAATCCATTGGATATATATGATGATTGTTAGACCAATGATCAGATATGGAGCTATTGCTTGGAGGTCAAAAGATTTACAGTGATCAGCCCAAGCAAAGCACTCTGGCATACAGGGACAGCCTTGTCTGGCAATTACTGGTGCCATCAGTACCACACCGTCAGCAGCCATGTAAATCCTTCTAGACCTACCTCCTCTCCATATATTTCTGAAAAGGGAGGCTAGATTGACAACATATAGAATTGTTCATATTTCTAAATGTACCAAACAGGCTTATACAGAGCAAAGCAGAATGCTAGTGGACACTAAAAGTCACAGTATTCTGGGAATGACCTCTGACATAATGTCTCCAACAGTAAACTACGACCTGCCCTTTACCGACCTAATTCCAAATAGAGACGAATGGGTCCTCCGTAAGAATGAATTATTAAGAGCAGACAGCTCTTGGTACACAGATGGATCAAAAACACCCTCAGGCTCTGGTGCAGGTGTATACAGGCGCAGACCTAGGACAGAAATTCCAACCTCTCTAGGGTCCTATGCAACCATATTTCAGGCGGAAATTTACGCCATTGCTTCATGTGTGCAGAGATTGGAGCAAACCAATCTCACACATAAATCAATAAAAATTTGACGGGACAGCCAAGCGGCTTTGAAAGCACTTAGCTCTTACCGTGTAACGTCGAAACTGGTTTTTGACTGCCAAAAAAGACTCTCCTCAATAGGAGAACTCAATAGAGTATCGCTGGTCTGGATCCCTGGCCATTCTGGCATGGATGGCACTGAGAAGGCGGACTCTCTTGCAAGGGAGGGTGCCGCACGCGTTTTTATCGGACCAGAACCTTCAATTGGCATCGTAATAAGCTTTGCCAAACAAACACTAAATACCTGGACAGCAAGAAGAGCTGTGGACTTCTGGCATAATTTACCAGGATTGGTTCATTCAAAGGCTTTTATACATCCTTCGAAGAATGTCTCCAAACAAATGTTAGACTATAGCACGCATGACCTACGTTGTCTATGTATGTATGTATGTAAAGTGGGGTGACATTCACTGAGACCTAAAAGATCTATTGTGCCCTACGTTGTCTAGCAGGCCACTGTCATCTGAATCATCATATGCTAAGACTTGGACTGTCGGAAGATCCGACTTGTCGTCTTTGTCTGGAAGATGATGAAACAGCAGAGCATATAATTTGTGCCTGTCCCGCCGCGGCTCGTATCAGGTATCTGATGTTTGGCAGGGTCTATCTCTCGCCCTCGGACCTGAAATATAATTCACCAAACAAACTAATCGGCTTTGTTAAGAAGCTGAATTTGTTTGGTGAAATCTGAATAGGTATGAGCCACAATAGACTCTTGCGAGTCGCAGTGGAGGGCCTTATAGCCCCATTCACCACAAACCTAACCTAATCCAACATAAGCTTCTTTTTCGACTACCAATAAGAGCCCTTGATAAGAAAGCCACTGGCTTGCCAGATTGGGAGAGAACCGCAGCTATTACAAAATCGGATGCGTCAGTCTCTACAGCTAACATTTTATTTTCATTCATGGACCCTAGGATTCTGTATTGCTATGAATTCCGCAGGATTGTGAGTGGAGGTTCCTTTTTTCCTTTTTCCACTTCACAGAATCTACATTCTTCTCTTGTTCTCCTTAAGGCGGCAGTGCCCTATTAGGGCACCTGTTAAAACTCGGGTTGTAGTTTCCCAGGAGTATTTTTGATTGTCTTAGCCCTCCTAGATATTTCCAATGGTCAGATCTTCTCTTCTTTTTGGACTTGTCTATTCATTCAAATAATACTTTGAAGCTGATGTGTTTCAGTCCCTCTCTTTGCAATTCCATTTCCATCTATACCCTTGTGTCCTGAAGCCCACAGTAAGGTAAGGATAATTATTACTTGTAAATTGCATTTTATTCCACCGTCGTTAATAACAAATGCTAATAACTATTTAACCTTAAAAGGAAGTCCACGAGTACCATAAATGTATACAATAAATCTAAGACCAGACATTGAAAAAACCATTCGAATCTAAGCAAAAATTAATTACCCACAACACATAAAAATATCAAAATGTAATATTTTCTATTTAAAGGCGATTAATCACCCTCAAACATATTTACACATGTACGAACTTGAACGTGAACATAGCAACAAGTATTTTTAAATAATTTCCGGACGTTTCCTTTTTGTTTTCAAATATCCGGAGACCTGTTGAGGTTTTCTCACGAATGGTTTGCATTTAATTGGACTAAATGTTGAAAATCATATGCATCACTACCCTTCAATTCAAATTTATCTACCTGTTGAAGTTTAACTGTCTGTGACGTGGTGCGAGAGGGTAAAACTGAATAATTATAATTTGTGAGAGGTTGGGGCCATAGTTTCATTGTAACGGTTTTTAAGAATAAATGCAACAGTTAATTGGATTTCAGAAGAGGGTGGATTTTACGTGGGCTGTTATTATCAACTTTCGGAGTAATTGGTTTGTTTCGGGTAGTTAAGGAATTCATGGAAATGCCAGTATTGTTTTTACCATTTTTAAATGTAATTAAGAAATTGCTTACTGTTCTTATGAAATATTGTAAGAAAAAGCTATGGAATTAGTCACTAGAACGTAAAGTGAGAAAATCTTCCCTTTCAATTATGTCAAATTTGGCCAATTACTTACTAACATCATAAAAGGACTGTAATAGACTTTCATCGATATGAGGAGCCACTATTGAGTTACCGCAAGGAATTTCATCGAGGAATTTGAAGTAATTGTCACTTTTGTAACAGGAATTTAAATGAACTTCGTATGATTGCGTTCCATCCCATCTAATTTCGAAGAACCACAATTTTTGCTTCGCATGTTTTGCCAAGAAATGCGCTATCCTGAAGAATCATAAAATCGTGCTAAGAGATAAGCTTGCTAAAATTTAGGTCTGCTAAGTAGATGTGATCTGTTGTTACTTCACTCTACTCTAGCTTAAGGGAGAGGAACGGAATGAAAATGGCGGTGGTGAGGGCGGAATGGGAAAAAGTGGAAGCCTTATTGGGAAAAAGTTTATTAGATTGGGGTGGAATAGGGTAAGTACTATAGAGGGTAGAGAGGATGGCAGATACTTTGGATGTGGGATAAAGGGGCATAAAGTAGCAGGGTGTAAGGTGAAGGGAGTCAAGGAGTGCTAGGTATGTAAGAGCGAGGATCACAAGGCCAGAGACTGTCGACAGGCCTTCCTATGTAGGGTATGTGGGGAAAGGGGACACAAGCCAGGGCAGATAGAATTTAGTAGGGGAAGGAAGGGAGTTGATGAAGACAATGGAAAACAGGAAGGAAAAAATGGGAGGGACCCTCTGGACCCCTCAGCTTACATAGGTATGTAGAGACGGATATAAGGAAAGGGAGAAAGGACTTATCAGGAGAGTGGAGGTGGACGAAGGCCGAGGCAGAGGAAATGAGGAAGAAAGAAATAGAGGAGATAGGGAGAGAAAGGGGACTTGGACATGATGTAGATGAATTGTACAATGTGATACAGGGCTGTAAAAGGAAGGGAAAGAGGGTAATAGGCGTGAGTGTAGGGCTAATTACTGGTGGAATGGGGAAAAAGAGGAGGAGTGTAAGAAAGAACGAAGGCGGATGCTGAGGTGAAGAGGAAGAATAGAGGGAAAAGGGGGATACAAAGAGAAGAAAAAGGAACTGGAGCGTAGGGTGGAGAGGGAAAAAAGAGAGAAGTGGGAAGAGTTACTGGGAGAACTGGAAAACAATCCATGGGGAAAGGCATATGAGATAGCGGTGAAGAGGATGGGTGGAAATAGGAACGGGGTGCTAGAGGAGGATTGGGAGAAGGAGATCATAAGCAAATTGTTCACAGGGGTCGAAGGAGGAGTTGGAGGCAGGATTCGAGAAGTCCAGGATACTAGGGAGGTAGGGAAAATGAGGGGGAACGGCCGGTAGAGAAGTGGGAAGTAGAGGAGGGGGGAGGAACATTAAAGTAAGGAAAACACAAATGCGTGTAATGTGAGCTAAAATGGGTCACTTGTCGCATCTTTGCACAACTTGTTTATTAACACTGCGAATTTAGGTATTTGAAACTAATAATATTGTGAAGCAAATCATTTTTATAATCTTCAAAAATATCTCCCCTACGAACGTTGCTCGAAGTAAACACCAGGTAAACACCAACGAATTCGAATAATTCCGACTGGCGAATGCGATCGCGTCTGTTCTAGAACAGATGGCGCCTAGAGTCTTTCAGTAAGTACAGCAGTCTTAATAAATATATGAATGCAACGGACGTAGAAGTTTCAGGAAATATCCAGAATTGAGAAATATTATAAGTTTTTGGAAATGATGAAACAGAAAGTTTTTAGTAATCGGACAGTGAGTGAATTATTTAATATAAATATTGTAATATTTGAGTTGTGAAAAAAATTAGAGGGTAATAAGTATTTAAAAAACTTGTAAATGCATTAAAATAAGTACAAACGTTACAATATATTATTTTCTGGTCCAAATGATTTTCCGTTTCGTACTACTCCTGGAAGAAAAACATTTGTATAGTGTATTTTCATCATATTGATAGCTGAAGAGCTCATTATAAATTCAAAAACGTGTCTGAAACACTTTAGGGCGATTCAAAGAATTAAACAGAATTGTAAGCGCTTCTTCATGTAAATAAGTGTTCAGTTAGCAACTTTAGCTAGATTCTTCCTGTATAGTGAACCGCAGGTAGCGAGGACAATAGAACCCTAATACCATTACCATTCAAATATATTTAGAAGTGATAAATTTGCCATGACAGAGCAGTGTAGTTGGGTAAGAATAAGATCCTATTAGGTATTTTATTATAGATGTATTTTATTACAATATTCTTTTCTCGTAGCCTCCGCCCATTAAATCAAATAAGTTGTCATCCAATCAATGCGCAAGATGCAATTGGGCGGAGTGAGTACTATTTTCTAGTTTCAATATGCTACTTATTGTTCATATTTATTCGCTTTTAGAGAATTGATTGATACAATTGATTTATTTTATCCTGCCTAAATTCCATTGTCCGCCTATTTTGGTTTTAGGGTCGCTTACCTGAAATCGTGCGTTCAATATGATAAGCTTTATTCTACGCGTTTGTACTCTTTTATTTTGATAATGTAAATTAATGACTCATCAAGCTGAACTAAGGAGCCCTAGTAAAGTTTAACCTCCATGAAAAGTTATGAATTCGTTTCTCTGCTAAGTCAATTTTGCGCTTAACCAAAATCGTTTATTAATAGGGGTCATCAACGAATGATTTTGTGTACATAAATATAGCTCAAAAACGCACGGTCCACGGAAAAATATATAAATTATGTGGCTATTACCTACTCTGGTCCAACTGATAGGAATCGTTTGTATAATATTTTTTATTATGTTGAATTCGTTTGATTCGTCTTTATTTATCCAATATTTTCTACAAAAATTGTAATTTTCCTTCAACTGTTTTAAACCACCTATTCATATTAATTTATCCAACAGAATGTAATTAAAATATATTTAATGGAATCGGAAAATACGTAGTGGGTATCCGACACCATAAGTCAATTCATCAACAAATTTTCTCTCTTAATATAGCCTTGTACCGATATAATTGTAACAAAACAAATTAAAACACAATAACATAACAACAATTAAAATAATAATAGCAGGCATTATCTCAAATAATCTCGCAGAAGTTGGTGTATCATCAATTATCCCCCCTTTGTTCCCCTTCTTGTCGGATTAGATATAACAATGGCTGGCACATCATACCTCGACAAGGAGCACACGTCACTAATTAGCAGAGAAATCTGGGTTATTTTTAGTGTTCACGGCAGTTGATTTTGAATTAATGTGTATGGAAAATACTAAGCACACAGTTCTTTAATTGTCATTATATAATGCTCCAGTGCATTTCTTATGCGAATTTGATGGGACTTGTTTCTTAAGTATTTAAGAGGGAGAATATCTACAAAGACGACGGTTATATTGCAAAAAAATATATTAAAGTTCCGATTTATGTTGGATTTATTCGAAGGGTGCAGCTATTTGTATACTTCGTTCCAAGATATTTCGTTTTGACTTATGATTGATTCAAGACCAAAACCCACAGCAGGTGGTCGTTAATCCGATAACAAAAGCACAGTATCGTACTAGTTTCTTAAACGAAAAGATTATATAGTTCTTCTAGGCATAATGTAATATGTAATAATGAATTCTCGCGATAACCGCATTATCAGAAACTTCAGAATTATTCTTTTTCAAACACGCGTACATATTTAAAACAACACGTTGACACTGAACATGTAAATCTTTGTTCTGAAATTCTATCATTTATTGCTAAGTCATTTGTCTGTGGCGCCAAAGTATTAGATTCCAGCGATACATCATCTTGAACTGTCGTTTCAAATGGTCCCCAAAATGCCATTCTAATTAATTACTAACAAATTATATTTGTAAAACTTACCCTAACGTCTACGAACAAATAAATATTATATTAATAACAATTCACACACGCCACTTAATCAACTAACCTTACTCAACCAACAAATAATATATATTATATCATTAATACTTTTCTACTCTAGATTAACTACACTTTTGTACAACTAAGAGCTAAACTCACTAAAGTATATTGATAATATCTCTCTACAACACAATTTATGCACACCCCTGGATGTTCTAACCCAGGTCAGGCCAGATGTTTGGTAAACTGATAATATTATTTATGTCCCAGTTGGCCGAGTTAAAACTGTCCGGTTACTTCGTTATTTATTAGCTGTTGAATGAGAGGCCAGCTATTCAAAATTTTCTTAAATATAGTAACATACATAAAGTTGTTTTTAATTAATTATTCTTTTTCCAGCAATTTTAAGCAACTTATTTTATTGCTTACTGATAAATTTATATTATGTATATTTTTTTAAATATTTCCAAACTAGCAGTATCGAGAATGGTGTAACAAGGTGCCAAGAATGAGTTCATCAAAAAACCTTCGCCAAAATTCACGGAGTATCTACCGAGCCAGAATAGGAGAACAATCAGGATCCTGGTTGGGCTCCTGACAGGGCATTGTAGACTCAACAAACACATGATTAGCATCGGATTGGCAGACAGAACCATATGCAGGTCTTGCCAAGAAGATGAGGACACCTCAGCACATATATTGTGCTACTGCAAAGGCTTGACTAGGCTGAGGTGTTCAACGATAAAGGAGGAAAAACCACAACCCTCACAATATATGGAGGACCTGAGGTTTGGCATTCGAAGTCTAGTTATAAGGATAGGTCTAGACAAGGAACTCTGGAATAACAGGAGGGCACACAAAATAGATCTGGAAAGGTCGTAGTGAAGAAGCTCTTAGAAACACATAAACCCCAAGATAAGATAGACTATCTTATTTATAGTGGATCGGAAAATCTGAAATTCATAGTCATTATTTGTTAGAAGTCGTACTTTTCCGAAAAAGAAACAATTTTCCCGAATTTTCTATATTTTTTTTGTAATGGCCGTATCGAAACCTAACCTAATCTAAGGTTAGGTTCAATCATTTATGTCAATCCAAGTTTTCAATATAAATTTTATGCCCGTATTTATAAACAAGACTTAATGCTGAGCTCGGCCTTGAACATTCGTTTTTGTCACTTCTCCATGTAAAAGGTCTCAAAAACTGGTACGCAAGGTCATGCTCAACCTTGAGTCTTGCTTATAAATACGGACATAAGTTTTTCCCCTTTTAAAGTTGAAAGATTTATTTCTCATCTCATTGAACGAGGTCTGCATTCCAAAATATGTTCATTCTTCTGCATAATACTTGCACCAGGTTATGAGTCCTGAGAAGCTTTGAAGTGCGTAAGGCAGGACACTCACTGAATCGACTCGGCTCGGCTCGGCTCGACGGAAAGTCTGACGACCAAATTCTCTTTGTGTAGTTTATGTATTCAGACATATCATCAGCCATGTGAATTTCATGAAAATGGCTGCTATCAACGAAGAAGCCACGGAGGCTAGATGAAGAAGCATTTATTGATCAGGAAATAGGTTTCAACTTTTTTTTAAGCAGACATTCCAATTCAATCGTAGTAGTAACATGGATTAAAAAAAATATAGGGATATTCTATTTAAATTTTTTTTTTGGCAATAGCGAAACTCAGGATAATCATAACTCTGACGTTTGTCGACTACCGTCAACACGGCCATTATTTAGTATTATATTTCACTCGTGCCTTGTGCTTGATGTATCCACTTTAAGAATATAATATTGGGTGTTCGTGATATAATATATTGTTAAGGAGTCATCGGCCCAGGTATAAGTAACGGGTGCCGCCGACCGAACCAAATATCGCACGGGTGGCTGTCCGCTCCATAGCTGGTCTACGGCTACTTCGTAGATTTAAAGAGCACGAGCCCTCACCTGAACACGGATGCAGAGGGGCAGTCGTTTATTAAAACTATGTTCTTCAATGATAGTAGTACAGAATATTAGTGGAGATTTAAACTAAAGAAAAACAAAAATTATTGTTATGTCTAGCTTGGTATTTGTTAAAAATCTTTCAGGACTGACAAAAAATATATACCTATCGGGCTTTTTTTTGGTTGCACATTAGAGAAAATAGAAAATTTTTCAGATTTTTTTTCTCGAAGCTGCTGCATATATGACACGTTAGACGACTCAAAAAATATTCACGTCTCCAGCTGAAAATATGCACGTTCCTTGTTTGATATATTAGTGTATCAAGAAAGCGCTAGATCAAGAATGGCGTACTGTGCTCTTCACGGATGAGTCTCGCTCTGGTTTCATCGTGATACGCGTCGTGTTCTTGTGTGGAGACGACCTGGAAATCTGGAACGTCTTGCCGCTGTCCAGGAGGTCTACAGTTACCAAGGTGGTACAGTTATGGTATGGGGCGGTATTCGTATTGGAGGAAGAACTAACCTCGTTTTACTGGAAGGCTATTTGAAATCCGCCAGTTATCTGTAACCCATTGTGCGTCCATATGCTGCACAAGTCGACCCGAATTTCCAGCTCATGCATGACAATGCCCGTCCACACACAGCACACTTAGTAAACGAATATCGGGAAAAGAGCAAATCAATGTTTTCTCATGGCCTGCGGAGTCTCCAGATCTCAGTCCCATCGAGATTCTATGGGACAAAGACTTTTGCTCCATTAAGGAGCTTTCCACACGAGACAACAGATTTTTGATTGTCTTTCTAATCTCTAGACCTCCACAAACCAACTGGAGATCGACTACCTCATTTTCAGCATGCCTAACAGATGCCAGGCTGTGGTTAATGCAAGAGGAAGCCATACAACCTATTGAGGTACTTTTAACTCTTGAATATTTTTTATACCATCGTACCAAATTTATTAAAATGATTAACATCCATTGTTTGTCTTTTTTTTTCTGATCTTTTGTAACAATTCCCTCTTTTTGATGATTGGTTCAACGGAAATAGTATCAGTACCACCCATATACATTTTAAAGTTTATATATGCCATACCAAAAAAGTTATAACAAATTTAAATCTTGTTCACTATATTATTTTGATGTGTGTACATAAATTGAATTTAGCAGTACAAAAAATTAATTACTGAATCGACTACAAGTAATTATGGGTATGAATACTTTCTTCTATGAAAAAATAAATATTATTTCCCAGTTCAATTATATCTACTCTATTGAAGCAATGAATTGAATCTCGAATGAAGTAACATCCAGATAATTAAGTCAATACTACCAGTGAACCAATCAGGCTTCAGAAAAGGTGATGGTTGTGGTTAAGCACTGTTAAACAATACTGATGATATCTATTCTAATCTTAAAAATAAAAAATGCTTCAATTTCACTAAATTATATACATTATTTCGCTAATTATTCAGTTACCCATCGTATTTTAATTATTATCCTACTGTTCATTTAACATTTTGTTGTTAAAACAGCAATAAATAGATTGGTATGAAGAGTTATTTAAAAGGAAGCCAGTGAATTGTAGTCTCGTACATACTACGTTTTGTAGTCGTCGGAAGGTCACCAAAAAAGTTTACCAACGATATTAGTTCCGATTTCAGAAGAAACAACAACAATTAAATCTGACAATTATAATTATTAACAGCTGGCGACTTCGGTTTCACTCGTTGACACCTACTTTCTTATACAAACTGAGCGTAGGAATTTTTGACCCGTCATAACTACTAACAGAAAGGTCCAATTCAAATAATCCAAAGAGAAATTCACATCATCAAACTATTCAGTTGATTGAGGTTCAATATCATGTTGAATACACAGAGTTACTACAAAAGAATCATCTGGTTTGACAAAACTATATTCGGAAAATATGACAAATAGAACAATAAATAACATGTCTATAGACAGCGACAACCTCTACGTTTAAATCTCGCGCCTTCGGAGGCAGCTTGTCATGCGCACGCCCACGTCACGTCCGCAGTAATCAAAATGGCGACTATGTAGCAGAAAGCATTCATTCATTCATAAATTTGGGTTGTGCTCATCAGCCCAGGCACTTGAACTGAATCTTTGTACCATTTCCCATGTAATCTAGTTCCATTCCAGAAGCTTCGTGTCTTCTATAAAGGTCACTAGTTTGGCTGGAGGGATTTTCAGTAGTTGTGATGGTTGTATAACTTCCTCTCCAAAGTGCTTCCGTCTAAGTTCTTGTAAGTCCTCGCAGAAGCAGAGTATGTGAGTAGGTGTTTCATCATCAAGTTCACGTTTTTTGCACATAGGTTCACTAACTTTGCCCATATTGTACAGATGTAGCAGAAAGCATTTTCTGTGTTAGGATACGCGTGATGTTTATCGGTTGTTAGAGTGCAACGTGCATTCCGACGGGAATCCTCCAGATCATCAGATGGTATCAACAATTCAAGACCACAGGTGTACTTGATAAACGTAAAAGTACCGGAAGACCACGAGTGGATGCGGATCCGCATTCCAACAACTTTATATACCAACAAGATGGAGCTCCACCTCACTGGCATCATGAAGTGCGTCGGTATCTAAATGAGGAACTCGCTCACCGTTGTGCTGCAGAAGATTTGGCATGTTTGCGTGGCCTTCCAATCCTCCTGATATTACACCGTGCGATTTTTATTTTTGGGGGAATTTTGGGGGTTGAACTGGACTATCGTTTGGACGTCTGTCGTGTGACTCACGGAGCCCACATTGAACATTTGTGATGCATGTTTTTTCTGTCCATCGACATATCATTTACCATTCTAGTTGTAATACTAACTGAAATATAGCTTTGTGAAGAAAGGAAACAGTGATGTTAATTTTGGAAGCAATTGAACTACAAATATGTAATCGAACTGATAGGTATTTATAGTTAAGTTTATGTTTTTCATTATGGATTGTTGGTTTTGTTTTTAGAAATATTGAATGAACTGTAAGCCCAAGAGACAGATTAATGTTGACTTTAAGGTATCTAGCTACTGTTAGCTTTTATATAACAATGGGTGATTTTTCTGGTATCCACAAGTCCACAGCTGCCAGGTTATTTAAAAATGTGTTATTATCTTTGGCCAATTTACGTCCTCATAAAATAAGGTTACCACAAAATGAGGAAATTAATGGTTGGCCAGGATAAAAGTAAAACTCTTTGATTACTTTGGAAAGGTTTATTTCCTTTTTCAAGATATCGGTAATAGTAAGAAAAACAAAATAATATTAATTCTCTAGTTTACAGAAAATATTTTAAAAACTTACATATGAATATAACAAATATTACAAATAATTTATATGTTAACCATCAAACGAAAACATGAAAACATTAACATTCCTCTATCTCTCTCTCTCTCACACACACACACAATTTTTTACTTGTCCCGCTGCAATTTCTTTTTTGTTAGGGCAATGGATAACTCTAGTAATTCCAATTCTTTAATATGTTTTTCTTGTGCCCTCCGTTCGTCATTTTCTAGATGATGTATTTTGGCCACAATGAGTTTTGCTCTCTCTCCCTCTAGAAAAGTTCCTACTTTTGGCTTGGCCTTGTTTTTGGAAATTAATGAGTGATTCCATTTTTCTTTGGGAGTATGTAGTTCATTGTCCTAAGAATACATATTGGAAAATAAGACTCAAAACTTAAATGAAAAGTAGTTAAAACATTGTCAATCAAACCTACATCCTCTCTAAAACTTGGTCCAGGAATAGGTTCCTTTGTAGCATTTGAAGGAGATAAAATTTCTCCAGTTGTCTTTGAGGCCACTGATTCCAAAACTTCCTAAAAATTAAGATTCAAAATTCAAATTATATATGAGATGATTTGTGTATATTGTGAGCATCTTACTTCCATTGGCAAAATAAGGTTACTTTCATCTGGAATTTGATCAATTAAAACTAAAAATAAAAAATAGGAAATAATTATAAAAATAGTTACGAAATGCACTGCTCAGACAACTTTGGAAATATATGATGTGTCTTACCAGAAGACTCTCTGTCTAAATCGATAAAGACATCCCCTTTCACACCTTCAATAATAGAAATAGGACGAACTTCTAATGGTTCTTTCTCGGTATGATCTAATTCAAATAAATTTGGAATGCCACCACCTGTTTTTAGCTTCTCCCGTTTGTTGTGGCTAACTTTTTTTATTAAAGCTTTTTTGAGCCCATCATATTTCAATTTGAGTGTTTCTATTGGTCGGAAATTTTCACCTACGGTAAAAAATATTTCATGTTTACACTTATATAGAAATAACCAAAAAGGCAAATACCTGATATGGAATTAAAAATAGTAGATATTTTTTTCCAGCTCTCTTCCTTACTCTTACAAACCGAAGCATCCGTTTTGTTATTATCAATGATTACCTCAAATCTCGAAGCTATTTGTAGTAAAAGTCTAATTTCAGCTGGACTGAAATTGGGAGCCCTCGACCGTTTTGGCTTATCCATAATAATACAATTATTTGAAACAGTCTTTAAAGAAACTGACAAAAAAAACTTAACTAAACAACACAATGATCTGTCATAACTCAACTCAGTGACGTTAGAAATTTAAAATTCCAGGTCCGTCCTTGGCTACAATAACTGTTATCAGTCAGATAGTAATCTACCAGAAAAATTTTTGCTCTAGTAGATATCCAATGGAATCAGTTAATTTGAGGTCATTTGGTTGAACGCAACCAATCAGAACAACATTATACTGAAAACAGACCATGGGCTGTTTTCACTTTATTAGGTACGTTGCCATTGATACATTTTGATTTATATTACTTTTTTAACTTCCAATATTTAATATTTAATGGAAAAATTATGAAAACTCTAAGATATTGATAATTATTTCGATATTGACATATCATCGTCAGAATGACAGAAGTTACATTTTATGTCATGCCTACTTGATGTTTAATATTTTGGCTAGACCAAATAGTAAGTGACCTATCTTGTGATTGACTTAATATATATGAATAGATATATATATATATACATTGTCTTCATTTGAAAAGGACCAACCGTTAATATTTCAAAAATGGGACATATTAGAAGGAAATGCCGAAACACGTCAACTTTTAACTTGAGGGTGACACTTTTTGGCGCTAATGTCATAAACGTCAGATTCACCTCCTCCCTACTGGAGACCCCTCTTAAATTTTTTCAAATGGCATTAGGTATCAAGTCACACCTCATTTAAAAGGTCTGGTAAATCTCTATTCAATCATTTTGTTTTGCCTTTGATACCAGCCTTCTATTGTTATTTAATCGTTGTTTAAAATTGGCTCTTTTTCAACTTTTATTGCCTGAATGTTAACGGTGGTCACTTTGAACACATGATTAAACTTTAAACTTTCTTCGCACGTGTTCCAATCCTCACCAATTTTATATTCTGCAATAGACCCAATTGTACTCCGATTAACTGCTGCAGCAGCAACTTCCAGTTGATCATGCATTTTCAACTAATATTCAAAATACTTTTTACCCCGTCTCCATTGTAACATATTCAAATATAAATAACGGTTCAAATCACTAAAAAATGGTATTTTATTTAATACTTCTCAGGATCGGGAAAAGTGACAGACGTGACATCCCCATATCTGTCAAGTCACCCTTTATACATAGCAGAGATAGGTAACCTTTATTATAAATAATAGTTGTGTCATGAAGTGAACAGCAGACATCACAACTTTTATAGTAAATTTTATGGAAAATACGAAGTTTGTTTTCATCAACATCCGTCGCTCTTTCTCGTAAACTCAACTTGGAATTTTCTCTTACTGAATGCAAAGATATTATAGGGTTCTCATTGTACACTTTTTTCGATTTCTTTTTTCTTCAACAGAACCTGTCTTACCAATTTTTTGTATTAATTTTCTGAATGAAGCAGGTTTTGAGAAACTTGAATTTTATTTCATTTCATGGGGTTTTAGAATAAGCAAAACTTTTTGTCGAGTATGACATTTTTCACTGAAACTCTTGGGCACTTCTTCATCCGTGGACGCATTGTATAAGTGAGATTATTTTTTTCGTATAATTTTCAACCAATTAGAACGATCAATTCAGTTACGTTATAGTATATCTAAAAACCAGGAGGAGTAATTTGAATTTAAGTTGGCAATTCTGTAGATCTCTGATTGGTAAGATTGCACCCAGTTTCAAACAGCACTTTTTAGCATTGACATCTCGTGATAATTGACAGTTCTGACCTGACATATTTAATATATTTGTTTTCATCATCGCCTTCGTTCCCTTGTTATTTCATCATTTTTACTTAGTTTTCCTGTTTGTTGAATTTCTGCGATTGTTTAGATCTCATCTTAACTCGACTTCTTAAGAATCATTTTCAGTACATAAAGACTATCTATGATTGGCTAGTTTACGCGTCAAGTCAATCAAGGCATATTTCATAGATTTTGAACACGACTATTTCGGAACACGCTCTTTAGTAACTTTTAGTGGTGTGGGTAAGGCTTCTGAAATTACTCCTCCTGGTTTTTAAATGAACTATACCTTGTATGATTTCGGTAATACCTGATTATACATAGAGTAGCTCTACCAATCGAAAATTTTACAATAATTTAATTTCCATAGTAACCACATCGACATCAATACACAACACTACACAAACTAACAGGACCGTCAAATTTTGACGTTTATCAATAACTGTTCAAAATGAGTCGATTTGGAGATTTATCATTAAATTCAATAGACGAAAGTATGCGAAATACTGAGCCTCATAATACAGTGGAGACAAAAAAGTAAGTATAGAAACGTTTTGTATTGAAAGAAACTATGTACTAAATGAATAAATTTCCAGTGAAATTCCATTTTGAAAGATTGGGCTTTCAATATGAGAAAAGGTAATGGTGAAAATTATAAAGAAAATGTGGTTAAAACGATGTGGAACGTTACGGCAAAACAAGTACAAGAAAAATATATGAAGGAGTTTAATAGAGTAATTGATCAATTCTCTAGTCCCATATTTTTAGCCGCAAGAAACGCAAGAAATTCAAAAAAAAGGAAACAACTTGAAATGTTACCAGAAAAGACAAAGGTTAGTGCATCAGCATTTAAAGATACAGAGTACATAGCAATGATGGGGTGAAAACACACCAGAAGGATTACAAATAAAATTCTTCCTAATTGCTTCTGTAGAACTTGCGTGGAGGGGAAATGAAGGATCGTCATTCTTAACTCGTTATTTTCAAAAGGAAATTGAAAATGATGATACTCCAACTGGTAGAATACAATATAATCCTATATTCACCAAAACCACACAAGGAGGAGCAAAACCGTGTGCTAATAATAAATGGCTTGTACCCAACCATAATGAAGTGAAGACTTCCAGATAAACTAATTCTTCTAGATAAACTAATGATAAAAAGAAGCGAAAACAATATTAAAACAGATAGGTGAGTGAGGTTAGGAAACAGAAATGAAAATTTTTGTGAGCAATAAATCTGGTTTTGTCCTCGTCTTCAAAATTGTGATCATTTGGTGATAACATTTTTCATGTTAAACAATTTTGATCTTTCTAGTTCTTACTTTGAGTTTTTATTATTCATTATCATGTGATGTTTACAATTTGACAACTGTCATTTATAAAAACTGGGGTTAGATCGTATTGGTGAAGAAACAAACTGCTCAAATAGACGATTTTGAAGACAGGATTTGTCAATTTTTCCGTATAAGTTCGTTCTCCTTATCTAGCTTCCATGATACATGCACACTCATATTTCCTCTTTATAATACTTTTTCTACAACTGCTATGAAAAGTGACGTATTTCTCATACCTCACTTGCTTTCAAAACCAAATATTGCTCATACTGTGAGAAATAATATTTCTCACGGCACTTTGCCCACGCTACATACATTTATATGGAGAATCAAATAAAATCGACAAAAACTTAGTAGGCTACTGTCATCTTTAAATACCTACTTAGTTGTCACAAAACTGTCAGATTATATTTTAAAAAATTGTCCAAAATTTTGAAATACGCTCAAAAATTGTCCAAAATTTTGAAAAATGGTCAATAATTGTCAAAAACTGTCAAAGTTTTGAAAAAATGGTTAATAATTGCCAAATATTTTCAAAAATTGTCAAAAATTTGGGAAAATGGTTAATAATTGTCAAAAACTGTCAAAATTTTGAAAAAATGGTCAATAATTATAAAAGACTGTCAAAAATGGTCCATAATTGTTAAAAATTGTCAAAGATATAGAAAATTGTCAAAAATGGTCAATAATTGTCAGAATCTGTCAAAAATTGTCGAATATTTTGAAAATAGTCAATAATTGTTAAAATCTTGAAAAATGATCAAAAACTGTCAAAATTTTTGAAAGTTGTCAAAAGTGGTCAATAATTGTTAAAATTTTGAAAAATGGTCGAGAATTGTTAAAATTTTGAAAAAATGGTCAATAATTGTCAAAAATTGTCAAAAACTTTCAAAGTAATGAAAAAATGGTTAATAATTGCCAAATATTTTCAAAAATTGTCAAAAATTTGGAAAAATGGTTAATAATTGTCAAATCTTTGAAAAAATGGTCAATAATTATGAAAGACTGTCAAAAATTGTCAATAATTGTCAAAAATTGTCAAAGATTTGGGAAAATTATCAAAAATGGTCAATAATTGGCAAATATTTTAAAAAATGGTCAAAAATGGTCAATAATTGTTAAAATTTGGAAAAATGGTCTAAAATGGTCAACATTTTTGAAAAATTGTCAAAATTGATCAATAATTGTCAAAAATGGTCAATAATTGTTAAAATTTAAAAAACGGTCAAAAATTTTTTAAAAATGGTCAATTCTCAAAAATTGTCAAAATTTTGAAAAAATGGTCAATAATCATAAAAAACTGTCAAAATGGTCAATAATTGTTAAAAATTTTCAAAATTTTTGAAAAATTGTCAAAAATGGTCAATAATTGTCAGAACCTGTCAAAAATGATCAAAAATTGTCAATAATTGTTAAAATTTGGAAAAATACCTAAAATTGTCAAAAATGATCAATAATTGTCAAAACTGTCAAAATTGGTCAATAGTTGTTAAAATTTTAAAAAATAGTTCAAAATTGTAAAAATTTTGAAAAATGGTCAAAATTTTGAAAAAATGGTCAATAATTATAAAAAACTGTCAATTGTCAAATTTTTTGAAAAATGGTCAAAGTTTTTGAAAAATTGTCAAAAATGGTCAATAATTGTCAGAACCTGTCAAAAATGGTCGAAAATTTCCAAAAATGGTTAATAATTGTTAAAATTTGGAAAAATGGTCAAAATTTTTGAAAAATTGTCAAAACTGTCAAAATTGGTCTATAATTGTCAAAAATGGTCTATAATTGTCAAAAATGGTTAATAATTGTTAAAATTTAAAAAAATAGTCAAAAATAGTCAAAAATTTTGAAAAAATGGTCAATAATTGTCAAAAATTATAAAAATTTTTGAAAAATGGTCAAAAATTTACCAAAAATGGTCATTCTATTGTGCATAAGAAGCAAGCTTCTATCGGCGGTCCGAAGACCGCTCACCTTTTCTTTTTGTTTTACTAACCATAAAAATAAATATTAAGTTACTTTACTTGTATTCTTTAAATTTGTGCAGTTGTAGAAAAAGTATATTATGCAACATGTGGGGAAAGTACTTTTCTCAACTAGCTGCACAATATACTATTTTCTACTAGCGTGCGGAAAAGTCCACTTTTCCGCACACATTTTAGTGTTGAAAGACTCACTTTTCGGCACTAGTCACTTAGTGCGGAAAAGTAAATTTGTTAAGTTTTTGGGGAGTATACTGACATTTGAATATATAAAATATATATTTGTATGGTTGTAGTTTACAAAATGACTAAAAAATTAAGAAATTTATTAGAATTCTGCCATAATTTTTAATAAAAATAAACGTATGTTCCAATAATTTTTTAATGGCCCTGGTATTAGCCTCATCAAATGAATGTGAAATAATAATAAACATCTGACATTTTTTATAATATATTTCTTTATGTTAACTTTTGGGTTTTTTTCCGTACGCTAGTAGAAAAAATAGTGTACCTAACACGTGCGTAAAGTGACTTTTCCGCACGCAATTGCAGATGGCCGAACGACGCGTTAGTATCACTTTCCGCACTTGTTAGGTAAACTACTATTTTGGCCCATTCTATATTTCTATATTATTTTTCCACATGCAATGATGTTATTTTCCAGTTACAAAAAGGTGAACTTTCTTAGAATTTTACGTTTGTAGATATTTTTTTCCAAATTGAAAATTTTTTATATCCGCCACTGCTGGACTGCACTCTGTGACTGGCCTGGCCTAGCATGGCACTGAACACAATAAGATAAGATATTGCTTCTTTCGAATAATGCCTATACCGATAATTGATCGACATTATCCACTATTTTATTTAATAACGCCATTGTTGACAATTTATTTATGCTGTATACCACCCACGAGAGAGTACCTTCGCTTGTTAGCATATAACTAACAGAAGATAGTTATTAACAGACATAAAGAGCACGCCGGAATTTTTTTAATGTTTGAACATTTGAAAAGTTTCAACAACCGTCATATAACTTTTGATATTAATACAGACTGTGGGATTTTAAATTATCATTAAAAGTTCTACAAAGATTTACTTAATTACAGTTACCTGTAAGAATTGTCATATTTTAGTAAAGCGTGTTATCAATAGATGTCTTCTAAGTTAAACGGGGCTGGAATATCTGCAAGATATAACCAACCATTCTGGTTTGTAATTAGAAGGGACATTACTTATAGACCGGACCAAGATTATTCAATTTGAACATAACCAGTACCTACATACATTATTTTTAATATAGTTGCAATACAAAATTATATCCTCATTTTTCTCAATTACACACATTTTCTTCTTTTGACCAAAATTTGATAATGACGATGTTAAGTCAGTTTTTTAAGCATATCTCAAAAAAAGCGCTACCTACAAACTTCAAACTTGTTAAATTGTATAACCGTGATAAATTGTTTACTACAAATCCTCGTTTTTTATTGCCATCACAAGCGTTTAAAGTGGGAGAAGCAACGGGTAATTTTGGTCAGTTTCTTAAGAAATTTTACATTAATGTCAAAAACTATAAGATATTTTCCAAGACAAAATCAACAACAAAAATATTATCGAATTTTATAACATAAGCTCTACATGACGACCATTTGTTGCAAGACATAATCCAATCGTTCCTGTAAGGGGGCGTGCATTAATTACGTGAGGTGTTCGGGGGGGGGGGGTTTATCGAGCCCAATCTTACCAAATCTCACTTGGAGGGAGACGGGGGGCTTGGAAAATATCACGTAATTTCTTTCTAGGAGAAAACGATGTAAAATTGCGTCAAAGTGAAGTTACATTAAAATAAAAAATGTGTATTTATGAACTAATTTTATCACTGTGATTTTAGATTACGGTAATATTCCCAAATACTACCTAGTATTTGCTAGTCTTAAATTAAAGTAATCAAGCAAATGGTTTTTTTTATAAATCCAACGCTTTTACACCCAAAACAAAAATTTTGAAAAATCTCATGTAAGATTGGGAGAGGGGGTCGAGAAAAAACTTACTACATCTCACCAAGGGGGGAAGGGGGGTCATAAAATCCTCAATAAAGCCTCACCTAATTAATGGACGCCCCCTAAAGCTTCTCCAGGTCTTGAAACAATTTTGGGATAATTTTGAAATTAATTACATGTTCTCACAGCTGAATACGTTTTTGTACTAGGCCAGCATAAACTAATGATTATATTTCCTTACAAATAATTTTTTCAAAATCATTTTCCAAGAATACTGAAAAAATTTGTTTATTTTCACAATTTTTGGAAAGTTACTTCCTACTAAAAACTATTTATTAATATTTTCAGTTTTTCTGGTCAGTAAAACAATTACATTGTTCATTATTAACAAAACTCTGCACAAGCTCGAGTAGTTTGGTTCTCTTCAATACTTGGACAATATGTTATCAATCCGACAACTGAAGATATTTTGCGTTGTCAAGTAGGTGAAGCTGGTTCTCGTGGTCCTTTGGAAACCTTTTATTCTCTTTTTCAACAGTTTGATCTCTGCCAATGTCTACATTTTCTACATACCAGGGAGCGTTAACCATGTCAACTAATACTTTATTCTGGAAGGTATGTATGGCTGTCTTTGGTATTACCACTCAATTGTATACCATATAACCAAATATGTTTTAGCACCATAATTCCACAGAGGTTCTCCTCTCAAGGATTCATTTATAAGGTATATGTAAAATCCAATTCTGATTTCTTCTTTTTGACATGTACCTCCTACTACAATAAATAATACTTATTTTCAACCATACAAAATTAATGTCTATTAGTTTTTCTTCCGCTTACAATGTAGAAATCTTCTATTTAACCATTTCATCAACAATTATTTTCGTCACTAGCTGATGAAAGTTTTGGTAGCAAACACAGTTTAAAGAACACTAGTTACACCATCTTTACACCAACACTCACATTTACTATCTGACGAAGGTTTTGATAACCAAGCAATAGATTAGATTAGATTTGATGAGGTGGCTAATCGGCCTATTCCACATCTTCAGAGCTATTGTCGTCCTCTGAATCTAGATTACATTCTCCAGCCCGACTCTTTTTATGAATCTAATCAGCCTCGGGACTGAACCTTTCATGTAATTTCTTGCCAGTGGCTTCTCATCGCATAGTACAAGAAACCGCACATTTGCCAGTCACTGGCATAGGATGTGCTCTGCAGTTTCCTCTTCTAGGTGACAGAATCTGCACATGGCTTCGTCTGTCAACCCCTTTGCTTTGCGAGCCTGTTGAGCTTACAGTGATCTGTTAACATACCTAGTACGGCTTTGACAGTTTTCCTATCTTTGCTTATTAGGTCTGTTTCGCCTGCCTCTAACCTGGTGAGATTCCCCTCCTTTCTAGAGATTTATGTGCCACCCATTTCCTTGTGGCCATATTTATTGTCGACTTTGCGACGCCGCAGACGGGTTCCGGTCCAATGAATGGTATTGATAAACCTGGTCTGGACCCCAATTCTTGATCCTTCGCAACACTCAAAGTTACTCGCTTCCTAACGAATTCGTTAAAATACTATTCTTGAGCGCTCTCTCCTTTGCGCATTCGCTTGATAGTGTTCGTTATGCAGCGAGTACATTTTTGTACGTGATAACTGTAGAAACTATTTATATTTATACTGCAAGTGATAAGTGATACCACGCGCATAGTTAATACTATTTTTTATAGAAAAATTTCAAATTGTAATTGTGTTTGAGTAGGTAATTGAGGATGGAAGAACTTGTGAATTTAATGTTACTGGAAAATTTAGAGCTGCCGGCAATAGAAGTTCAAAATTTCCGGGTTTTGCGCAATCCTTCGAATCCTTTCAGGACAATGAATCATTTTCTCCGCAGCGAGATATTTGCCAATTCAGTCCAGTCTTCCACGGAATCTTCAAAGTTATTTGTGAATTTTCAATTTACCACCAATTATTTGATCCTTCCCTTGGAAATACTATAATATTATTTTTTTACTTTTCCGAAGCTTTTCCTCCGCGTAATACATTATTTAGAATGGTTTGATCCATTTTGGACAACTCTTTTAAACAGACATACATAAAACATAACCATAAAATTGGAAAAATTTGACAGCGTCAAGAAGAACGAAAGCTTCATTTACGGTATTGCCAAACTTCTCATTTCGCTTAAGGACACCCTTTAACGAATCACCTCAAGAATTGCATAGTTGTAAAGTCTTCGCTAACTACTGCTCGTTATGCAGCGAATTCGCTCGATAGCGAGTGATGTCAAGAATTGGGCTCCTGGCCGTTATGACTCTCGTGTCCTGGTATCCAGACTGCCATGACCTGGCAAATGACAATATGACATTTGTGTTTTTTGTGATTTATTCATTAACTGTTCTAACGTAATATTCCGTCTTTTTAAACAATTCTCTTATTTTATCAACTATTTATATAATTTACAAAAATTAGGAATTAAATTTGCAGCAGTCACTGAAAATTAGACTGAAACGTTATCTTTGCCGATACCATCTCAAATAAAAAATTTCTAAGTTCTACAAATTAACCTTTTGTTGGAATAGACAATATTGGTATTTGGTCTTAAAAGTAATTTCCTGTTTTTAACTTACCGCGAAATTTGAAATATTTAAATTTTACATATATATGAACGGAGAGGTTTCCGGCCTCCTGTTCATGATTGCCTTTAAAGCAATAGAATAAATAGAAACTGTGCAGCAGTACCAAACAGTTGTTAGCCACATAACTTTAGTGGGAACTTTTAATCGGCGAATAAATGTTTGCCGTTTCTTCACCCTAGTTGTGGTTTGAATTCGAACTAACAAATAAGTATTTGCCAGTTTAATATGTACTAAACAAATTTTCTACCGTTGGTAACACTATGAAAGATGCATATTTTATTGCCTGAATGTTAACGGTGGTCACTTTGACAACATGATTAAATAGCAGTTTCTTCTTGTTAATAGTTGTCTTTTTACTATTTGTGAATTTTTTTATTCTTCAAAGAGTCTTTCCATCATAACACAATACGGGTGCATACGAAAAGTTGAAAAAGAGCCAATTTTAAACAACGATTAATAACAATGGAAGGCTGGTATCAAAGGCGAAACAAAATGATTGAATAGAGATTTACGAGACCATTTAAATGAGGTATGACTTGATACCTAATGCCATTTGAAAAAATGTAAGGGGTGTCGCCAGTAGGGAGGGGGTGAATATGACGTTTATGACATTAGCGCCAAAAAGTGTCCCCCTCAAGTTAAAAGTTGACATGTTTCGGCATTTCTTTCTAATATGTCCCATTTTTGAAATATTAAGAGTGGGTCCTTTTCAAATGAACACAGTGTATAGCGACTGTCCATATGTTTGATAAGGAAAGAGAATCAGGAAAAAAAGTTCTTCTCTTGACAGAAACTATGATCTGTGCTTGTGATGACGATCTGAGTACAATTTTACACGTGCTTTTGTGAGGTTAGGAGTATATTATCTGTGCGTTTAGAGAAGTCGCTAGTTTGAGAGAGTTGTGTGTGTGTGTTTATATTTATAAATTTATATGCTTCGTATTATTATTGTAATAACAAAAAATGAATACTAAAGAAAAAAGGAAACGTTCAAAAATTTTTGAAAGCAGTGAAATTAACATCCTTATGGAAATTGTTGTCGAGTATTTGAACATTTAAGAAGATAAAACTACCGAATCCCAAACTTAGGAGAAGAAAAAAGTTGTGTGGGGTGAAATTGAAAACAAATTTAATGCTCGTTCAGGTAAAATAAAGTAAATTTACGTATATATAGTAATATTATAACACCATTCATATATTTTTAGGAATGTTTCACACAAGTGCAGAGGTCCTGCATCTGAAATATGACGTTTTAAAACGAGATTTAAAAAAAGGTTACCCAAATTAAACAGGGAAGATTTGCTACTGGGGGTGACAAGCACAAAATTTGATTTCAACTCCTATGAGCAAATTTTGTTAAAAGTGTTATCGATAAACATTTATGGGCTTCAAGGAGAGTTTGATGAAGATATGGTATATAGTTTTCAGTATATTTATAGTTTTTTTTAATTTACTTACTTGACCCCAGTAAATTCAACATTTCTATAAAATTTGCTATATAAGTATGTACATTTTTAGGTAGAGCATGCAGTAGCAAACGCCAATTTCAGTGAAGTAGTAGAGATCTTGGAGAAAACTGTAAATTTATTTGTAAGTATCTTCAATTTAAAATATATGTGTACATTTAACTTCTAATAACTGAATTTAAAATATCTTTATCCGCAGGAGCCACCACAAGATCAAAATTTTGAAAATGTAACTGAAGTTGAATTTGTTGAGTTAGAACCTTCTCCAGGTAATCATCAAGTAATAAGGTCTGAAAATGAACCATCAATATCCAAGATAATTTGCGTATTAAAACTTTTTTACTTTATTACAATGGTATAATTTTTAGACTTCCACTTAAAAATGGGATAAATGGACGCCAACTTATTCACGAAGTAACAAAAATTACAAATTACAAGTCCCCAAGAAATAAAAAATAGATTTATCTTGCAAGATTGGGGAAATTACTGATACTCGTAACGAGTTGGTGGAGATTCAACTTGCCATAGCAAAAAAGGAGCTTGAGCTTATGGAAGGAAAGCAAGCTCTAGAAAGATAGAGGGCAGAAGGAGAGGATCAAACGAAAATGATTTTGTATGACAAACAAATTTTCCAGAGAATTCCAGAGAACTGGCTTTGTTATCTCCAAATTGTATCAGTTCGGCAAGAACCTTCGCAATTTTTTCATTCATTAACGCCCAAAGTCGAGAGTTAGACTTCGTTTAATGGCGCCCAGCTAGGGGCGGCAAACTTTGTTTCAAGATGTTTACAGTAAGTATTCCAGAACTGCTATTTTTACGATATAATATTCATTTATGCACATGTACAAACAGTTTCAGCAGCTCCCAAGTTATTAAAATTTAATTAGAATTTTAAAAGATGATTTAATGTTTATTTATACTCAGCTGGCAGTAAATTTGATTTTATCTTTCAAACGAATTACATTTAGCGATATGTTAGTGTGAATAAACCCCTTTATCTTCGAATTTTCAAGAGTAACATTCACCTTTTAGCCTTATTAACTTTTGTAAGTTGAAATGAGTCTGAAACTAAAGTAATTTTCAGAAATTATTCGGAATTAAAGAACAGTGCTTGAAAATCGCAGTTATTAAAGTCATAGATTGTAGAAGAACCGCTTGGAGGTTCATAAACTCCCGGAGGTATGTGTAACCACCGGCACGAGCAAACTCCGGAACCGAACACCACGCATATCCTGTAGCACGTGCTCATCGTCTGTATTCAGTGACGTACGACTCAACCCATAAAATATCAACCGAACAGTTTAAATTATAAAAATTATTTTCATGCAAAATTAAAAAATTTTGAATATTCTTCCATAATTAAAAGTATTGTACCAATGTTTTATTCATATCAACTTCATGTACATTCTTTATTCAGTAAAAACAATGAAGTTTCTGAAAATTTAGATGTTAGTGACGAGTGACTGTTGACCAAAAAAAATGTCTTACACTTTATAGACGAGTCTTTCCCGTTTAACAAAATTAGAAAAACAAGTGCATTTCATTTCAATGAGCACCAGGCCAATAGATGATTAAATGAAAAAATCGAGACCTAAATAGCATTCAACACACACAATCAAGACTTGCCTCTCTCCTAACTGTCTAAAAACAGCTATAATTGTTACCCAGCACAAGGGTGGCGAAAAAAAGAATACTAGTAACTATAGTACTATTGCCTTATTACTAAGATAGTCGAGACCAAAGAAAAACCGTCTATTGCTTTTTCTTTCCAAAATCTTGAAATTTCAACAATTTGGTTTCCTACCTAATAAATGTATTAATGTCGCAATGTTCTCTGTCCATAATAACATGTACAGATTGCGAAAATCCCTTTCTTTCTATGCAACTTATACAAGTACGACAAGGAAAATATGAGCAAAACTACGTGAAAGAGAGAGAAGACTTGTTAGCCCAGCGATCAGTCCCCTCTACCTCTACTGCTTTAACAACTCACTACTTTTTGTTCGAATCCCACCTTCGCTATGGTGTGGCTTTCAGAGGGTCTTGTGGTTTGCACCTCTTCGAATCTAATCTTCAAACTATGAAAAAGTGCTATTCGTTACATTTATGGATTAAGTAGTGGGACGCATTGCGAATTCTAATTTAAAAAATACAAAATTTTAACTCTTCCCGCTCTATTCATTTTGGAATCCATAAGTTTGGTTCGAAAACACTTTCACAATTTAACTGAGAGCTCAATTCATAGTGAATTATATCGCTTTGTCCATAAAATTATGATAAGGAAAGTGACGGGATTACCCACCAATCACTGTACCCCAAGGAAGAACATGCATACAATCGGCATATATTGGTAGGAACCTATCTGTCGGTTGTGCATGGGAGAGTAGGAAACAGCCTCTCACATTATCTTCGAATGTGTAGCACTGTCTCATTGGAGATATAGACTCCTAGGACTAAAGTATCCAAGGGAGGATTTCTCCAAGAAGGACCTATAACCAAGAGCTCAAAAAGCCTAAAGGCTGATGTGCCGAGGTCTCTAAGCCTCTGACTGGTGGTGCCGAACCAATCAATCAATCAATCAATCACCAAAAAATTGTAAAATTTTTCGTGACAATGAAGCTTATATATTTCTCTCTCTAGTCAACATCAAGCAATCAAAATAAATTTATGGCTAACCAAGTATGTATTTAAGCTAGAAACAATATTTTTCGAAATGTTACAGGCTTCTTATATTAACTTCTATATTATGTACGTCAAAAAACTATAACGAAGCTGTCTTCATCAGCAGCAGAATAGAGTCACAAGAAGAATCGCACTCTGGAAAATAACAGTAGTAGTATGAGTGAACCTCACATGAAAAATTAAAAAAAGAAATATTCCTCAGGGACTCAACTCAACTATTCACATCCTGAAGATTATTGAATTGCTCCAAGTAATCAAATGTAGTATCCACAAGCCAACCAAAAATCTGAGTATGTGGAACTACTCACTATAGATCTCCAGTTCAACTAACTTATACTGCTTTCAAGCGGAAATTCACGCCATAAAGGCAGTTCAATATTGATAAAGGATATAGAAGGCAAAGGAGTATCATAATGTCGGATAGTCAAGAAGCCATTAAAGCACTGAGCTCTTGTGTTATCAGTTCCAAAACGGTGTGGGAATGCCTAGGCAAACTAAATGAACTAGGCGAGAATATTATAGTCACCTTACTGTGGATTCCAGGACATATTGGGATAGGAGGAAATGAAATAGCAGATGAACTATCAAAGAGGGGGACTGAAACACCCTTTTTGGGGCCGGAACCCTTTTGCGGTATCAGCTCCAATGTAATATTGGAAGAAATAGGCAAAGCCGAAGAAAAGAGAAGATCTGACCATTGGAAAGATCTAGTTGGACTTAGGCAATCAAAGATTCTTCTGGGTGACTACAACCTGTTCAAATGAAATGAGTGCATAAGTCAAAGTAAAACTGCATTAAGAGCTTTAACAGGGATCCTTACTGGAAATTGTCGCCTGAATGGACAATTACACTGATAACAGCCTATCGTCTGTTATCAGTGTAATGTTGTTCTGATTGGTTGTGTTCAATCAAATGACCTCAAATTAACTGATTTCATTAGATATCTATTAGAATCCACGTTGCCATGGATACATTTTGATTTATTTCGATTTTGACGTTAGATATTTAATATTTCGAAATATCACGATTTTGTCATAATACTGACGAGAATATTAATGAAATTATAAAAGCCAATAAACTAATTTCTATTCGAATAACCCTCGAACATTGATAAATGCTCAAAAATGTTATAACAACTTTCTCAAGCTTGTTGCTTATTGGTTAACAACAATTATTGGTTAGCAACAATCTTTCGAAATTTGTTATAAAATTTTTTCGAACAATTATCAATGTCCTTGGGTTATTACTACTGATAATTATCGAACGTGACGTCATACTGTGTCCGATGCATCTATGAAAAACTTCCCCAATTCAACTTCATTTAATCAACTCTCCTAAATTTAATATACTATATCGGTCATATTTTAAATTTTTAGGTTCGTTAGTGATCTGTGTCTAACACAACAACTAAAACTGATATCTGTGGATTAATGAGACCCTGAACTACGCCTCTGTTAATAATCCAGTACGCATCTATCTCTTTTCAGACCTCTAAGCAAATACATTTTTCTTTGTCATTCTTTAATGATATAATGTTCTATTATATCTCATTAGATGAGTTCATTCAAACAATATTGTTACAGTTTATTTGAATCATTCATAGGATCTGGCTTGTGCCACGTACCAAGCATCTACTTAACATTTAAAAAGATAACAATCGGGATTGTCTTTATGTTTTTCATTCGAGGAAACGAATAATTATACGTAATTGTTGGAATTTACATTTTATATTTTAAAACGTCGTTCGTATCTATAAAAACAACAAAAAGCAATTATGCAATAATAAAAATGAAATATCGAATCTTTTCTTTTCCAACTCAGAATTTTTATTTTCCGCCAAGCTTTTTCACTTATCTTGAACATTCTTTCCCATAAAATTACGTATATTTTTTCTTAATAAATGCTTTTTCATTGAAAGTAAAGCTTCATTTTTGACGAAGCTAGTCTATGTCTTGGTAGTTGTTTTGAGAATTTGTTTGCAGTGCCAAGTTAGCCCAGTTTTATTGCTAAATAACACAGCATTTCTGGATGGAAAATGATCGAGCAATATTTTAATAATACTCAACAAACAACAGCCGATTTTAGACAGCCTACACATAATTAGACTGGAAGCGAATTACGATACCTAATTCTACATACGAGGGTTGTTTTTTAAGTGTTGTATATAATAACATACACTGCGCGTCAAGGAAATGGGGCCACCCCAAAAATTTGCGAAATTATCCAATTTTTTAAATTTAGCTTATTTTTGTTGTAATGAATGTATTATGTATTTATTCAATAATGCTTTTAGCATCTTATATGATTTTTATACGGGCTACAATCAGAAAGTGAGCAACAATTCGAGAATTAATAATTTTATTAAGAAAAAACACTTTCAGTTGACACTACATACTGGATGACACTTCTCATGCAAGTGGGCATAGATCGCAGTTCATTCTGGATGTTTGCTTGAGGAAAATTGGTCCATCCCTTAATCAGGGCCAATCGAAGCTCTTCACGTGTTGATGGAGCATTTATGCGACGTCTTACATGTCTTTTGGACTGGTCCCAAATATGTTCAATAGGATTTCGATCTGGGCTTTGAGCGGGCCAGTCCATTTTTGCAATACCAACCTCTTCAAGGTACTCCGTTACCATTCTTGCCGTGTGCGGTCGAGCATTATCTTGCATTAGCAGAAAACCATTACCAACAAATCCAGCACATGGTAGTACATAATCTTCTAGGATCTCTGCAACATATCGTCGTGCTGTTAGTGCGCCTAGTTGTTGGACCATCTTCCATACAGTTCCAACCTTTTACTTTTCCAAAAATTAAGAATAAACTGTGTGGTCAAAAGTTCCAGTTACCAGGAGATGCAGTCAACGCCTTCAAAAACTTTATTTTGAATGTAGCAACAAGCAAGTGGAATAACTGCTTCCAGAATTGGTACCGAAGGATGCAAAAATGCATTTCAATTCGTGAAGAATACTTTGAGAAACGATAGTGTTTAAAAGTTTTCTACTGTTTTTTCTTGCTCTAGGTTTTAGAAAAATAGCCTCTGAAACTCACACCAGGCTGGACCTTTTTTTTTAATTCCCCCTATTTATGCATTTTCACACTACCTGTATTTTCGACTATATAAGAGCATGAAATATTTCTTATCATCAATTATAACCATATTATTCTCCACAGAATGTCTTATCAAGCTCTAAGACATCCATGTTTTATTTCGAGCTGTGACTGGGTGTAATCAGTGAAGACTTTTGGTGAATTTAATGTTTGAAGTGATAAAAAAATTAGTCCCAGTTAATAGATACAAATATTAATCCATTTTATAATTTTAAAACCATGATAGTACTAAATGGAATTATTCAAGTACTCTTTTAATAAACTTTTATGAGTAGAAAAAATAGTAAAATTGTGTATTTATGGTTCGACATATAAACCGACTTCTAGACATCAAGGTCTTTTTGACCTTAAATGAAAAGTATTATGTCAGAATCTGGCCTCACTCAGGATGAATGATGTTATGAAATAATTATGGTTTCCTGTTGCTTTACTATAGGTATCTAATTATATTTATTTACTATGAAATGCTCATTACATTTTGTTGTTTATTTTTTGTACTTCGAGGTGACTCACTCTAGGACAATGAAACTAAAATTCACCGAATATTAATCTACATACACTTTCCAGCTGTCGAATGGTTTAGAGTAAATTAAAGATTTGAGAACTTATTTTTATTCTAACTGCTAAATTATTAGAATATTATTTGATAATCCTCTAATCCTGTTGATTTACAGTCTGGCTCTTTTTTTTAAATCAATTTTATAAATCCCTTTTCGAAGATAACTTCCTGTACATCCTCTTTATTTTCGTGACCTCCTTTGGTAGGGAGCAGATTTTATAACTCAACGAATTCCAATGTATTTCCATATTTTTGAATTCATTACCAAGGATGATAGAGTGATAGAAAAATATTCAAGAAACTTGAAGTAACGAGTAAAAACCATTTTTAGATTTTGACATAAAACACTGTATTTTAGAATTAAGAATTATTTTAGTAAGTCGGTTTCAAAAAAATCGATTAATTATTTTTCCTTAAGTATACTGTAAATATTATTGGACATGACAAAAATAAAGTACTGTAAAAGTTTGAACTCTTAATATTTATATCAAGAGGTGCTGCAATGAAATATCCTATTTTCCTTCTAAATAACATGGAAACAAAATTGTCCTGTGCTTTGGAATTGTATAGCTCACGTAGGGAGTAGGGAGTAGGGACTAATAAAGATTTTACTTTTGAAATTTGACGCACTACAAAAAAGGTCTCTTATTATTTATTCATATTTTTACTTCTTTCAAAGTTATTCAGGTTTAAAGTTAACTTATAAAGTTAACAAATAAATTTTGACATTTTTCGACGCTACAATCCGTCTGGAAAAAATTTTCTAGGATATTTTTTGTAAAGCGTTTTATTGGCTATAATTTATCTATGAAAATTTTTTTTATATCTATTATGGATCGTAGGTTATTGGAATTAAATCGCTCGTACACCTATAGGTGTGAAAAATTGTCAAAAATGGTCAAAAATTGTCAAAATTTTGAAAAAAATGGTTAATAATTGCCAAATATGTTAAAATTTATGAAAAATTGTCAAAATTTTTGAAAAATTGTCAATAATTGTTAAAACCAATCAAAATTCGTCAAAAATGGTCAAAAATGATCAATAATTGTTAAAATTTTGGAAAATGGTCAAAAATGATCAATAATTGTAAAAATTTTGAAAAATGGTCAAAAATTGTCAAAATTTTGGAAAAATGGTCAATAATTGTCATATATGTTAAAATTTTTGAAGAATTGTCAAAAATGGTCAATAATTCTCAAAGACGGTCAATAATTGTCAAAATTCGACAAAAACTGTCAGAAATGGTTAATAATTGCCAAATATTTTCAAAAATTGTGAAAAACTGTCAATAATTGTCAAAAATTTTGAAAAATGGTTAAAATTTTTAGGAAAATTGTCAAAAATGGTGAATAATTGTCAAAGACGGTAAATAATTGTCAAAACCAATCAAAATTCGTCAAAAATTGTCGAAATGAGTCAAAAGTGGTCAATAATTGTTAAAATTTTGAAAAATGGTCAAAAATGATCAATAATTGTTAAAATTTTGAAAAATTGTCAAAATTTAAAAAAAATGGCCAATAATTGCCAAATATGTTAAAATTTTTGAAAAATTGTCAAAAACGGTCAATCATTGTCAAAGACGGTCAATAATTGTCAAAATTCGACAAAAACTGTCAAAAATGGTCAATAATTGTTAAAATTTTTGAAAAATTCTCAAAAAAATTTAAATATGGTCAAAAATTGTCGATAATTTGGAAAAATCGTCAAAATTTTGAAAAAATGGTCAATAATTATAAAAAACTGTCAAAAATTTTGAAAAAGGGTTAAAATTTTTGAAAAATTGTCAAAAATGGTGAATTATCGTCAAAGACGGTCAATAATTGTCAAAACCAATCAAAATTCGTCAAAAATTGTCAAAATGAGTCAAAAATGATCAATAATTGTTAAAATTGCCAAATATGTTAAAATTTTTGAAAAATTGTCAAAAAAATTTAAATATGGTCAAAAATTGTCAATAATTTGGAAAAATCGTCAAAAATTGTCAAAAACTGTCAAAATTTTGAAAAAATGGTCAATAATTATAAAAAACTGTCAAAAATGGTCAATAATTATTAAAAATTGTCAAAATTTTTGAAAAATGGTCAAAGTTTTTGAAAAATTGTGAAAAATTCACGAAAAATGGTCATTCTATTGTGCATAAGAAGCAAGCTTCTGTCGGCGGTCAGACGATCGCTCACCTTTTTTTATATTTTTATTAATTGTAATTGTTGGACTAAAAGATTTTCATTCCAATTAGGAAATTTCTTCCTGTATTGACTTCTATTATTTAATGCAGTTTAATGCGAATAACTTACGACCCATTGAAAATATGGAAAAAATTTAGGAGGATAAATAATTATAGCCAATTAAACGCTCTACAAAAAATATTATTTCATAAGCTTGATTGTAGCGTCGAAAAATTGAGAAAATGTCAAAATGTATTACTAATTTAACTTTAACATTGAATAACTTTGAAAGGAGTTGAAATATCAAAAAATTATAGAAGTCCTTTTTTGTAGAACGTCAAATTTCCTACAAGATTATGTGATACCGAAGTATTGTTCCCTATGTGAGCTATAAAATTCTAGAGCACAAGACAATTTTGTTTCCATGTTATTTAAATGGAAAATAGAAATTATCAATGCTTAATATAAATATTAAGAGTTCAAACTTTCTCAGTATTTAATTTCCGTCATTTCCAACAATATTTTCAGTATATTTAAGGAAAAAGAAATCATAGATTTTTTTTAAACAGTCTAAGATCCATCTTTTATTCAGGCGTTTTGACTGCTAAAACCACTGGAATGAAACGATGTTATATTTTATTGGGCATTGAATTCCCTTTCACATGTTACTGAGTTTGTCAAAATACAGAGTAGATGGAATATCGATTAAATATATACAGAGTGAGTTTTAAGTATAAAACGCCCCGATTATTAGCCTATGATTATTTTAATGTAAAAAAATACTTTTCCTGTAATTAATTATTCGTGATAAAATGTACTGACAATGTAATACTGGAATACCTTCCAGAAATCCTTGAATAAGTGATTATATTTATTATATTTTCAAGTGAAAAATGTATCGATTAGGTTTAGGAAGAATTGAGAAGAAAAAACAACAAAGTTTCAAAAGCAAGCAAGATATGGCATACACGCATAAAATTTTATCCCATCAACAGACTAAGATATTTTTGTCATTAAAACGTATTTTATTATTATTAAACAACATTGGATTTAAAAAAGTAATACATAGTTTTTTCGTACAAAATATTTCAGTGTTTTCCAAAACGAACAAGCAATTATTCAAAAAATAGAAGTGACACTTACATTTTGAAGTTCTTGGCGAAAGAATAATCCCAGTACCATTTGAACCGCACCATGGTTCCATTAACCAGCATTTTTTGAAGCACTAAAAACCGAAATGATCGAACCATTTCCATTAACCGACCGGCGATTTGCCACCACATCTATCTCACAGTCAAAGGCATACATCACATTTTCTATTATTATAATACAGGCATACATCAATTTGAAAATTTGTGTAACTACAAAAAAATTCATCAGTTGACAAAAAAGGAAATTTATGATGTAACAGTATACACCATTATCTATTTAAATGTAATCTGGAGTATATAAAAGTTTGTAAATTTGTAAAATGTTAAGAATTGGAAACACCCGAAATCTGTGTTGGTTTCTTGCATAGTTGTCACTTCTCAGTTGCCTTGAACATTCTGTTTTACCTAGGAAACTGTGGGAGGGTCTTATATTTCAAAAATAATTTTCTAATGTTAATTTTAAATAAAAGTTTTAAACTGAGTACAAAAAATTAACTTTTTAAACAATTATATTCCTTCTAATGTTATATACTTTATTTTTGGTATTTGATAATAAGCTAAACTCTATAACTGTTTTAAATTAGGGAAAATCTTTGAATATGAGCTGAGCTGTGGAAAAATTATTTTTCAAGCAATTTTTATTTTTATAAAATAACAACATTCATTCTCCGTATTTTTTATTATTCTTGTTTTTATAAGTTTACCTTTATATGAATTTAAAAAGATTAAATTGTGTTCACTACTTAATAGATTGATTTGCTCACAAAATGTTGCTACGCTGAAAAAAGTCCACCTGAAAAAAAAAAGAAGTACAAACAAAATCCACATAAAAATATCTTCTAGCTGGGGTGTTTCCAATATTTAATATAATTATGAAATTATTAAAAGTAAAACAGCATATACGAAAAATAGTAAGTAGCAAAAACATTTCTAACCTCAAGAAAAAATGAGTATAAATAATGAAAGCTGCTTTGAATCTTAATTAATTTCTAGTTAGCACTGAAGTTGATAGAGTAAATTTCTCCAATCAAATTTTTGTAATTTTTAACCCCATAATTCGGAAAAACGTATATTTATTTAAATTTCAAGTATTATTTCCACAAATACTCATATTTTTGTTATTCGTCACTACAGTCACCTACCTTAGGCAAATCGCATTTTTCGACCAAAAACGATCGTTAAAATCTGTAAAAAAAATCAAATAAAAATAATAGAATCTAATATTGTTTTATAATAAAAGTCGAGAGAAAAATTGAAATTAATTTTGACATCTGTCAATATTAATTAAATATAAATCTTGAGGATGTAGACCTCTTTTATGAAACTGTAGATTATACTTTCGACATAGCAAAAATTTTTTTGTTATAATAACCATGAACAGATATTTTACAGTATAAATGAAATAATTAAAACAAAAATTATATTCAATCATCCAGATCTTATATTTTTTGCCGGTCTGGCAACATCTAATTATTTGAAATTAGTCAACACTGACCCAATACGCCTTCATCATATAAAAAAACACCAATTATTAGCAAAAGATTTGAAAAAATCTCAATGATTATGTGGGTTTTCAAGAAGAAAATTTCTAATAATTAAAACAAAAAATTGTTTCTCTGTCTACATAAGCGATATCAATTTCCAATTTTTCTATTGACTGTATATATTTTCACGTTAAAAATATATCTAATTTTAACTTGGAACTATATTAAATAACAATTTAAAATGCATAGTTTAATAATAAAAAAGTAATACATCATAATGTTAAAAATATTGTTAAGAATAATTGATAAAACGTATTCTCATTACCTGAATAATTTTTATGATCACCATGTACAACAAAAGCAATAAATTTAAAATAAAAATTCCTCTCTAGGCTTGACTAAGTAATTTGTCATAAGTCATAATATATATCATCGGACTCCCAGCGCCAATAAAAATCAAGTCAGAGTTTTTTCATCCTCAGAAAAAACACAACTATTTACAATACCTTAACAAAGAACAAAGGATTTTTAAGGTATAGGTATTTAGTGTCACATATTTTAAAATGTTTTACTGAATTTTACAATATTTAAGCATTTCTATACTTGTGTACTATGAATTTTGAATTGTTATATGATTGTAAGATGAGCTTTCATATTTTTTTACGTAGGTATATAAGCAAATTAATAGAAAAAAGGCGTTTACCTAGTTTTTCGCGAATAACTCAGAAACTGTAGAAGATAATCGAAATCTGAAAAATGATTCTCAAAGAGGAGAAAATTGTCGAGCTTTTATAAAGTAAAAAGGAAATTTCATTGTTTATTAACTTAATTTGTTATAAGCATATTCTAGCTAGGCACTATATTTTTTTCTAAGTCTAATAAATTCAAAAACAGCCATATGTAACAAAAATATATAATTTTTATTAGATTTAAAAGAATATAATGGTAGTCAAAATTTGTTTATAACAAATTGTTGTTAATAAATAATGGAATTGTTAAAAAATTTTCTTTGTTACTTTATAGAGGCTTGTCAATAAATCTAAATGTCTTTACCATCAAATATTGAATTTTAAAAATCTTTTTGGAATTTTTGACCTTTTTGCAACTTAAAAATAGTTAAAGATTTTCTATCGTGAAAAAAAAACATAATTGCAGACGTTTAGGTGAGTGTTGACATAATTCAAGTATTCAGATGTTGCCAAATCGACAAAAAATATAAGATTTCGATAATTACAGTAATTTTCAATTGCTCTCTCTCTCTCTCTGGATTTTGTTTCAGTTATGTCATACACTTTGTAAATTCAACTGCTCATCATTTTCCGAACGAAAAAAAATTAAAATTTCGCTATAATGAACATATAATCGACAGTTTCATAAAACAAGTCTACATCATCAAGATTTATATTAAATTAATATTGACAGAAATGAATTTTAATTTTTTTCTCGAATTTGTTATCAAACAATATTAAATTCTCTCACTTTTTTTGCAGATTTTATCGCTCGTTTTGGTTCAAAAAAAGCTGTTTGCCTGTAAGATTCGTGCACTCGCAAAGTACTAACCACGGGTATTTTTTCAATATTTCTGTTACATTATACGGGGGTGAAATTAGCAACCCTTACTTTATTTCATATCAAAACTTTTTTTCGAGATAAAGTTTTATGAAATAAAATTTAACTTTTTTATGATTTTTTCAATAAATTGAGTGGAAAACAGTAAAGATGTAAAATGTAATACGATTCATAATAAATTTTGGAAATGACAGAATTTCAAGTTTCTAGCTTTACTAAAATTTGTGAAAAAAAAAATTAAAAATCAATTATAGTTACCACCATTGATGATTTTTTTCAGGTGAGTTTTTTCAGCGTAGCAACATTCTGTGATCGAATAGGTCAATCAATTAAGTAGTAAATACAACTTAATATCTTTTTAATTCAAATAGTTAAACTTATAAAAACAATAATAATAAATAAATACGAAAAATAAATTTTATCAACAATATAAAATAAAAACAAAAACATACATCAGTATAACATTAAAATAAACATTGCTTAAAGATTTATTTTCTTAAGAATCAGATTCAGAAATTGAATATACTGTGTGGACCCTTACTTTGTGGAATCTGTCATTCTGACGATGATTTATCAATATCGAAATAATTATCAATAAGTATTTTAAATTTTCATAATTTTTTCATTAAATAGTGGAATTAATTAGAAACACTTAGTTTCATTTGAAAAAGTAAGATTCAGAAATATTTCAAGAAACCTCAAATTTTCTTACTCAATTTAAAACATTTTACTAGAAAATTATTATTTTTGAAACATAAAGACACTCCTAGAGTTCCCTAGGTAAAACAGAATGTTCCAGACAACTGAGAAGTGACAACTAAGCAAGAGACCAACAAGGATTTCGGGTGTTTCCAATTCTTAACATTTTACAAATTTACCAACTTTTATATACTCCAGATTACATTTAAATAGATAATGGTGTATTCTGTTACATCATAAATTTCCTTTTTTGTCAACTGATGAATTTTTTTGTAGTTAAATTTTCAAATTGATTCATGCCTGTATTATAATAATAGAAAATGTGATCACATTCTTTTCCCTGGGTACAATAAAGACTTGTAGTTTTAGAAAATCTTTTTGAAACTTAACTACTCCAGATTACTTAGATAACTCTGGTATTTTGGCTAACAAGTTATCTTCAAAATTAGATATATACTTAGATTACTCTGAACTAAGTCGTTCATATGTTGTATATAGATAATTTTGATTGATTTTCTTCTCAAGTCAATTTTGAAAGTAGTCACTATGATAGTATCTCAATCTTGCTACTGCCTCTAAGTAGAGTTAATACATTATTAAACATTCCAACTCTACTTTAGAAGCTATTTTTAAGATAATGCATTTACAAGTTGTACTTATTTTAGGAGCTCTAAACCTTGAAATATTCTGACACTTTTCCCAATTATAATTTTGTTGAAAGTTGTTAATATTTGTATTACTCAAAAGAGTCTGTGGGTAATATGGTAAGATATTCACGGACTACAAGGACAAGGCTGTTGGGTTACGCTCATCTTCCCTATACTAACCGAATTGTTTGAATTATTTATTTTAGTAAATTACAACATGAGATGTGTATTTATACAGTACTCTAAAATGTAATCTATTTTGAATAAGGCTTGCAACCGGTTTTTATAGATAGGTGAGTTACTCTTTAAACACAGGTACTGGCTTGAGGTTGCTCTAACGTAGTGGACTAAGAGTCAGTATCATGGGGAAACTTATGTGATGTATGCCTTTGATGTAAGTGATAGATGTGGTGGCAAATCGCCGGTCGGTTAATGGAAATGGTTCGATTATTTCGGTTTTTAGTGCTTCAAAAAATGCTGGTTAATGGAAACATGGTGCAGTTCAAATGGTACAGGAATTAAGCTACGCCAAGAAGATCAAAGTGTAAGTGTCACTACTTTTTTGGAAAACACTTTAAAATATTTTGTACAAAAAAATTTAGTATTACTTTTTCAAATCTATGTTGTTTAATGCTAATAAAATACGTATAATGACAAAAATATTTAAAAAAAATAGTTTGTCGATGTAAAAAAATTTTCTGCATGTAAAACTGGTAGGCAATAATATCTTTATTTAAAAATGAGTGTAGACTACTGTATTTTCAAATTAAGGAAAAGTTTTCTTACTTTATCTACTTTTCGACCGATCTGGTATAATATCAAACGAGTTTCTGTATTAAGATAAATTTCTGCAAACCTACGATGGATTTTATTCCGAATATTTTTATTACTTAATGGAAAAAAGAATGCTTGTTTAGAACTTATTTAAAAACTTTCTAAAAATCTGTTCAAAACAAATTTTTTTCAAATCTAGTAAGCTAAATAAGATAGAAACTTATTTGAGAAAGCAGTTTGGATCCATTTTGGAAAATCGCCTAATATCTCGGAAATGAAACCATGAAACAAAATTATCTCTCTGCGTTGGCGGTTATGAATTAAAAATTGAAAATTGAATAGCGAACGTACTCGCCTAAATGAAATTACAATTTAGAGATAGCAATGCCTGTTTTTAGGGCTTTATTACCTTTGGATTTTATTTGGACATAGAAATCTGATTGATATTAATATAAAAAAACACAAGGGGCCACTAATTTTATTTCTAAAAAAAATTAGAAAAAATTCGAATTGGAAATCAGCGACGAAATCACCAAACGTTCAATTTTAAAAAATACAAAGATTTACAAAGTATAGGTAAATTTTGATTACTGTGTGATTTTTTTTTGCAATTAACGAATAATGAATATACGCTGCTGCTGGTGGTACAGTTTTTTTTTCATTTTGAACTACCTGCTCCACTTTTTTCCATCTTGAACAGAAAACAATTATTGGAAACAGCAGAAACGCTCCGTTTGCTGTTCGGCTCGTCGAATTACCGTCCAGTTCGTTGTTCTTCGTAATGTTCAGGTCTGTACGAAGCTTTAGGTGTATCTCTTGACTAACACTACGTTTTCCAACAATTGCGATTTCGACAATGTTTTTAAATAGTGAAAACAAAATATATAACACTTTGCTTTAATCTCAATTATCTGTTTGTTATAGCCCGTTCAGTACATAAACCGTTGCACGTCATCAAAGTGTCGGAAAAGAGACGTTCGTTTATATCATGTCATTCGATTGCTGCTGTCAATCCTCTGTCAATCACTATGTTAAGCCTCTCTAAACTCAATAAAAATTGAAATTTGTAGGTCGCATTGTATTAAAGAATATAAATATATGTTTAAAGAAAGGTTTCGTAATTAATTTCATATCAAATACAGCTCGTAGGTTAATTAAATATTAAACTCAAACTAACGTCAGTCTTAATAAAAACTTTTTATGTTGGCAAAAATGCGCGCTGTTGCCGCGATTAAAATGGTTTATTTCAGGTTCAGTGGACGTCCTGACATTTTTGGGGTTATGTTGTGACAAAAACTGCAAAGAACTGTGAGTAATTTTTCACAAGCAGTAATGAGTTATCAAAGTTGAAGTCACATCCAAAAAAACGTATAAATGAAACTTAATAATACTGCAATAGTTGATGCATTTACTCCTGATACTATTTACAGCGTTTATGAAGCAAGTATGTATAAGTTCAATATTATACCCAATCAACTGTATTTATTATATTCTGTTACATTATTCTTAATACTTGGCAATTATACATGGACATTTTTTTTATAGATAATCATGTCACTTTAGGAATGTTACTGCAGTAATTGGAGGAAGAACAATAATTATTAAATGTAGAATGTTCCTGAGTAGTTTACTAAAATATGATACATCCACAAAGAGGACTTATGGAACTTTCAACAAAAATAAACCACTGTATACATTTGTTTTTATTAATGAATCCTGAATTTTCCAAAATGGTGCTGTAGGCTGTTCATGTCAAAAGGTATGTTACAATGATAATGTAAAATTTTAGAATGCAAAATTGTTTTTATTCTAGATATTTTGTATTACATGCTGAGAATGAAAATGGTTATATTGATGGAGCAGAAAGTATATTTTTATATTAATCTCAGTTGAGTTATTATCATGGGAAAATGAATGAAGAACATGTTTTTAAATGGTTTGAAAACCAATTACTTACTATTGAATCTTTCTGAACCTTTAATAAATTATGGACAACGCTTTTCGATAATATTAGGTTAATGACACAATATAGAATTCAATTAATAAATGTTGAAGCTGAGCTTATTCATATTACAGCCTAGTAAGTAGATACAGACTGTATTTGAACAGTGATATAGCAAATTATATGTTAGAATTCAGAAGACTACACAACTAGTTTAATACATTCAAAATTCTGACTTCAAATTATACCTAATAGACAATAAATGCTGTTTTACTTTTATTTTTACAATTTGAAAAGAAAAGAATTGGTTATTTGAATACTGCCCTTTCAATAAATGTTTTTTTCAGAAACAAACCCCCCAACAAAATACATTGTGGATATGATAGAACAGTATAGTCACAAAGTATTACCTACCATCTTTTTAAAAATCCTATTGAGTTAATACTGGCTACTGCCAAGCAAGCCAATAGATGCATTCCAGAAGTTGCGGGTTGGAATTGGTTCGTCCGTGAACCTCTCAAATTTGAAAAATTTCTATTTGACAATTATTGTTCTACCTTATTTAAAAAAATAGTATTACAAACTTTTCGGTGTAGTAACTAATTTATAAATTTGCAATGTTTCTTTTTAATAAAACAATTCCATAAAAATTGGGGTGGCATTATTTATTATTTTATTTTAATCATGATATTCAAAATAAGTAATTCAGGCAGCATTTTCTAAAGGTACATGTGTATATCACAAAGTTTTATAAAAACTACAAATAATTAATTTAATAGTTTTTATTGAATTGAAAGGTCTCATTCGATCAATCATTTATTAGCAATACTTTCAGTTGCGGTAGGTGCTGGAGAGCTAAAACAAAATGGTAAATATAAATTTGGATTGATTAGAAGATGATGGAGTGATAAATAATTCACCAATATACTGATAATTATAATATGTATTGATTTCAGTGCTACGATTTAGTCAATCATTTGCATATACCTTCACTCGGAGAATAGAATGGATTTGCTCTCCTTTTCTGAGCTGTGGTGGTGCTTGCTGCACAATTTTCTTTTGCTATGATCAATGATCATATATCTCAGGTTGATTTTCCTTGTTGAGAATGACCTACAAACTAAAGCTTCACATCCTGGCTTTTCTAAAAAAAATTTAAGATTTATTTCAACAAAATATAAAATAAAATTGCCTACCTTTAAAAAGGAGGTAGATCCAGGTTATCAGAACTTTTTTATTTATAATTTGTCTGTAAACATTACATCAATCTTTCATATTGTAGTGACAACATTCTAGAAGCCAACATGTACTTAGGTAATTGTAACCTAAAAATTATATTAGATAATATTTTTTCCTTGATACTATATGTACATGCATTTTAAATACTAGAATAGTTCCATAACTTCTAACTAATTAAGTGTGTGGTATAAACATACAAATAAAAGTGTTAACTATTCCATACATACCTTTTTAGTGCTAAAAATAATTCCATAGTTTTTAAAATAAGAATTTCTTAGTGCTGTACGGTTAACATACAAATTAAAATTTTATATGTAACATCTCTGTATGTAACTGAAATAAGTTTCTTTGCACGCAATAACCATCAATAACTAAACCTAACCTAGAATATTTGATAAACTTCATTTGACATATACTAGATTCTCATATTATTTCAAGGGCTTGGCAACATAGTACAGTTATGACAGATGTGACGTGCAACGGTTTTAATACTGAACGGGCTATAGATAATAATGATTATTTGGTTTAAGATTCACACTTTGCGATATAACATTACAAAAGTAGTTTCACTGGTTTTGCTTTAATTTGGGACACTCCATATAACAAAAAATATTTAATTTTTATTCTTGAACACTTATACCGATCTATTATTTCCGAATAAATACTTTTATATTATTGTTGGAACGTACCATACTCCATGTTTTCAGATTCGTATAGTCCATAATAATGGGAATTTTGAACTGAAATTTGAAATCCATACTCTCAGTTAGTTATGGAATATGGAAAAAAATCAACGTTCACTTCACTAACTTTATAAAAAGCCTTGTCACTACACTTGTTCGTTGACTTGAGCCTGAAGTAATACAAGCAGGTTGATTGGTCAGTAAAGTTCAATAGACCATCGGATTTGTGAACAACTGGACATCGTAATATAGTTTAATTTGTAAAAACTCTTACCATTTACTGACACTAACCTCTAAATAAGAATGATGAGATGAAGAATGTATCTCTGACATTCGACGTAACTCGTATGGAAGGAAGCACTTGGGTGGTTTTTAGCGTGAAGGCACACTTCGGGTAGGTCAGGGTCGAGGGTAGTTCGGATCACCGACCATCCGAAGCGATCGAAATACTGCATGGTGTGAATTGAACTAACAGTTTTGTGTGTGGTCACTGTAGAGCGATCAAGGGTAGCTCAGACACATATTATACGTTTTGTTTGCTATCAATGACGTCGATGTGTAAAAATCACAGTCGGTCATCATTATCTGATTCAGTGAATAACTAATTTTCATTTCAGAAGCGTCTAGTCGAAATGCTTCGATTGTTTGTCATGGTTTAACTTCGATATTCCAAGTTTCAGTTTTAATTAATACTAAGAAAATCCAACTGAAAATTTCAAGCCAATCATATTTCTCCATTTTGACAGGCTGCTATGACATCAGCCTGAATTTTTCGAAAAGTGATAAATGAAAATTTCCCTGACAGACGACTTTGTCACTTGGTTTGGTGACGTTCAGCTGACAAGTCTAGAGATGGTCGTTCCCACAATAACGATTTTGACATTCGATGCCAGTATGAGGCATCTCATTATTGTTATTAGCTTCGTTCCAACTGGCGTTAGAACCGTTTTTGGTATCGTTCGCGCCAGTGCTATATTTCATTCACGTTCCAACTGATTATAGTATCGTTCTTGGGACTGCTTGGGACGGTATACAAACTGTACCTTCTGGAAAGGGGTGATAAAGTTGATGTGACCATCCCAAATTCGAGTTTGCGCACTATACAGTACTCGAAACGATTCATAAATGCCAGTTGGAACAAACCTATTGTCAAAATGACCATCTATACTGATTATTAAGTTTGAGCATGTGTTGAAGACAGTAGGTATCCCTCTAAAAATTGAACTTCTTCATAGAGACTCGCCATGTTACATAGAAAAAACGCGAGACAGACAGGTGGCGCGCATGTTAAGATGGTTCCTAGATCTTGGAAGTGTTTAAAAAAGAGCGCGAACTACGGAACGGTTTAAAAAAGCGTTCGTACTACAGAGTTGTTTGAAAAATAATAAGACAAATCAACAAAAAGGAATTGTTTGTTGATAAATATAGCGACAAATATGAAAGTGCGTAATTATTTATGCAGTTCCAATGTATCAGACAAATAATTCTTCTCATGTTCTCACCGAACTAATTTTCCTATGCACTTGTGCGTCTCAGGGTTGTCTCTGGTTATAGTAGTAATACATTGTTTTAGTAGTCGTCTGCTGAATGCGCAATAAAAGTGATGAGTTGTATGGGACGATGGCTAATCGGACGCCATTTTACATATCATTCTAAAATTTCCATTTACGATTGCGATTAGTGATTCTCCAAGTGTCAATAGTGCCAGTGCCTACATAAACACGAGTTCCACTAAGTGTCAACAATGTCATTGATGTCAATCAACAGTAAAAAAGACAATTGAAAAAACGTAGAGGCCAATCATGGGACTGCCGACAGAAGTGAAAACACCAAAAATGAATGCCTTTTTAAAATTTTATCGTAAGCTCATCATAAATGGAATTTTTTACAAATGAATTAACCCTCTTTGAAAATTCTATCGTACGCCCATGGTAGATGTAAATTTTTACAAATGAATTAATCTCTTTTAAAAAACTTTGTACGCCTATGGTAGAAGGAAATTTTTACAATTAATAAAAATATAATATACACAGTACACATATTATAGCTCATGGAAAGCGTGACGATGATTTATGCAACACTATATACGCTTCATTGTTAATTGTGTTGCATAACCAAAAGTATGGTGTGTTGCATAAAAGCGTGATGAATGACCAAAAGTATTGTGTGTTGCATAAAAGCGTGACGATGACGAAAAATCCATGTTTTTTCTTCGACCAAAAAAAAGTGCTCAACGCGTCTAAAGAAAATGACCAATGACTTATCGATAACTAATCAAATTCTTCTTAATGCTACCATTGTTAATACAAAAAATATTCCGTTTTAGTCAGTGTATAAAACAATTAATAAAATCTTTCTGTTTCAAATATGTGATACCATAAAGTAAGATGTCAGTAAAAAAGTTGTTGATAATTTTACAAAAACTATAACAGCCCAATTATGGTATTTATGCCTTAAAATATTCTAGTGCACTACAAAAACACTAGTTTATTCAAATTGCATTAGAAATTCTGTTATATTAATATTATTAATGTATGCAAGTCGCCTCTAATCAACAACTGTATTAACATACTTGTCAACAATGCCCCGCAGCTCTATATCCTACTGTCATTTTCAATGTTGAGAAACGACTCATAATCATTTTCGATGTAGACAAGTGATCGGCGACACGTGGTAAATTAGTTTTTATGTAAATAGAAATAATAGAAGAGTAGAAAGGGATAGACAACGCAATGTTTAGCAAATTGACAGATAATAAATGGTAAATTGACGATAGATTATGACGACAACGAACTTAATTAAGTGGTTGAAATACTCTTAAATATTTCCAACAAAATATGGAAATAAAAGTCAAATACCTAGTGACTGGGAGATTGGAATAATAGTACGGATCTTCAAAAAAGAAGTCTATATTGATTGTGAAAATTATCACGCATGCATCATATGTTTAGCATATGTCCTCCCTAACTTCACAACTACTTAATATACAGATACATGCAATGAGAAACGGAACATAGCTGTTTAATGTATTCTGTGATCCACCAACAAAACATTTCTATAAATTCACTTCAATGAATATCAAGTATTTAGCTGGACAGCTGGATTAAGAACCACTGTAAGAAAACCCGCCCCTTCTTCTTCCAAAATTTGTTAGTAAGGTGCGAACTGCGATTTAGTATTGAAGTTTTTTTGATGCTACATATTGAAACAATATTTTCCTGAAGGGTGTACATTTTGATTTTTCTACGAATTTATTTTATTTTGGAAAGTTATAGGCTTGAACAGTTCTCTCAGCTATCGACTGTTGTTTACTGACTGTCTGACGCTAATTAAGGACCGCCCACAGTTGAGAATACGGAGTGGTGGGAATTGTACGATATGTTGTAGGTGTCCAAATAAACGATTGTAATAATCGTGTTTTTAATCTGTTGAAGCTTGATGTTGGTCGACTAGTTCAAAAGCAGTTCTGATACAATGCTTAAAACCCCTATATTCCGTTTCTCATTGCATGTATCTGTATATGATCGTCATTCGAAAAAAATTAATTTTTACCCTCAATTGTGACGACTGTAATTTAAGAACATTCACTCTTCATTAAAAACTCGCCCAACAATCTTGCAACACTACTGATCAAAGCCGCTGTTCATATGCTCATTATGCTATGCTGACCGCTCTTGTTTCTTCAGATGACTCCATGGTCTTCCCATGATTTTCTCTCGAATTTATTATATTGAATTTAATTTACTTAATATTAATTAATTTTAGTTTTTTTATGTGCCTCAGCTACTATCTCTTCTCAGGTTCTGGTTAAAAAATTTTTTTTATTAAAATTGTCCAGAAAGATTTTTTATATTGAATTATAATGATGCAATAAAAGAACTACATTACATAGCCTTTAGATATATCTATAATTCTTCTACTTGAAATCTATTATTGTTTATATATAATAATTATTATTATGACTTTATATTCCCCACAAAAGTTATTATTTTAATTTTTTTAAATATCCAAAATATTATTAATTTCTGAGAATTTATAATTCTATAATATCTTAATATGAATTGTTCCGGAATCAAATAATTGGAAATTAATTTGAAATTTCTATCAATTAAAATTTACTTTCCTTGTTTTTTCTTCCTCTCTCTACTCTACAATTTTAACTCTTTATACCATGAAATTTTAAGTCCCCCTCCCATGAAATTTCTTGTCAATTGATTTTCTTATTTTGACAAAAAAATTTACAAGTCTGACTGGGTTTCTAACATTTTATGTTCTGCATATTACTAATTCCATATTGTTTTGTACTTATAATTTTGATTTACGTAATTGATTTTTTTGTGTTAAAATAATTTTTCTCTACATTCGCGCGTAAAATGACTAATTACTATATTCAAATGAAATCGAAAAGTCGACAAATGCCGAGGATTGTTACTTTACGCTCTAGCGCAAAAAAGGAATCTATTTCGCTCGCTTATTTAATCAAACCACGTCCTCCGAATTAACCCAATTGGTGAATATTTAACAATTTATCAGATTAAAAATCAAATAAAATTATATGATAATTGTCAAAAATTTTGAAATATGGTCAATAATTGTCAAAAATTGTCAAAAACTGTCAATAATTGTTAAAATTTTGAAATATGGTCAATAATTGTCAAAAATTGTCAAAAACTGTCAATAATTGTTAAAATTTTGAAAAATGGTCAATAATTGTCAAAAATTTTGAAAAATGGTCAAAAATTTTCAATAATGGTCGATAATTGTCAAAAACTTTAAAAAATTTTGAAAAATGGTCAAACATTTTCAAAAATTGTTAAAAATGGACAATTGTCAAAAAATTGAAAAATGGTCAAAAATTTGAAAAATGGTCAAAAATTTTCAAAAATTGTCAAAAATGGACAATTATTGTCAAAATTGGTCAATAATTCTCAAAAATTGTTAAAATTTTGAAAAATGGTCGATAATTGTAAAAAACTATCAAAAATGGACAATTATTCTCAAAATTGGTCAATAATTGTCAAAAATTGTTAAAATTTTGAAAAATGGTCGATACTTGTCAAAACCTATCAAAAATGGTCCATAATTTTGAAAAATTGTCAAAAATGGCCCATAATTGTCCAAAATTATCAAAAATGGTCAAAAATTGTCAAAAACTGTCAAAAATTGACAATTATTGTTAAAAATTGTCAAAATTTTGAAAAATAGTTGATAATTGTCAAAAATTGTTAAAGGTTTTGAAAAATTGACAAAAATTTTAAAATATGGTCAAAAATGGTCGAAAATTTAGAAAAATGGTCCATAATTGTCAACAATTGTCAATACTTATCAAAAATTGGCAATAATTTTGAATAATGGTCTAAAATTTTGAAAAATTATCAAAAATTGTCAAAAATTGTCAAAAATGGTCAAAAACTATCAAAAATGATTAAAAATTATCAATTATTGTTAAAAACTGTTAAAAATTGACAATTATTGTCAACAATTTAGAAAAATTGTCAAAAACTATCAAAAATGGTTAAAAATCGTCAATTATTTTTAAAAACTGTCAAAAATGGACAATTATTGTCAAAATTGGTCAATAATTGTCAAAAACTATCAAAAATGGTCAATAATTTTGAAAAATGGTCAAAAATTTTGAAAAATTGTCAAAAATGGCCAATATTTGTCAAAAACTATCAAAAATGGTCAAAAATTGTCAAAAACTGTCAAAAATCGACAATTATTGGTAACAATTGTAAAATTTTGAAAAAAAGTTGATAATAAAATTGTCAAAAATTTCGAAATATGGTCAAAAATGGTCAATAATTGTCAAAAATGGTCAAAAATTTGGAAAAATGTTCCATCATTGTCAAAAATTGTCAATAATTATCAAAAATGGTCAATAATTTTGAAAAATGGTCTAAAATTTTGAAAAATTGTCAAAAATGGTCAAAAACTATCAAAAATGATTAAAAATTATCAATTATTGTTAAAAACTAATAAAAATTGAGAACTATTGTCAACAATTTAGAAAAATTGTCAAAAACTATCAAAAATGGTTAAAAATCGTCAATTATTTTTAAAAACTGTCAAAAATGGACAATTATTGTCAAAAATTGTTAAAATTTTAAAAAATGGTCGATAATGGTCAAAAACTATCAAAAATGGTCAATAATTTTTAAAAATTGTCAAAAATGGTCAAAAACTATCAAAAATGATTAAAAATTATCAATTATTGTTAAAAACTAATAAAAATTGAGAACTATTGTCAACAATTTAGAAAAATTGTCAAAAACTATCAAAAATGGTTAAAAATCGTCAATTATTTTTAAAAACTGTTAAAAATGGACGATTATTGTCAAAAATGGTTAAAAATTGTCATTATTTTGAAAAATGGTCAAAAATTTGGAAAAATGGTCACTAATTTTGAAAAACAGTCAAAATGGTCAATAATTGTCAAAAATGGTCAATAATTGTTAAAATTTTGAAAAATGGTCAATAATTGGTAACATTTTGTAAAATGGTCAATAGTTGTCAAAATTTTGAGAAATGGTCAATAATAGTCAAAAGTTGTAAAAATTTTGAAAAATAGTCAATAAATAATAAGAGCCGTTTGCGAAAATCGATTTAAACTCGTAATTTATAAAATTGATTTACTAAAAATCGATAAATATTAATATAAAAATCGATTATAAGAAAATAATAATCGATTTATATAAAAATCGATTATTTTTTAACATACCTAGTCAGTAGATCTTTTTAAGGTTAATCATGATGAATAGCGAAAATGACGATTATTCTAGCACTCCTATTATAACCTAAGATATTATAAAAAACTGTTTTAATTATTAAAAGGGCGACTGAAGAAAAAATTATGTGTGTTTTTCGAGCGTAAAGTAAAATTGTCTGTTACTTTACGCTCTAAATACACATATAACTATTCTGACTTCTCCCCAAATATTTAAATATCAACAAACTTATGTATCCCGCAACCTCCCTCAATTTTTTTTTTGATAACCCTTATTTTCAAATTTAAAATTTTCAATAGGTTTATCCTAAATTTGACATGCGTCAACATTATGAATTAGACTTTATCTTCTTTTTTTAAATAATTAACAAAAAATTACTTCTCTCATCCTACAAATCCAATTATAATGAATAAGTATATATTTTTTGTATATAAGTACTAATTAATTCTTATTAGATCCACATAATAGTTATAGATCCTCTAGTCAGGTATAAAAAAGGAGGGGGTAGTAACTTAGGATTGAGAAAAGTGGTTCGCGTGAGAGAGGAAGGGGTAGGAAGTTGGTACTTTAAGGATTAGGAGAAGGTGTTTGGTTGGTATAGGGGTTATAAATATGCAAATCAAGAAGTTAAGGAAATTATTCGACGCAGAATTTCATGCTTTTCAACTGTGAATACTATGATATTTTCCATACGATGCGCTGTTTGCAAGATATGAGCGGAAGACCGGAAAAACTCAGGGTTTTTCGCGTTTTTCGTCATGATCCGGTACTGCTACAGGGCCGGAAACTTCAGATTCGTGTTCATCACCCCAAAAAACATAGCAATCTGTTGAGAAACCTTATATAGCACTCATGTTACCAAAAAAGTACCATTTGATCCGAATATTCATCCTAGAAATGAAGTTGAAGCAGACAGTAGATAATATGCCTTGATCTTGCGCTTAGGGTGCTGCAGACTTGTATCTTCCTGTATCACAGGATGTAAGGAAATGGTACTTCCATTGCTGCGGTAAGAATATTTCCCATGACATGCAAGTCTTTGTACCTTGCCAAGTCTTGGACTACCATATACCATATTGAAGAAGCGGACTTTACCACCTTGTTGTATAGCCAATACATCATGTCAGGTTTTAGCCCCCATTTTCGTCCAAAAGAACATCTAGCCACTACTAGTGTGGTCTCCGCTTTCCTCATTAATTTTTCTGAATGTTGGTCCCAGGTGAGCTTTTATTCAAATGATATCCTCAGAATAATGAACTTCGCCCTTAATTTCTGAAATTTTGTGTAGTGCCCCTCGTATAGTTTAGTAGGTCATTCACGAAATAGCTCAATTAACCTATTGGAGAGATATGTTTATCAACAATGATATGAAAGTGTTAGTAAGCATAAATATATAGTTTTGATTAGGACGACACATGACCAGACATTTTAGAAATATAATTATAACGTGAACTCTACTGAGGTAAGTTGGGCTGACCGGAATTCAAGTAAATAAATTTTTATGTTAAACTAAGAATAGAAGTAAAAACCACAAGTGACTATTAAATAGTGTTTTAATAATATCCAATCTCCAACTATTACTTAGCTAAATAATCCATTTAAACCACTCCCCATGCGATGGAAGTCCTACTGAATCGGCCTCCACTGTACATTTTTATACAAGGTGCCAAACACAGGTACCCATACAGGCTGAGGCACCCTGGTATACTTGGCAACGAATTGGCAGATGAAACGACCAGACAAGGCTCATCAATGCCATTCATTGAACCGGAACCCTTCTGCTGTGTCGAAAAGTCGACAATAAATATAGCCACAAGGAGGTGGGTTGCACATAAATCTCTAGAATGTGATCAGGGCACTGTAAGCTTAACTGGCACGCAAAGCTAATGGAGTTGACAGGCGAAGCCATGTGCAGATTCTGTCACCTAGAGGAGGAAACTGCAGAGCACATCCTATGCCAGTATGACTGCCTGGCGAATGTGTGGTTTCTTGCACTAAGCGATGAGAAACCACCGGAAAGAAGTTAATCTAGATTCAGAGAACCACAATAGATATGAAAAGGTTGCAGTGGAATAGGTCGATTAGCCACCTCATCAAATCTAATCTAGCTAAATAAGACGCGTTGCAGTTCAATTACACCAAGTTATACTTAATAAATAGTTTCACTCATGAAAGTATTACTGTAAAGAGGAAACGGTGCAGTTGGACCTGAGTAAACTCTTTCATTTATGAAAATATCAATTTTAATTTTTGATCTGAAATATATATTTAAATCGCAATTGATATAAATAAAAGCTATTTCTTCGCCTAATTATAACCCTTGATTATACGTTTTTATATCTTTTGAATACAATTCGTTTTTAACCGATTTTATTCCGAATGTAGTTTCCCATTTACAACAAATTAACTTGAGAGAAAATCTATATTGTTGCGGTTTACCTAATTTCGATGAATCGAGTATATGAAACAAACTGACAACCTGATATTTGAATCGTTAGAACCACAAAAATGGTCATGCTTCAACGTTTACTTAATAGAAGTGTGAGAAAAAGTACAATTGTTTTGTTATTTTTCACATACGTCACGATGAAGTATTGAAAGAAAGACGACGTAAAACCAACTTGGTTATACATAAAATCTAATTAAATATAATAAAAAACTTATTTCTACTACAATAACATGTCTCATTATAACTTTTATATGATTTGGATAAAATTTAATTTATTTTTCTGTCACAGTACATCAAAAAGCAATTATCAGAATGCTCTCATAGAAAAAATGAAAAAAATAAATCGGAACAAAATGTCAACCATTAGAAAACCTCAGATTTTGTAGATGATTCATGAATGGTTGCATCGTATGTATTTTCGATATTTTATTCATTTAATTACTCATGTGCAACAAGAAGGAATGGAATCTAAACATTCATGCAATGGTATACAGACGGCTCAAAAGCAATAAAAGGAACTGGGATAGGAGTGTACGGGCCAGGAACCAAACACTCCGAAAGCTTGGGAAAAGCCCCAAGAATCGTTCGAGTTGAAATTAACGCCATAGGAAAGTGTGCCCACTTCAATATAGATAAAATATATAGAAAGCAAAGGATTATCATCATAATATCAAAATGTTATTTTGCATAATGTCCATAGCAAGGATGCATTGATCTTTGAAATCGGCTATCAGAAATAAGTGTTTTATCAGAGTATTACCAATCTTCATAGTAGCTGTTATTTCTCCTCGAACAGAAACAGTATGTTCTGCAGATGTTTCAAGAACTATACTCCTTTCAGTAGGGTGTAGTTTCCGATTCGGAATCCCTGTTCGAATGAAAGATTTGGTGGTAGCGGTATCAATGAAGAAAGTGTAACATTGATGGTCAACGTTCCCTCTAACTAGTAAGTTTTGTTCCCAGTAGATGCCCGCTCCTTAGTGTCAACTTTTATTCGTTTCCTTGATGAAAACCAGCTAGGTGTGGGAAATCGACTTCTTAGGGACGCATATCTACTGTGGTTATTTCTTATTGGACTTTGCAATGGGTTCCGGGATGGCGATGAAACATCTCCTACTTTCATTTTGGGTATTTCGTCGCATAGTTTGAAGTATATCCAAGATTTGTGAGAGAGAAGATTGTGGTTGGCTAGTGGAAGTTGTCTTTTCGTTTTCTTGGAATCTTATTTCTCTCAATTTAGGACGAAAAGATCTTGATATGCTTTTTGCTGCCTCATATTCCTGAGCTGCAATCAGAGTTTCATTCAACATTTTGCAGTGTTGTAGCCGGAGAGCTTGTTGTATATCCACATCTTGTATTCCATCAACGAATGCCTGTGTGCCGATTTGCTCTAGGAAATGTTTAGGATAGAGCAAGAAGCGACAAACTTTTTATATCGGCCTCAAAGTCCTGTAGGCTCCTTTTAGTTTCCTAAACTTTCTTTATTTCCACAACTTCAACTTTCACAATTCAATACAAATAACCTCTCACTATCAGAACACAGAACTCAAATTTCTAATACTAACTTTTTATACTTTTCACCTGTTCCAGAGTGTTCTCGACTTTTCTCGACTTTTCGATGACAGCTCTAGATTATTCCAGACCTATGTCTTCTTCTTTTTCTTCATGCACCTCTACATATCCTCAGTAAAGTACGACGTCCCGAATAATCTGACTGCTGGGGTCTGGTTGAAGCCAACAGTGTGGATCGGGCCCTCAGTAAGGGCTATCATTCTGTCGGACTGTGGGTGGAGAGGCGTAGTGCGTGTTTTCTCAATGTCTTATGCCATAATTCGGATTCAAAATTTTGTCCTTGATCAGAATGAAATTCCAGAGGGACTCCCGTGTTCCCAATAACGTTGGTTACAATAGCCTCTACTACTGTCGTCGCTTCTTGATTAGGAAGAGGTGCTATTTCGGGCTATTTGAAAAAACCATCAGGTAGTTGTTTCCTTTTTCTGACAAAGGAAGTGGACCGTCTTCTTCTCTTTTATTATCGACCTCTACATATCCTCAGTACAGGTCCGACGTAACAATATTTATCCTATGCGTGAGAAGGAACATCTTGTGTTTTGTGTCTTTGGCCCGTCTGTATACCAGGTCTCACTTCGTTAAAACGTCGGTCTGCTTGGGTCCTCCCAGTCCTGTCTGTGAGGTATCTCTACTTATTTAGGGCCGGGGAGAAGTTTAGTGGAGATATAGACTTTTTTAATATATATTGTAACGGATTGAAAATACAACAGCATTCAAAATAAAGTTTAAATCTATTAAAAAACTTGGCAGCAACGGAATTTGATAAAAAGTATTGATGATTATAAGCATTAAGGATGGTTATCATGAAATAATATGATAGTAAAATACCTAAGTATGATTTATTATAAAGTAACTGATAATACTTACAGTTTATACTAGATATAATTGTCAAAACTATCTTCATATTTTTTAAAAGTATTAATTGATGAGAATAGTAAGAAAAAAGGGTGGAAACACATTATTTGGAGTCTTCTCATAAATTACTGAAACAATTCAAAGTCTAAGAAGTCCTACCTCCAACACTAGAATCGAAAATTCTTATCCGCCAATACCTCAGTAGTGAACCTAAAAAAATAAACTAAAGTAACACTAGTAAATAAAAAAGAAACACATAAACTGCAACTAAAGGGTGCAAGGACATGTTATAAAAGGTTTTGAATAACTAAAATGCTTTAATTTTCGAAAATTTGAAAGAAATCATTTTGACAATGAGAAATTTTTAAAGTGTGATTTATATGTCTAGAAGAGGTTTTAAGATGTAAGATTTGTACATTTAATATTATGGTTTATGTATATTATAATTATATGAGTAAAAAAGGTGTGTGTAAGAAAATCAAAAATACCAAAATAACTTTTGACCATCCTCGTATATCAGTTTTGACACAAATTTTATTAAAAAATTTAACATAGTGACCTGTGACTTGTGTGTTTAATAAAAGTAAAAACTCCAATAGGATGGCTCATTCCAGTTTTTTCACTTGCTCAATAAAGTCTAAGAAAAAGTAGTTCCAATATCGATAAAGTAGGGAGTCAACTTACCTTGACTTTCGACAGGAGGACATTTTGAAGTTTAAAAGTGTGGTAAATTTAAAATTCTTCACGTGCTGAGAAATCAACAAGATTTCTTTAAAAAATCTCAACAATTTGAACAAATACGACAAATTTTTCTTCCTGAAGCGAAAAGGAAAGAAAATAGATTGGAATACGATGCTATTTCTCTGAGCATCTAAAGAAGGCGGACTAAAAAAAATAAGGTACCTAATTCTTCCTTCCTACAATAAAAAAGAAAGAGAAAGTTAATTATTAAATAATAACAATAATATTCTAAAAAGATTTGCTATAGCTAAAAAAAATAACTCTAGATAGAGACTTAAAGGCCATAATAATAATAAAAAAGACAAACAAAAACAATAAATGCATTTCAATTAAAGAAAGTAATTAAAGAAGATTTGACATATTCATTATTTACGGTAGTATTTATATTTTTATGTATTACTATTAGATAGTAAACATCTACCTATTTTTTTCTTTTGCTTATAGACTAAACAAGTTTCTAGTTCTCCTTTATGAATAAATACTTTATTAAAATTAATTTCCACTTACCTTGTTGGTCGATAAGCAATTTTCATCATTGATTTTGTACTTATATGATAACCATTGTATTTTGTAAACACTTCTCACTTGCAAACTGATTTCTTGAATTTAGCAATTATTTTTACTATTCTTCAAGTGTGGAAGGGATGGTAATACATCATACATAATTTGCCACTGTGTTAGATTTTGTTTCTCAATAAAAATATGATATTTCTTCGTTTAATTCAGCTACTTGTCTATTATTGAACAGCCATTTTGGAGATAATTAATAAGAGTGCGTAGTGCGTCGACTCCAAACACCACTAACGAATCCGACTGAGATAGGTAGTTTCGTGCTTTATCAGAGTAAGTTACAGGGTTGTACTGAGAAAGAAAGGTCAGGTAAATTTAACAAAATTTTAATAGGGGAATTATATAAAAAAATAAAAAGATCATTAACTGTATTCAATACTTCATATTTATTTTATTTTTAAATAAATATTGGCGCCCAAATATACAATACAATAAAATCACAAATTCAATAATCAATTTAATATTAAAAAAAATTAATTTACCCCATTACCCCATACACACGTAACAATATGTGTCCTGATCTAACTGCTTTGTTGCTAAGCAGCCTAAGCAACCCCATCCTTGCTTCTCTCATTATCACGAAGTGTAGTAGGAGATAAAAGGAATACCATCAGCAATCTCCGTGATCTATATAATCGATATATGCCTAATCAAGGGAAGCATGTGCTTCAACTTCTGCAATTAATTTTGGACAAACTTTACCTCCATCGCTTGTTTTCAACATTCACTGTAGGCAAGCTTTTTTTCGATTTCAGAGCTATTATTGTCTTTTCAGTATTCATTGTTTATGATGTGCTTTGTCTTGGTAAAATGAAGCATTCAATAAGTTTATTCTGCTCTTCTTTCCTAACCTTGTCAGCAATATTTTTACTCAAAAATAATGATATACATGAAGATATACATATTATCTTCTATCAACACTTAAAAATGTTGAATGTATCAATAATTTTCCATCCAAACAACGCCATCTAGTGATAACTTTAAAGGCGATACTTTTAATGAATACTGCATTTCACATATTTACTGCTATAAAACACGATATTAATAAAATCGTAGAGTAAGTGATGACCAATACATAAAATTATAGTAAGTTGAATTAACCGGTCTTCAATGTAGTATTTATACATATATTTGATAGTTTAGACGTTGAGGTACATCGATTTAGTTCCGGCTATTCTCCAACAAATATTTATGAACCAACTTATTTCAATGTTCTTATCGTGACGGAAGTGATATAGATGATGTTGATATAGGAACATGCATGTGTAAAAACAATTATAGTTTGTAGTACATGCTGCGCACCTGAATAGAAACTTGCAAAGTCGACCATGAATCAGACATCTTGTTATATTCGAATTTGTAATGGTACTTAGCAAAAAACATCATTTCAATTTTGTTTTGGTTTATATCTAGTACAATAAAACAACTTTGCAGCTATAATAAATTTATCAACTGTCTCTACTGATTTAATTTCATTGATTTTTATTATTTTTATTGTAAAGCGAACAAAACATATCGTAGATGATACCAAGTAGGATCGACCATCATTAATTTACTTACCGGATAAAAACTATATTTTATCAATAGTCCAGGGATGATAGGACTCGAACATCAAAATTTTTTGATAAGGAATATTATGTCCCTAATCAAAAGTATATCGACCCCTACTCCTTTTTCTCAATTCTCGAATGAATTCTGCTAGAGCTTGCGACGCAGCTTGCAAGAACAACATGGAGAACTCGGAATTGGAGTCTCTTATGATATTTCTTCCAATCTTCCAATCAAAAATCGTAATTTGTTGAAACACAACAACCTAATTCATTAACTCTCCCAAGTTTGGTGGAGCAGCTTATTTACTAACAATAAAAGATGAGGAAAACCATATTGCTCTTAAATGAGAATAATAATGTTAAAATGTTGTATGTATTGTTTGAAATATTTTTTCGTCCATCATTGATGTGTGTAATAAATCATGTATTATGGAAGTCGATTAAGTCTGAATCGATTCAGTTTTTGTTATCGGAATAGAATTCGTACTACTGCATAAATGTGTAATTGTTTTCTATTGTTTATATCGAATAAAATTCTTTCTACCGTAGTTGTATTTGCAATGCAATTCATCAAGTCTTCTAGGTCACTTTCCATTCAGCTAAAATAGGCATGCTTTGAATAGAGCTCAGTTTAATTTACAGTACATGTTACATTATAAACTTTAATTAAGCGAAATAATTCTAAACTGTTCATAATATTTGTAAATAGTTGCGTTTATATACAAAACGAGTTTCAGTATTATGAATAATTTAACCTTTGTGTTCTAAATATATTATTTAGAGAAAATCTAATCTAAGTAAATAGAAACAAACTCATCATGTAGATAATGTATTGATAGTTGAACTATCAGAATAAATTATTTAAAATGCAATGGGTGATATGCATAAAATTGAGTGTTCCTCAAACGACCTTAGAAAGGTTCGTAAAGATAGAGGAAACGCCTGAAGACATTGTGAATTTAGGACGAAAGATAGTCTTTCAACAAGAAAAGGAGTCAATGCTCGCAAATCACTGCTTAGAAATGGAAAGAAATTTTTTTGGAATTACTCGAAAAGACGTGTGCAGATTGGCATACAGCTTATGCAAGGCTAATAATATGAAAAATCCATCTAGCGTAGCAAAAGAAAGTGCTGGGAAGAAATGGTTTTCTGGATTTATTGCAAGGCATAAAGAATTGTCATTGAGAACGCCCCAAGGAATATTTAATATTTACCAGAGAAAATGTTGCAACATTTTTTGATTTGTATGATCCACTTCTCGAAAAATTAAATCAAAATTCAGCCAGGATCTTCAACTGTGATGAAACTGACCTAACCATAGTCCAACACAAGCATATTAAAGTTGTGGGAAAAAAGGAGAAAAAACAAATTGGTGCAATTACTTCAGTCGAGCGCGGATCTTTGTTTACCACAGTTATGTGTTTCAGTGCAACAGACCAATATATACCGCCCTCTTAATTTTCCCATGTAAAAATATGGAAATGGAGCTTATGAATGGCAACCCCACCCTGGTCACCATATGCGTGTCACATATCTGGTTGGATCCAACAAGATATATTTGTACCATGGCTTCGCCATTTCATTAATATAACTAAGCCGAGCGTTGACGATCCAGTGGTGTTAATCCTCGATGGTCATTACTCACAAACGAAAAATTGTGGCGCGAGAAAACCATGTTAATATAATATCCCTTCCACCCCATTCTACACATCGGATGCAACCTTTGGACGTAGCTTTTAAGTCACCATTCAAAACCTTTTACGCGCAAGAGATCATAAACTGGTTTAGGCTTAACCCAGGACGTGTTGTATCAGGCTATTAGGTAGGAAAACTTTTTGGGAAAGCCTATATAAGAGAGAAAGAGCGACCATCATGGAAACAGCTATAAACGGGCCTAGAAAAACTGGAATGTTTCCTCCTGATAGAAACGCATTCAAAGAATATGATTTTGTGACAGAAATGCAAGAAGCAATTAATGAAGAAAGAGTAAAAACAGAAACAGTGGATGAAGAAAAAGTAGAGGAAGAACAATTAGATAACAACGAGCCAAAAGAAAAAACCCCTGAAAGACAAGTTACTCCTCCAAGACAGCAAACCCCTGAGAAACAGATTACCCCAGCAAACTTGATGCCTGTTCCAACTGCTTTAAAAGTTATTATTAAAAAAAAGAGTTCAAGAAGTGGAAAAGCTGCCGTTATAACTAGCACTCCATACAAAGAGGAATTAGAGGCCAGCATAGAATTAAGAAATTTACCTTCAAATTCGGGCGTCAAAAGAAAGATTAATGATTCTAAACCAAATCAGCAGAAAAAAATTAAACCTACCCAAAAGAAAAAGAAAGAGTCAGTTACTAGAGCGAAGTAAACAAACGCAAGTTGGTATCCTGGAGTTCTTCTTCAGATTCGGACTCTGAACCGGAGTATCAAGATTCAGATGACCAGCAGGTAGAAAACTTTGAAGAAGATGCCGTTTGTATTTTTTGCGTAAATCCGTAAAACTGCTGCAAATGGGCTCATGTTGAATGTGCTGGTTGTGAAAGAAATCGGTATATTTGTGACTTTTGCATTTCTAAATAATTTGTTCTATGTTCTTTCTAGATGAGAATTTTTGTATGTTTATAAGGGACGAAACTTTTTGTTAGATATACTTTTTGCATTTCCATAAATGAATATTTCTCAAAAAAAAAAACAAAATAATTTTACTTATTTTCAAGTTTTACATAATAAATTGGGTACCCCATATTGCGAACAAAGTGTACCTCATATCAGGATATCATATGCCCCTAATTTGGGGTAGTGCACTTTTTTTTTAATTCTACATATTTTCATCTGCTTTTTTTTTAAACATGTTTCTTCTTAGTAAATGCTTGATAGTGACATGAAATATGGAAATAATGCTTAAAACTACCTCCGTTTTTTTATTATGGTATTTTCAAAAAAAAACTACCCCATATTAGGAGACTTTCCTCTACCAAGTAATATATTGTATCCTAAATTTCAGCAGCTGCAAAAATAATAAAAATTAAAATTCGGTAGAAATTAGAAGAACGAAATTTCTCATGTTTTATCACCACATTATGCAAATACCTACTTTTTCCAGAAAATACACGATGATATATAATTTATCCCATAATTACCAAAGGGTAGCTACTCTACATATATATAAGCGCGGAAAAGGGACAATGAAAAATTAAAATAACAAAGATCATTTTTATCGCATTCTAAAATCAGAGAGCGGAACGTCCTGCCACTGACCAAGTTGCTTATTTGTATGCACATACATTACAAACTGCTGTAATAAACGAATAATTCAACAGATGCGAAATAAATTTGATATCAGTTAACACGGGAACTAATTAAAATATCAATTTTCAACTGTTGATTACTACCTGAACTTTTATACAATCATAGGTACATTTTGTTTGGAAGTTATGGAAATACCTGCTATAACACACGTAAGTAAATTGCATAAGATTCTCAACTATCTTATTCCTGTTTTCACTATCTAGTTTTAAAATGAAACCACTGCTTATTAAGTAGTGCTTAATTAATCATTTAATATTAATTTACTTAATTACAGTTAACTGTAAATAATTGTCATATTAGTAAAGCGTTATATATAGACGTCAAAAAATCATAGTTCAATACTATATCAACGTAGTCTCTAGTCCAGGATTATGCTCTCAGAGCTTCTGGACGAATATCATCTACCTTGTCCTGATGAGGCGCAATACGCCGAAACCGGTCGACAAGTGATGTTATTCCTTCTAATCGCAAACCCGAATGGTTGGTTCTATCTTAACAGATATGCCAACCCCGTTTACTTTAGAAGTGTAATTCAATGTCTGTCGGGGCATATAGCTCGAGAAGTAGTTGTTGCTTCTTATTGGACGGTCTGCTCTTTGGAAATTAATTTTTCTAATTTTGTAAAGCGTTTAATAGTATTGAACTATGATTTTTTGACGTCTATTTAATATTAAGATCCCGATTGAGGACACTCAAGTTCAACAAGGAAATAAGAGCGCGTTTCCAAACATGCCATGCTGGTACCATTTAAAATGATATAATTCCCAGTAAAAACTGATATAACCGCCTGAGTGTAAATTTTGTTATAAGCAGTTATTTAGACTCCATGGGACTACATGGACATGGGCCCAACAACTGCTGGCAGATGTATGCATTGAGCATTCAGATCAGTTGCCTTATTATTTAGACAATCCATTAAAATGCCATCAACAAATGAAATCAATTAATCAATCAAACAAGTCTATATAGTTGCAATTTGGGTGACTCAACTAATTTAGATATGCTGCAGTTGAATCACACCAAGTTATTAAGGAATAAACTTCCACTTATGAAAGCATTACTTAGAAAAAGAAATGTTGCAGTTTGGCTAAGTGTTTCTTAAAGTCAAGAGCAGCTTACGGAAGGAGTGCTGAAATTTTAAACGTGTCCTCATTCGTGAAAAATATTTAATATCCCGAAAATATGTAATATATTAAAATTTAACCAAATTTGACCACTCCCATCGCATCACTGGAAACCATTCCTAATATAACACTCCTTCATCACCACCTGAAGACACCCTCTTCAGGTGGGGGGCGAGAATGATTTCCCACGGAATACAAAAAATGGATGGAGGGGTTCAATTGTGAGTTGTGAAGGACAAATGGCTATGCTATGTGAGCTGTATGCCAAGGAGCTCCATTAAATTATTTTACAAATTAGGAAGGGACAAACAGACATTGATCAAGGATGAAAAGTAATGGACATCGCTATCGCCTGAATAGATATCTACCAAGTTATCCCTTTCAATTATACCTTCAGGAGAAACTTCAAAACGGTCATAACAGACAGAGCAGAAAGGCATGGAAGAAAGGACCTCCAATTAATGCAGAAATGGCCTGCTACACATATGGCCAGGCCAAAGACTCACTGTACTCAGGCAAACATGTGACGATATTCCAGGCAGAAGTTCAAAAAATATAGCACTATGCTATTAAGGCAAGAGTTTGAGGAAAAGACCATTGCCGTATACTCCGACAGCCAAGTGGCTATAAAAGCAATCAGTACCATACAGAAAAACTCCAAACTCGTATGGGACTGCTTGGAGACGCTACAAGCGCTGGGCAGTCATAATGAATTATTCTTAGCCTGGATACCAGACCACTCAGATCACAAGGGCAATGAAGGGGCAGACTGACTAGCCCGAGAAGGGGCAGATGAGCTCCCATTGGCACAGAACTTTTTGTCTATATACTTAAAAAAGCAGACTCGAGAATGGTGGAACAAGGCGCCAAGAATGAGGCCGGCCCAAGAAATCATCAAAGAACCCTCGCCAAATTTCACGGAGTACCTACTGAGCCAGAATAGGAAAACAATCAGGATCTTGGTTGGGCTCTTGACGGGCATTGTAGACTTAACAAACACATGAATAACATCGGATTGGCAGACACAACCATATGCAGGTTTTGCAAAGAAGATGAGGAAACCTCAGCACACATACTGTGCCACTGCGAAGGCCTGACTAGGCTGAGGCTTTCGACGATAGGAGGTTTGGCATTCGAAGACCAGTAATAAGGACGGGTCTAGACAAGAAACTCTAAAATAACAGGAGGGCACACACAATAGATCGTATTGGGGAGGCTCTCAGAAGCACATAAGCCTTTTTTTCACATTTTAATTTTAGTGGATGTTTTTCAACTGGGCTTTCGATGACATTTAATATTAATAATTTGTTGTACAAATGTTTCTCACTTAGCAAAAACGTGCTACGAATTTTGTAAAGCTATAGTTACATTATCAATTTTCATCTTTTGGTATTTATTTTTAGCCTACACTTTGTATATACAACAAACTTGTCTTACAAACATTATATGCAGTTATTACACAGTTTGCAAATATCTGAAATAAAATTACAATTTCAAGTCTCTAATACATGCAATATTCAATCACTCGCGACAATTGGTTTTCTTCCATCGCACATCCATCGAAGTGATATAAAAATTCTGAAGCAGCAGAACCAAAAGTGTCATGTACAATAGACATTCGGTAAAAGATGTGGTTGTGGCAAATATAATATGATCTAGGATCACAATACGGACGTGATATAGTTTCAAGATTGCCCTCTGACCTGGCACACATGCATTGATATTCCTTATATGTCATATAGTTGCATATTTGCCATCATAGCTGAAAGCGCTTTGCGACGTAATATTCTCGGAGTATATTTATTATTTTATCAGCTACGGTATATGTTCAGAATACTTTTTGAGAAATTAGGCCAAGCATTTTGTAGTAAAAGTGTACATGTGCATAAAAATTAGGTTTTTGTTTGAAAATTGAAAAAAAATTTGATTTATTTTTATAATTTATAACCCAGTGTAATTTTGACAATATTGTTGAATTGCAAATATGAATCGATAATGTTGAAAGAGAGTTGCTAAGCAAATTTGCAGCTCTCGCCTTATATAAAACTCCATCTATTTCATCACTTGACTAATTTTGTAACCAAAAGCTTCACAGCGAAGATCTCAAACAAAGCTCTCTGGTATGTATGTATGTATGTATGTATATTGGGGTGACATTCACTGAGACCTAAAAGATCTATTGTGCCCCTTACTTCTACTTAGTTCCCGAGGAGAGTCTCAGAATCAAGTAGCTCCTTTAGACCTATTTCCAGGAGAAATTTTAGGATATCTGCAGGCTTTAGTTTAAGTAAGTGTATCTCTTCTATCCAGTAGTTACCTAGGGCTTGTGCCCTAGGATTTTGAATAGCTATACATTCTGCAAGTATGTAGATGGAAGCTTCTTTTTCCATACTACATAATCTACATTCATCTTCCTCCACTATTTTGAGCTTTTTCATGTGAGACAGTGTTCTGTAAGGACTCTTAATCTCTTAGTCTCTTAGTCTCTTAGTCTCTTAGTCTCTTAGTCTCTTAGTCTCTTAGTCTCTTAGTCTCTTAGTCTCTTAGTCTCTTAGTCTCTTAGTCTCTTAGTCTCTTAGTCTCTTAGTCTCTTAGTCTCTTAGTCTCTTAGTCTCTTAGTCTCTTAGTCTCTTAGTCTCTTAGTCTCTTAGTCTCTTAGTCTCTTAGTCTCTTAGTCTCTTAGTCTCTTAGTCTCTTAGTCTCTTAGTCTCTTAGTCTCTTAGTCTCTTAGTCTCTTAGTCTCTTAGTCTCTTAGTCTCTTAGTCTCTTAGTCTCTTAGTCTCTTAGTCTCTTAGTCTCTTAGTCTCTTAGTCTCTTAGTCTCTTAGTCTCTTAGTCTCTTAGTCTCTTAGTCTCTTAGTCTCTTAGTCTCTTAGTCTCTTAGTCTCTTAGTCTCTTAGTCTCTTAGTCTCTTAGTCTCTTAGTCTCTTAGTCTCTTAGTCTCTTAGTCTCTTAGTCTCTTAGTCTCTTAGTCTCTTAGTCTCTTAGTCTCTTAGTCTCTTAGTCTCTTAGTCTCTTAGTCTCTTAGTCTCTTAGTCTCTTAGTCTCTTAGTCGGTATTTGGAAAAAGTATTTTTGGCATTATTTGACATTTATCACATTTGATTCGATCTTCTTTTTCCATTCAAAAGTAAAATTGAAAATAAGCGAAATATTTTTATGTTTATTGAAATTAAAATCTTTTCAATTTCGGTGCCTGAAACACTCTGTAGCAACTGGGAAACGTAATTGAATTTTTTTCAATAGTATTCTCTGCTCCTCCCACGTAGCTAACAATTCATTCAATATCCCACATTCACACGTCAATGAACAGAAAGAAGTAAATTTACAAGGATATTCAATTTCTATCGAGAGATTCAATTCTAAACTTAATAGTATCAGAAATTAAATAATTGTACTGCAATATAAAAATCGATAAAAAAAATAAATAGAAGTGTATTCTGCATCCTCAAATGAAATATGTGAATGAGGCGCCATAGTTCGCTGACCGTGGAAAAAAAAATAATGGATGTTTTCCAATATCAAAAGTGATGATGATCGAAATGGGGAACGAATCAGTTAATTGGAGTCGTTGGTTTTATCTTTTTCAAAAGTTTAATAGTTAGGTTAGGAATCGTTTTGAGCGCCAGAAATGATTTAAGATTGTAAATAATAATATTATATTCAATTTACAAAATATTAACCATTCCATCAACAATTCCTTTTAATGAAAAATTCTTCAGTGTATTATTTAATTAAAAATCTTATACTTCTAAAAACTATTTATTATCGTCCTCAGTTTCTCTGGTCCCAATACGCCCAATATGCACTGTTTTTCAGGAAAATACTACACAAGCTCATGTGGTTTGGTGATCTTCAATCTTCGGTCAATATTTTGGTAATTCAGCAGTCGGAGAGTTACGTTGTCATTCAGACATTTCCATCAGAAATATACTGTTGCTAGGGTAAGCGATTCTGATTTGACATTGATGACAGTAACGGCACCTAACATGCACTGATAAAACTGTCGAAACATCTTACACTGCCAAAAAGAAATGAGCGGTTTGAATAACTAAGCAAATATTCAGGAAAACTACGCAAATTAAACAGAAGCTAGAATGATAACCACGTGGGAATTATCATCCATGTCAAATGGGTTACTTTTTACCCAGCAGCCTTGAACAATCTGAGGTTAAATCTTTGAAACATGTCGATCTAACAGGGCGTCTTGAGATACTAAGAGCTGGAGCAGTCCAATCCATGAAGTTGCCCACCTTATGTCTGCGGAACAGGATGTCGAACTCGCGTTAGATGTTGTTATCAACGAGTTAACACAAAACGAAATCGCTCTAATGACCGAAGGGGCCCTCTCTTACTATACTGATGGGTCAAAAACAAACGTAAAAGTAGGAATAGGGGCTACAGGTCCTAATACTAGGATTTCAACAGCCATGGAAAAGACTCCAGGCCAAAGATAAGCAAAAAGGTTGATAATACCTTCTGCTTCCTGGACTGAATTGCTTTGGAGCTTCAGAAATCTGATCTCAGAGTAATCACAGGAATTCTCATTAGGCTGCTCACATAGGCAGAATAGACAGTGGAACATTCAGATCCTGCGATAATGCAGATGAGCCGTTCACCAGCGCCTTAAATACCTGGAACAGGTCCACTTCGAATCTGACAGACCTAATTCCAAAAGGGATAATAGTTTTTCTTAAGAGCTTAAGAGCTTAGATCTCTTGGAATAAATCATAGATGTAGAGTATAGACATCTTATAGGTCGCAGTCTGGTGAGGCCAGCCGGGCTAATCGACCCCATTGTAATCTTATCTAGTCTAATCACTTATGGAGAATTGATAAGGGTGGCATGTCGCGTTGGTTGTCTTTTTTCCACCCAGCAGCCATGAACAATAAAATGACAGTATCCTAGTAATGGAGGCTGGCTTTAATAAGAAGGTGTCACTTTTGTGTGGGTTAATCTGTGATGGGATAGTTTGTTTGTATTTTATTAGTTAATATCATTAACATTTATTTGAAAAATTATTTGTGGGATGACTATGGATTAATTATATTGAATGATCTTGTAAAAAACTCTGCCATTTATATCTAACCTCAATCGTAACTACACTTTATGGCATCATTGTTATTATTAATAAATTATTTTTGTTTACAAAACAGTTCTAGACATTTTCAAATCAGTACTTCCTCATTTATTGTATGATATACAATAAACAAAATTACTTTCGAACGGACACACAATGTTCTAATAAATTATACGTGAAAGTTACTTTATTGTTTCTGTTTAACGAATTGTTTAGTTAAGTGAATTATAGTTATTGTAATCCGACATACTAACACCTCCTCAAAAGAAATAAATGTTAGTATTGTGCTTATTATCTTGCTGGCTATTTTAATGGTCTTGCATTCCTATAAACTCTCGAATGTCAACATACTTTGATTAGAAGAAGAACTAGATTTATAACATTTGCTAAGCTGGGAATTTAATTGAGAAATGCCATTATGTTATTACTTATTCACTCAAGTTCAATTAGTGGTATGAAATATGGAAGGAAAATATTTATGAACCAGTTTAAATGATAAATATTAAAAAAGAAAAGTGTTTTTGGACATTAAACAGTTAAAGCATTATTAATAATGTAGTTTCAATAAGCTCCAAACTACTTCTTATTATTAAACCAAGAACAGCACACTGGAGACTGTGTTTAATTAAATAACTGTAATTAAAACAGATCTTAAAGATCAACCATTATTTTTCAGCTGATAAATCTCAATAAAAACTGTTCATCAACTTAGTTTCTCTGATGAATCAGTGAAGCACTCGATTGTTCATTATTTCCCGCACATCATGCTCTGCTTTTCAAGAAAATACTACACAAGCTCATGTAGTTTGGTTCCCTTCAATCTGCGTACAAGATATTGGTACTCTAGCAGCTGAAGATCTTCATTGTCATGAACTTGAAACCGTTCCTTATACTTCTTAGCATATCTTTCAATATCCTCTTTTACAGTTGGTATTATTATAAGATCTTTGCGAATGTCTACATTTCTTACATACCTTGGAGCGTTATATATGGTATAGAAATAGAAATAGTATAACCTCTGGGAATTCTGTCATATTGTACAGATTACGAGGTAGGACAGGCCCAGATTATTATTAATTACATTATATTACAAAAAAAAGTGAATATTTGAAAAATAATGACTCGTGAATGTGCAAAAAACGGCTTCCATAATAAATCAACCAATTGTGAGATCTAAAAGATCTATAGTGCCCCCTTACTTCTACTTATTTCCTAAGGAAAGTCTCAGAGACTTGTAGCTCCTTTAGTCCTATTTCCCGAAGGAATTTTAGGATATCTGCAGGCTTTAACTTAGGTAAATGTCCCTCTTCTATCCAGTTGTGCACTAGTATTCTGAATTGCAAGTATGTGGATGGAGGTTTCTTCTTCCATACCACAGAATCTACATTCTTCTTCCTCCACTATTTTGAGCTTTTTCGGGTGCCCATTCAGGCGACAATGTCCCGTTAGGATCCCTTTTAAAACTCTTAGTGCAGTTTTACTCTGACTTAGGCATTCATTTGATCTCAACAGGTTCTAGTCACCCAGAAGTATATTTACTTGTCTAATCCCTACTAGAACTATCCAATGGTAAGAACATCTCTTTTTTGCAGCTTTACCTATTTATTCCAATATTACATTGGAGCGGATACCGCAAAAGGGTTCCGGCCACCAAAAGGGTGTTTCAGTCCCCATCTTTGCCAGTTCATCTGCTATTTTATTTCCTTTTATCCCAGTGTTTCCTGGAATCCACAGTAAGGTGACTATATTGTTCTCGTTTAGTTGATCGAGTTTGCCTAGGCATTCCCATACCATTTTGGATCTGATTACAAAAAAACTCAGTGCTTTATTGCCTTCTATATCCTTTATCCTGGGCACACTTTCCTATGGCGTGAATTTCCGCTTGATAGATTGGGTTTCTCCCAAGCTTTCGGAGAGTTTGGTTCCTGGCCAATACTCTCCTATCCCAGTTCCTTCTATTGCCTTTGAGCCGTCTGTGCACGATTCAATTGCATTTTTTCCAAGTCTGCTAATGGTACTTGAATCCCAGTCCTTCTTGTTGCTTAATTTCGTATCGAATTTCTTTGAAAAGTTATACTTTTCCATCATACCATACTGAGGAAAGTCCCAGGTTCTCTAATTTCTAAGAAGCGAGGAGGTGGTGTTTTCAATGATTGCCTCTCTACTCAGTCTGTATCTTGTTCTTTCTGCAACACTTTCCACCACCATATGTAGTGGTGTGAGGTTGAGAATCACTTCCATGGCCGCCGTTGGCCATGCTCCCATTGATCCTGTAATGCATATACATGAACAAGCTAGTTTTTTTCATTCTAGAGAGAGGTTCTCTCTCGTCGTCAATAGGCTAGTTCTACTACTCCACGCAATGGCTGCATATGTGATAATTGGTCTCACTATGGCAGTGTACATCCTGCTCAGGATTTTTGGACAACAACCCAAATTTTTGCTTGCCAGGTTCGTGCACACCATTAGAGCCATTTTTGCTTTGTATATAATCTCCTTTTCGTGTTTGTTCTACAGGAGTTTACTGTCTAGAGTCAAACCTAGATACTTGACTTCTTGTCTCCATTCAACCTCGTTCCCATCAAGTTTAATGGTTTTGAGGTTGAGCATTCTTTTCTTCGTGAAGGCTATTAAGATGGTTTTGGTGGGGTTGATGTTAAGTTCCACTTGCCTTCACCAGCTATTTGTATTGTTCACATCTTTTTTTACGATGTCACAAAGGGAGTTCTCGAATTTTCCCCTGGCTGTCATGACCATATCATCGGCATATCATTGGCAGGATATTCCGAGGTCAGTCAAACCACAAAGGAGTTCGTTCATTGTCAGGCTCCACATTAATGGGGATGCTACTCCTCCCTGCGAAAATCATCCGGTTGTACAGATGGAGAGAATGTCTTTACTCGTACTCGTCTCTGCTACCTAGAGTAGCAGTTCCGACATCCATTTGGATGTTGTGCTGTCTACACCTCTTCTATTTAATACTATTTTGACAGCCTCATATGGAGTATTGTCAAAAGCTCCTTCTATATCGACGACGAACTTACACTTTCTATATATATTGGAAACTACGTACACAATTTTTATGAAAATTGGTATATATGGGTAACAAGTTATGGCCAATCCATAAAAGATATTTTGACAGACATAACATTTGCGGTTGTACCAGAAGTAAGCAGCAACTTTGGTATTTCAAATAAAACACCCCATATATTATTAACCTTTCGGATTCTACGTTGAATTTTAATGTCACCTTGTTGTGGAATTTTCGAGATATTAATTTATTGATGAAAAAATGACAGGTGCAGACCTTTTTATTAAAAATTCTAGATGAACATCTCCAATACCAAAAGGAAATATTACTTGTCAGTTTGATCAGTAGGAAGGTCAAGGTAATTGGTGACATGTCAAAATCTACTTTTTTTTATACAGGGTTCTTAGAAAAGTGATGAAAAATTCAACTCCACAAATGTCAAATATCTCAATTTTTTAAACGGAACAAGCATTTTTTTCCTTCTTCTGTAATATTTTTCTTTCCGCTCACCTAACACAAATCCTGTGTTATTAAAAAATTATAATATACTTTCAACAGTTTTTTGTTCGACATATAAATGCCACATAAAACCTACAGAGTTGTAATACACTGCAGTTTATAACCCTGGCGAGAACTGTATATAGAATATATTTATTTATGGATATAATACAGTACCTACCTCATCACCATAAATATATTTTATCATTACCAGTAGTGTCCTGTTATGCATGACACCGTAAATCTAAGTACGCCTGCTTGGTCATTGAAAGATCCATTGATTGAAAAAAGAGTTATAGATACATTAATAAGTCAAGATTATGCATGGAAAAGTTCTTGATATGATCATCGGTTACGAATGAATCATTAGAAATATTTGTGAACGTTCTTGAAATAACCAAAAAAATTCTGAATTTAGGCAAAATTCATATTTTGAAGATATTCTGGTCTAATTGAAGTGACGTTACTTCTTGATTAGATGGTTCTTGATAGCTAAATCCTTTGAAGTGAGTGAATTTTTCCATAAATTATCACAAATTTAGTAGAACCAATAGATCGAAGATAATAGAATCAATACTATCATAACGCTTTACAAAGTTTTGGAAAATATTAATAAAAAAACAATGACCGTTCAACAAAGAAGGAACAACTACTTCTCGGGCTATATGCCCCGACAGACATTAAATTACACTTCTAATCTAAACGAAGTTGGTATATCTGCAAGATATAACCAACCATTCTGGTTTGTAATTAGAAGGGACAACATCACTTGCAGACCGGGTTCGGCGTATTTGCGCCTCATCAGTACAAGGTAGATTTTCTCCGTCCAAGAGCACAATTCTGGACTGGAGACAACGCTTAGAGGTGTAATTCAATGTATGTCGGGGCATACAGCCCGAGAAGTAGTTATTCCTTCTTAGTTGAACGTTCATTGTTTTTTGAAAAATATTTTTCGAAACTATATGACGTTATAATAGTATTAATTCTATCTATAGATTCTAAACGGTTCCTTATTTCATTTCGGTTTTCTTCCCGGAGAAGTACAGTGAAACTTCCTTTGGAAAGCATTGCCCCTTTTCAGCATAAGAATCGAGCGAGAATCTGGAGCTGACTGGTTCATTTATTTATTTATTTAATTTACTCTAATTTACAGTCTCCCAATAACAAATTAGAGAAAAATAACATCAATTATATAAGTCTGAAATGAACAACAAATAAAAATAAATGAATTATATTAGAGACTGGCGAGTTTCTAAAAATATTATTACGTGGTGCTTTGATGTAAAATGTTTTGATTTCCCCGTGATGCTAGCCTAGGAATCAGAAAATTAAGTTTTTCCATAAGATATCGACAGTTCACAGTATTAGTTGGTGCTTTACGTAGAAAAACAAGTTAACAGTATTCTCTTACTAGTAAAAATTACCCCCAAATCTTTAACTACGTCTCTTTAGCAAATTCTGCTCAACGATATAATCATATTAATAGTTTGGCAAACTTAACTGAAACTGTGAATGGAATGCGGTCGAAAACATTCGATATTGCCACGTTTAACTATGAAGAAGCTAAAGTGCCAAGTATGTTGTGATAATAATAAGAAAATGGACTTTTTATTATTAACACTATGTCAAGAATGATTGAACGTTAGTTTTTTAACGTGCTTGTTTCATTGGATTTTGTCTAGTAACATTATTTTTTTTAATTTCTGAATATTAAAAGATAAACACTTTTCCAAATATGTTATGGGTTTCCTTCAAGCCAGCAAAGTCGTGCGAAAACCATAATTATCGAAGGACGAATCGCCAAGATTGTGATCCGGTGCCTATAGAAGCCGTTCGTGAAGGTGAAATGGGATGGCTCCGAGCATCTAAGGTTTTTGGTGTACCATTCACCACGCTTAGGACGCATGGACAAGATAAAAATAAAACCATTAAATGTGGTGAGAAAGCACTTGAAAGATTTAAAACTACTATTTCCATAGCACTTCAACGTGAACTGGCTGAGCATCTAAAGTTATTAGAATCAAGGTTATTTGGATTAACTGCAAGAGCTGGCCTTCCAACTTGCTACTGAGAATGGGATAGTGGACAAGTTTAGTAATGCAAAACAAATGGCATGGTTAAGAGGTTTTCGCAAGAGAAACCCAGACATATCACTTCGCAAGCCAGAACCTACATCAGCTGCAAGAGCACAAGCGTTCAACAAACCGCAAGTCGGCAGCTTTTTTTCTGTTCTATAAAATGTTCTAACAAAGGAAAATATTGACCTTATGAGGATATACAATGACCATAAATCGGCAGTTTCTTCCGTTCAGAAACCTCAAAAAATATTTGCCACTCAATGGAGAAAGCATGAAAGCGTGACCGTGGTCTGCTGCATCTGCACAAATGGAAGCTATATTCCGCTATACATCATATTTGCTCGAAAGTACATGAACAATGAACTACTTGATCATGCTCTACCAGGAACATTAGACGTTGCTCAAGAAACAGGTTGGATGATAGGACCAGTTTTTCTGAAATGGTTAGGGCACTTCAAGAAATATGCGCAGGCTTCCTTAACCAAAAAAGTGCTATTAATTTTGAACGGACATTTCAGTCATAAATATTTAGATGCTCTGATATATGCGAAAGACAACGGAATTGTTATTAGGTATCTAATGTAATTGCAGTTTAAAAAACTGTATGCCATTTTACCTCACCCAGGTGGGGTGAAAAGGTTTTAGAATATTTGTTATTTTTTTAAGAATATTTTTTTTTGCAAAAAAAACTACTTTAATCTGTTGAAACATATTGCTGTTTCATACCAATAAATTCATTTCTTTATAATTGTTTTTATTATTTTTCTTTTGTCACTTTTGTCAACCCTATGCCGTTTTGTACACCCTTCCCCTATGTGACAATAATTATTTCCGACAATTCTACGAAATATCTTCATATCGTCAGCATATAACAATACATCAACTTCAAAACCTTCAAGACATCGTTAATAAAAATGTTGAATAGCAAAGGTCCCAGATTAGATCCCTGAGGTATCCCAAACAGAGCTAAATATTCTTTAGACTTGTGACCACTACATACCACAAATTGCTTCCGATTTTATTAGTATGAAGAAAATAAGTTCATCATACCAGTAGACAGCCCAGTTTATATTTATAAAGAGGAGTCCCGGATTATTCTCAAGAACCCCAGAAGCTACTAGTCAAGGACGTGCTTCTGCATTAAACGGGTATAATTTGGATGAACTTTTTTAATACGGTCAGTGAAACTCTACTTAAACCAAAATTGACACCATCATGAATCTGGAAGTTTATCTGAACAAGTTATGTTTTGTGGCAGTAATATTTTATGTTTTTTTATAAAGTTGTGCATTAAATATATTGAATCTTAGTGAACTCTTATAATTGTTTGAACATGTTTTCCTCTGATCTGTTTCTGTTTCGACAAAATTTCTTCCTCCTTCTCACTTTCCTCCCAATATGAAATTCTTTAAATTCCTTTTTATGTTTCCAATTTCACATCTATGAATTTAAAATTTTTCTTGAGAATTTTTTTTGTTTTCAGGATGTTAGTAATAGTGACAATGAGTTAAATGTTACCTTCACAGGAAATTTTCATTATCAGGAATCATTCATGTGGCGCCCTCTGTAGCAAAATGTTAAATAATACCTAAATATTTTTTTTTTCTGGAAGATATGCCTTTGTGCCGATTTTGATTTTGATCAATTGATAAATATACAGTGAAATTATAATCAAAAAATTAAAAAAATACAAATTTAACGCAATATATTTTCCCACAGCAATATTTGGTATTATCGCCACATTTTGATCCAAATAATTCGCCCTTCGCATATGTCCCAATAGTTATGAATCCCCCAGTAAACAAATTGAAAAAATTGTTACGAAGTCACTAACTGAAAGCCGGCCCTGTCACTCAACTATAAATTTTGCGCTTTCTAGAATCTACTGGTCGCGGCAGTGTTTACGCATATAAAGAGCAAGGTGAATTCAGGAATGTTCGAGAATTGATAAAGACAGTTAACAGTTAGCAAAAAGTAATTACAGACTTAGTTCACAGACAGCTTTCAGAAGTAATCGGACAGTGAATGAAAGAGTGAATCATTTAAGATAAATAGTGTAACATCCAAGTGGTGAAAATAAATTATAACTATTATACCGAGTGTAAATAAATTGGTAGACATTAGGTAAAGTGTGTAGGTATATAAATTAAGTTTAATACAGTGTGTGTTTCTATAAATAAATCAGTAGTAATTAGCCATAGTAGTGTGTATAATTTCATCCCACCCCTAAAAACTAATTAAATAAATAAGAAAAACCCTACAATATATTTTTTGAAATGTTTAAAATATATTCCTACTTCTTTATTGTATAATATCCGCAGATAATGTTAAAATAGCCTACATAATTTTAAAATTTATTGACCCGCGGACGTCATTTCCCCATTATAATTTTTTGTATTGAAAGCTTTTTATGTATATTTTTTCTTGTTATAATTACTTTATGTTAACAATTATAAAAATTGGACAGCATATCGAATCAAAAATATGACTCACACTTATCTTTCTCTCTTCCTTTTCAAACGTCAACGAAGTCAATAAAAAAATTTAATGGAATAATTCGGTATTCAGTAACATCATTATCGAATTTAATTCTCGTATTATAAATCAGTAAAATGGCTTTAATTATTTTATTTAATCTTTATTTTAGACAATTCTTGTTATAATTAAAAAAATCAGTCACTAATTATTAACCTTGCGCTTTCTTCCAGATGGATATAATTTAATTAACCTACTAAAATAGTGAGGAAGAGAACAGATCTTACAACAGACAAATTAATAGCAGTGTTGCCATCATGAACAACAAAAAAACGCTAGGGAAAATTTCACTTGACCAGCTAGTTTTCGAGTTATGGAATTATCTTGAAATCGAATAAATAACCTGCAGCTTTCTGAAAAAATGAATAGATCGTTGGGATTTTCAATCTAAATACAGGGTGTTGTAGAGGTTGTGTCTCCAATGGAAACATTGGGGTTTAAAATGTGGGAAGGCCTCTTAATCGGTAGTGTTGCTGGTCACTCGGAGAGTCATCTTAATCTTATCTTATAATTAAGGATTACTTATTATATTGAATTGAATAATTCAAATTCATTCATGAATCTTCTTGAATTCCATTATATTGAAGTGAATTGTATTGAATATTGAATTATAATGTGTTGTCGCTTGTATATTTATACGACCAGTCAAGTTCACCATAAGTAAATATAAATAATACTGTTCATGTTTATTTCACGCTCTGAACTTGACTTCGTACCTATCGACCTTCTTACTTATTCATGTAATATTTATACTTATATAACGTTCTAATGATTTATTGAAATTAGTTTCAAGGGAATTTAATTCTTATTTAAATATTTATTATTATATTAGGTCAAAAGGCATCACAGTGTTCCATTACTACATATAAATATAACAGTAGAGTCCTGAGCTCAAAATATGAAGATTTCACCCAAATCACCCAGATAAAATATATCTTCAGTCTGAGTTACAGGGTATTATTTACAAATTTTAAAATTATTTGTGCCGCCAAGTACGTAGTATTGAAATAATATTAGTGGATTGCTCTCAACTTATTTACGTTGCACGTGCAATATGTGCAACAAGACTCTACTAACTTCCAACTTCACTCGAGTAAAATGAGGTTAAGTCAAAATATGACATTGACTGCTGGTTGTTGATTGGTTGCAACAGAAATCAAAGGGTTTCTAGCCTACAGAAAGTACTTTCAACAGTCGGTTCGGTAACCAGAAACTGGTTGATGGCTGTCAACCGGCAGTTAACTACTACCGTTATAAAAATAATATCAAATCGGTCGCGTTCATCCCAACATAGAGATATTTAGTTCTTCGACGGATCCTAGAATTAAGATAAAACACTCCAAGTATCGGTCATAGTTGATTTATATGATTGGATGGTATGATGTAGTTTGTATTGAAAAATTTCAGAAAATCGGATAGTATACATTAAATGGCAACAAAGCTAACGTCAGTGCTCCGAAGACGAGAAGAGAAAGGTATATACCTGTCCAGAGCGGCGGAAGTTCCGTCACAGTGGCCGGTTCTTCTCAATGGTCGTGTCCAATCTCCACCGGAACTGGCCGGCCCTCTCCTGGCCCTTGTATCGTGTCACTTCGTCCGGCTACCGGAGGAAAGAATGTTTTTTAGTCTACGGCGTTCGAATGGGAATGCCAGGATATGCACGTTAAACTCTAATTTGAATTATAAAAGGTTTTTTTTTTATTTTTAGACCCTGATTTTCATTGGAATTTTAAATTATCATTGTTGGTGATAACTGTAGGAAATACAATAATTATGCTGACAAATTATTGCTGTACTAAATTATCTTATGAGATTATCTTCACGTTAGGTATAGTAAATTTTATACCCATTTAGAATAAGACCATCCTTATTTATTATTAATAAATCGGTTGAAACAAAAAATTACCAACAAAAATGAACGTCGTAACTAATTTATTAGATGTCACGTTTTTGAAGTTACGTCAAATTTTGATTTCATGTTAATGTCAGATGGTTCAAGAAGCCGCATACGTTAAGTTACTAAAACGGCTGGTACCTTTAAATAGGTATTAATTTTACTATATATGAATAAACCCATAATTTGTAATGTTATGTTAAAATTTAGAGAATTGTCGTTAAAAAAATAATTTAAGATTTAATGCTTTTACATTTTATAACATATCAACTACATCTTAAACATATTAACGCTGGAGCAAAGTAAAGTGAGAAAATATGATATAAATGTGAAATGTCGATAATCATTAGATTAGATTTGGATGAGGTGGTCCACTGCGACCTTTTCAGATCAATTGTGGTCCTCTGAATCTATATTATCAAAAACATTATTATATTGCCGCGAACGTAAAAAAATATGCGAATTTGTTTGAGTCTCTTCAATCAATAAAAAAAAAACATGCAGTCATGAGGACTGCAGACAGAAGGTAAAACACAAATAAATAAATCTTCTAAATAGGGTAAAATACGGATAGATGCCGCACTTTTAGTGAAAAAAATATAAAAACTTGATTATCCAAAAAATTTTATTTCAAAAAACCTAATCATTCTATAATCTATTTTTTATTAAAATATTGGACTTTAAAACAACATAAAAAATACTCTACTACTGAAAAAAATATATCTAAGAAAAAGTGTTTTTCCGGCAACTCTCCCCCCAGGTACGGAGAGATGCCTACATTCATGCGGAGAGATGCCAATGTTAATTCCCATAAGGGAGAGATACCGTAAATTTGTCTTGCAATTCCGCACGTTTGCATGAGTTACAAGTGTTTAGGTGCATGGTACATTTCTCATGCAACCAGTTAGCAAACCATCGACAAACTCTTGTTTTTTATTAACTTCCTTTAAAATCCCCTCAGCGCTGCAGCAGCCTATTACGGTTACATTTTCACTGCGTTCACGAGACGTCAACACATGCACATCCTTTGCACCTTTGCAGATGGTTTATTTATAATTTGAATCCCCGCTTCATCCATATTGAATATATTGGCTGGTCGATATATCAAATTATTTTCAGTTGGGATGTTCCTCAATAGTTGAAAGAACTCTCCTACTTCATCTCGATTCATTCTCTGGCTCTTGCTTAAGAAAGTCCTTCGGCCTGTCGGTTGGACAGATCTGGATTTCTCTCTAAAAAAGATCTCAACCATTGCTTGCCAGCTTTTTGATCTTTGGAAAATGTATGCTTAATTTTAAGCTTTTCTGCAAAATGGAAAGCCATAGATTTTACTGCGTTCCGATCAGGAGCAAATGCAGATGCACAAAAATTTTTGATATGAGCAACTAATCTTCTTTCGTTATCTTTTCCAAGAACCCCTACAATAAAGTAAACTTTAATTATGAATTCTGTTATCCCTCCAAAGTTAAAATACCTTCGGGCCAAGTGATCCTTTTCCACTTTTTCCAGATTTAATTATTCTGTCAATTGTTCGCGTAGGAACGCCATATTTTCTTTCTGCCTCACGCTTTGAAATTTCCCAAGATTGAACTTTTCTATCGCAATAGCTAGTTGATTCTGTATATAGGACCTTCTTGGTTTATCTGAAGGCTTTCGAAAGTTTTTTCTCGGCATAGTGAAGTCAATCTCTCCTTTTTGATGATTAAAATGCCCTATAATCTATAAAATATAAAATTATGCTATATTATTATTAAAAATTTTACGGCATCTTTCCGTACCAAAAAGTAAGGCATCTCTCCTTTTTCGTACGGATAGATGCCTCCCTGGCCCACGCCTGCGCCTAATGAATCTGTACCCGAGAATACAAAACAAAATCTAAAATATGCCCTTTAGCGTTATAAAAGTGAAATAATCCCATTTTTTCATTTTAAACATACTTCCCCAATACTATTAACAACATACAAATAAATATTAGGCAATAAAAGTATATCTTAACAACTTTATTCCCACAATTTCCGTTTAATCACTTGCTCAATCAGAACACCGTCACGTGATCTGCGGCATCTATCCCCTCGCGGCATCTATCCGTACTTTATTTAGTGCCCATAGTAAATGGAAATTGTTACAATTAGCCCCCTTTAAAAATTTCATTGCACGTATAAAATAAATTAATTAATTACCTAAAAAATTTCATCGTACTTTACACTGCCGAGCAAAAAATTTTGGACACTTTAAATAATTTTGAAAATAAAACTAATCAGGGAGTCATAGGTCTAGTAGGCGATAAAAGTTATATTGTTGGATGGATGCTACTTGTCAAAGTTGGCGTGTGTCACATTCCGTATTTTACAACCTTTGTTAAACAACAAAAATTTCTCCTATATAACATTCATATTTCGTTACTTATTTTTCAATTAAATGTAATTTTTTTCCTCCAAAACCTATTTGTTTTATAGTTTATTGTGCCTAGTGACGTTTCATTGTTCTTAGTGTTTATTTACCACGCTACAATGCCTCTAGATCCTATTGTCGTTGCACGAATTGCAGCGTAGATACAATATTGGTAGAGGACAACGTGAAACCGCCAGAATTGTTGGTAAGAGCCTCTGTGCTATACAAAATGTATACCAACGCTACCAGAAGAGTGGTCTTATAACCAGACCATCCGGATCTGGGCGAAAAAGAGTCACGAGTCAAATAGATGATCGGTTTTTGTTGATAGAACAGCTTCTGCGGTTTTGCTGCGAAATCAGCTTCAAGAGGTTAGAAATGTTATTGTTAGCGAATGAACAGTTAGAAGTAGGCTTCGTGCTAATGGATTGTCCCGCAGAAGGATGGCTACTGGGCCAACATTGAACCGCCAGCATAGAATTGCAAGATTGGATCTTGCTCGAAATCACTTGGCATGGAACGATGATGACTGGAGCAAGGTACTTTTTACAGATGAGTCGCGTTTTTGCCTCAATGGACCAGACGGACGTCGACGAATATAGAGAAGGCTCAGAGAAAGATACGCCCCCGCTTGTATTGACCATAGACGTCAATTTGATGGTGGTTCTGTTATGGTTTGGGAATGGTATCACTTCAGAAGCACGTACAGAGAATGGCTTTCTAATAACTCACAGATATGTAACGGAGGTCCAGGAAGATCATGTTGTGCCTTTCATTGTTACAATCGGCGAGCAAGGCATATTCATGCATGATAATGCAAGACCACACGCTGTCAGGATTGTTATTGAATATATAGATGAAGTAGGAATTAGACGGTTTCATTGACCAGCGTGCAGTCCAGATATGAATCCCATCGAATATGTCTGGGATGAGTTAGGGCAGCGTATCCGGAGGCATATACCAGCCCCAAGAACTAACCAGGAGCTGAAAGTGCTGCTCTTGCAGGAGTGGAATAGCATGGATCAGAATGTAATCCTTGATTCTATGTCAATGTAAGTAGTCATTAATGCAAAAGGGAGAAATACACGTTATTAGTTATCGTTATCATTATCAATTTTTCAATAATGCTAAGTTTTATTCTTTCAATTCGTTCCCAATAACAATATTCGAACTTCATTTAAAATTTAGAGTTACGGTTTTTCAAGAATATATCATAAAAAAATTTATTATGTTGTCTGATTCCATATTTAAAAGTTACGTAAATGCAGTAGCTAAATTTACAATTTGCAGATTCAAGCTGATACATTTAACTTTTAAAATTATTTGCAATTCTTTAAGTTATTCAAAGCGACCTAAATTTTTTTCTCGGCAGTGTAGAAGTTATTACAAACAAATTTAACCTCTATAAAATTTATTTCGTACGCCCATGGTAAACGGTATTTTAACAAATATCCCCCTTAAAAATTTTATCACACCCTTGAGGTGGAAATTTTTCAGAAAAATTTATCTTTTATAAAAATTTAATAGTACACCAATGGTAGATGGACATTTTTGTAATCAACTTAATCCCTTTTGATAATTTAATTGTACGCCCATATTTGAAGGAAATTAAATTCTACGCCTATGATACGCGGTGATGGTTAGGCGGTGACCAACCCATAAGTTTTCTTCCATAAAAGGTACGCAACGCGGATAAAGTTTTCGCCGCAAAATGTTTCTGAAGTGAAAACTTCTTTAGGCGCGCTGAGCACTTTTTTTAGGTGAAGAAAAGACATGGATTTTTTGTCATCGTCTCGCTTTTATGCAACACACAGTACTTTTGGTTAAGCAACACAATCAACAATGAACCGTATATAGTGTTGCATAAACTGTGTAAACTGTGTAAATATGTGTACTTTTTTTAAAAGGGCTTAATAATTTAAGTGTATAAATTTCTTTCTACCATAGGCATACAAAAAAATTTTTAAAAGGCAATAATTTATTTGTAGAAATTTACATCTACCATGGGCGTGTGATAGAATTTTTAAAGAGGGTTGATTTATTTCTAAAAAATTCCATTTATGATAGGCTTACGATAAAATTTTTAAAAGGGATTCATTTTTGGTGTTTTTACTTCTGTCGGCAGTCCCATGACTGAACTCTACTAAGATAACAAAATCTAAACTCTCTTCGGCAACATAAGTTAATTGTTTTTTTTTCACCTTTTCATCAATTTTTATCCCTCGCTCATCAACCCTTGGTATCACTTGGATTTGTATGCCATGTTATTTTTGATGATAAGTAGTTCCAAAAGAATGCATCTAAGTACACGTCATCAATAAGTAAATTGTTCTTGTTTCGTGAGAATTCTAAGATTTTCAATGTCCACTGTAGCATCGATTATCCAGTTTGTCCTTTGAGAATAGCCTTATTCTACTTGTTGCTATCGGAGTTTTAAGTATTAGTTAAATCCACATTAGTTCCGCGTAACATTTAATTTTTTTGCGTTAGTAATCGTGCTGTTTTCCATATACTCGTATAACTAATAGGTATACTTCATGTAGTATGTTAAGCGATGTTTCATATTTACTTACATACAAGATGCAAATTGATTTCAATGCTGCTTTATTGTTATCCTATCAAATAAGGCTGAACGATTATCTTGTATAATTTCTTCCTCGTCCGTAAAACGATTACTCACGAACACAAACCAGTTCAAATAGTAAAACGGTTTGTATTAGTGTCCGCCTCTCAAATCTACAATAGTGTCATCATCATCACCAGGTGCGATACGTTCGGCCCATTCTTAAGCTTAAGAACAAGAATAAGAAGAAAGACAAGAATAAATAGAAGGCGGCTTCACCGGTGTCTAGGGTGCCGCCGCGCCGTGACCGTAAGATATGACCCTGATAACCCGACTGGAATGTAACTTCAGATCTGATGAATATAAGAAATAACATGCTAATGCCCCTTAATGGATGTTTCCAAAGTGTCTACTGTATTATCTAGAAACTGACGGAAGAATACCATGGCAAATTTATTCCTAACAAATACGAGGAAATCCTTGAATGGTCTAACAAGTCAGAATATTAACAATTGGAGTTTCTTGGAGATTTATCAACTGAATCGTACTTTACTGTTGATTTTTTCCGTGTGTTCTTTTATGTATATTATCCAGTTATGTAAAACGATTTACATAAAATGAAGATTTATATCTTTGGAGGGTGAAATAAAACATAATAAAATGAAAAACTTTTTTTTGCTCTCGGTTAATATTGGTTGAATTAAAAAAAATACACAATTTTTGTAAAAAAATCAAATGTGGTTGAAATCCAATAAAGGTTTTCAAAGAACTACAACGTATAATAAACTCAAATCAGAAGGTTAGCAACTAGTTTCGGTTAGTACCATCATCAGGGTCACATGAAGTGCTCACAACTTGGAGAATTGTATGAAAAGATCAAATGTAGTGAATTGAAAAAAGAAAAAACATACTAGCAGTGGGGTCATTAATTTCAAATTAAATTACATAAAATGAAAATTCTGGAGGTAATGAGGTGGCTAATCAGCCTATTCCACTGCGACCTTTTCAGATCTATTGTGATCCTCTGAATCTAGATTACATTCTCTAGCCCGACTCTTGTTAAATAGCCAATCAGCCTCGAGACTGAATCTTTCATGTATCTTCTTGCCGGTGGCTTCTGGGGAGTTAGTGATTGATTGATAGATTGATTAGTCACCAACAGTTAGAGGCTTCGAGACCTCGGCACTCTAACCTTTAGGCTTTTTGTGCTCTTGGATGTACTGTTTATGTGAAGAAACCACTAGCCCTTATCAGGCTCAACAGTCTTTTCATTAGGTCTTTTTTGGAGAAATCCTCCCTTGGCTGCCCTAGTCCTAGGAGTCTGTATTTCCAATGAGACATTGCTTCACATTTAAAGATACTGTTTCCTCCTATTCCATGCACAACCGACAGATAGTTCCTCCCTATATATGCCAATTGTTCGCATGTGCTTCCTTATGGTGAGTAATCCTGTCACTTTCCTTATCTGGCTTCTGCTGTGGTTTAATATTTCGTTAGTCATTAATTCAAGTATTCTATGTGTACTACTTTTTATGAACTAATTTTTATCCATATAATTAAAAAAAAGTCTTCTTATAAACTCTGCATTTCCTATTATTTCAAAAGCATTATACTCATAAAATTGAGCTAAAAAAATATGTCTACAACCCTTGTGAAAGAACTAAAAGTATTTTCCCTCCAACTACAAATTAAATAAAGGAATAATTTCGTTTCGGTTTCTAAACTTGCCAGGTGCTAGTAAAGTCGTTACGAAACTTACGATGTGTTCTTCCTGTTTTCTCGTACAATTACTTCTTTCTTTATACTTTGAAAACCATGTAATTACATTTTCTTCAAATTTTGGATCAAATATATATTATTTTTTTGATGAGAAACATTTTAAAATTGAAGCACCAAAACCTTACCCTACATTTTCATTCTTTTTCGATTAGTTTCATATTTGATATAACTCTTTTAGATTTTCACTAAAGAAATATTTGGTGTCCAATTCCATCGTCCACGTTCATACAGATCTTCTTTAAAATAGATTTTTGCCAGTCAATAATTGTATCTGCTCTTTCCAGTTTTCTTCCCCATTGCAATTCCCTTTTTTTTATACATACAGCTTATATCTTTAGATTATGATGTTTTCGAAGTATGGGGATAGAAACGCAGAATGACCCAAAAAAATTGTACTAGGCGAGAACAACATCATCACCTTACTGTTCCAGATTCCAGGACACACTGGAATAGAAGAAAATGAAATAGCAGATGAACTAGCAAATATAGAATAAGAATAAGCTACCAGAAACTTGGTAGAAGCTTTCAAGAAATGCCTAGTCTTCCCAGCAAGGAATCAAAGGTTATTAACTTCCTTCAAGACATAGAGTTGAATTCCAAAATTTAATTTTAGTGCAACAGATTATAAAATGTAATAATTAGTTGTAGGTCGATTATGAAACAATAACGTTGTAACCTCTCGGGGCGCAAATTTGTAACCCTTCCCGTCGGTTGTTCGTGACTTGGGCGCTAGAGTGGCCACTCGAGACAGATGCCGGCATGAGACTCTTCTCAAGGGTGGTTCTACTCCAAGTTAGTGCTGCACTAGGTATGTCAGAGGTTGTCAGACTATAAGGAGCTTTATGGCGCCACTACCTTTTAGACGTCGACGAAAGAACAAAACGAATTTAAACAAAAATAAAACTAAGGTGAAAAAGGTAGAAACAGCTTATAGAAATTAAAATATTAATTACAAAAATTAAAAACTTACGTTATCCCGGACACGATCCCCTACAGCTCTTACAACCGGGTGTACAAGAAATTAAATTCGAAAAAAATTTGTTTTATTCTGCCAGGAGAGAACAAAAAAATGAGGCATGTACTTTTTATGGTACTTATGTTAAGTAAATATCTTCTCCGGGAAGGATGTGCAGAGAAGTG
>OX387437.1:12470914-12635174 GCA_947563755.1 Lochmaea crataegi | reverse complement strand
AGAAAAATTGAATTTTTATGAATATATGTCTCTTTGGACGAAAAATCGGAGGTTTTTGAATTTGTTTTGCAAGATTTGGTCCAATGTTTGTAAAAAATTTGTTTAATGTCTCGGCAATCTCTAATTTGTTTTTAGATTTAGCATTATTTGGCAATGTTATTTCTTTCATATTAGAATGATTAGGATTAGAATTCGTTATGTTGTTTATAGTTTTCCAGAGATTTTTTGAATTATGTTTATTTCTTTCAATTTGTCGTTTATGGTCTATTTTAATTTTGTTAAACTAATCAAATTATGTAATTTGTTTCTGTAAAATGAATTATTGTTTTAGATTTATATCTAATGGGTTTTCTTGATACTTCTTATATAATCTGTCTCTTTCTAGTATTGATTTCAATTTATTTTTCTGACATCTACTTTATTACGGAGTGTCGCTGCATTATCAACAAACTGATACATGGACGTTGAACTGATGCCTACATTTTTGCTTATACTAGAAATTTGAATTTGAACTGCGCCTTACTTTTAATAACCAATAAGGAATCGGAGGCCACAATTTCGAGATATTCTATACTAAACAACTTCACACTTAATCATCAACATCATAGTGATAGTAAACAGAATAGATACTTCGCATTATGAGTCGTGCAAAAGAACTAGCGAACTTAAAGAACGAACTATACACATGGAAAAAAGTTGGGGATATTGATGAGAAGTTCGAAAAAAGTTAATTTTTCAAAAAAAAATTATTATTTAGAGTTAGATATAATACCTCAAAATGAATTCGTACTAAAAACAACAGTTTTGATATTCGTAACAATGACGAAAACAAAAATTATTGAGTCCAAAGTGAAAAATACAAATATTCCACATGGTGACCGTTATTGTTTATAATTGCTACTGTACGTCTAGGCATACTTCTTATACAGTTATTATCAATGACCTGTTGTGATAAGTGATCCTAAACATAAGGCAAATGGCTCGTAACTCATCAAGGGTTTGCGGTGGGGGATCGTAGGAACGAACTGCTCTTTTGAGACAATCCCAAACGTATTCGATGGGATTGAGATCTGGTGATGTGATTGGTAATCGTATTCTTTTGCTTCGATTTGGTCAAGCACAATTATTCTGGCTCTATGTGTTTGCGCATTGTCATCTAAAAACATTAAATTGGGTTCTAAATTATCCCTGTGGTCCTCAACAATTCCATTTATGATATATCATATCATTCATATAGGGCCATTACATAAATACATTGTTCAATTCAGCATTCCATCCTACTCTGGCGCACGACACTAGGCTAAGCGATTTCGGCCGTGTTCAATGTTAAATGGTATAGAGCGCCATGGTCTTCGAGCCTTCAAGTTCACACTATGTAGACGATTTATTACCGTTCTGTATGTGATGCGAACCCCACTAGCTATTCGTAAATCAGCAGCTATCGCCGTTGCTGGTCTGGTTACATTTTTTCGTGCCATGATAGTAATGAAGCGGTCTTGCCTTCTGGTAGTTAACCTTGGTCTTCCAGTCCGAGGCCATTCAGAAACATCGCCTGTTTCCCGATATCTTCGATTAAGCCTACAAATCACACTTTGCGACACACCGAATGCATTTACCACATCAAATTGTCTCATACCACCCAGCAACATACCAATAGCTGTGTTAGCGATTCGACAGACAAGTACCTTAATTCCATGTTAAAATTTACACAGTTTACTTAACATGATAACTGCGTTTTTCAAGAATAAAAACGTAAGTACAAAAACTTCAAAATACGGTAAACAAACCGCTCACCCAAGTTCTCAACAAAAAATCCGATAAAAATCATGTTGTTTAGTGTATGAAATTAGACAGTGCCGTATCATATGAAGCTCTCCATTATAACATTTGTTTGAAAAATAAATTAAGTTTTAACAACTTTTTTTCAATATCCCCAACTTTTTACCATGAATGGTTCGCAATAGGACTTCGAACTAAATTGTGCGCTCCTAAAGGCGACCGATTATGCCCAAGACTAACATATCCAATAGGAATACAACATCCTATATTCGGTCAACATCCGATAAGTATATCACTACCTATATCTCTATCGGATCTTAAATTAATTACATTTGTCAGCTCTCTAGAGTTTACTCGTTTTTGAAATTTGTGCATACCTGATGTTAAAATTAAAGCATTAATGCCTAATCTTCTTTGAATAAAATTGAATTCCGATTAGTTCTGGGATCCTTCAATTACTTTTGGACATTACGTTAGAAACAGAGAGAATAATAAAAGTACCAGTTCTTAATCCTATTGATCCCTCCAGAAAACACGAACGTAATTAAACCCAGACAGAAAAAATTTCATCATACGCGTCCATTTTTACAAATAAATTAAATCCCTTATAAAAATTTTATCGTGCACCTATGATAAAAGTATATTTTCACAAATAAATTAATTCTTTATAAAAATAACAGTTTCGTTACTCGTTATCCATCCAAAAAGAGTCCAGCACATACATGATACAGCCGAGGCGCAGCACGTCACATTAGAATGTCAGTGACGACGATGATGACGCGAACCCACAAATTTTGTCCGCCCGCCTCTGGTTTTATGTAAAGAGCGGAAATTGAAAATTATGTTTGTATAACTTTGATATCTTAATTGCTTTTCTAAAATGGGTATAAAAGTGTATCAAATCAAAAAATATTAATTATTCTTCAGAAAAAGATTTACCTCACCATTATATTATTGGTAAGATTTCACATATTTGATTTTATTTAAATATATTTCATAAAACTATTTCACACTGTTTAACATACGGTACTCAGGTGGTTTATTTTCATTAAAAGCTAGTAACTGTTCATAAAAAATTCTAACTCAAAAACATAGTGATTTAAAATATATTGTTAAAACATTCCAACTGTGTAAATTATATTAATTATTCCATGTAAGTAATTATTTGAAAATAATTTAGGAATTTCCATATTTTTCGCGTTAATTAAAGTTATTTATAGTGAAACTTTTTTAAATTCTTGATATGAAACTTATGCCATTACACTAAAAAAAATAGTTAAATGTGAACAAAATAAGAGCCAAATTCAGCTTACAAATTAATATAACAACAATTATTTGCCCCGTTAGTTAAGCCAGTAGCTATAATTCAAATCATTATACATAATAATATACAGGGTGTTCCAACGAAAACTTGCCCCCCGGAGACCAAGGGTTTCTTCAAAATGGAAAAAAAAACACGTCAAATTCTGGTGATTCAAGATATGTCTTATGTATAGTGTTTTTCCGACATTTTATTCAGCGAAATCGGCGAACGTAGTACTATAAAATTTTCAACAATTTCCTGTCCTGAATAACCATTTCCAGTCCAAAAACAAATATAATTTTGATAGAGAAATTAATATTATTAAACAAATAGCCACATCCAACGGTTATCCATTACATATAATAAATAAATTAATTAATAAAAAAGAGGAAAAAGCTGCATTACAATTAATATTTCCTGAAAAAACTAGGGAAATACAAAACTACAAAACCAACCAATTCGAAATTTTGAAATTAGATACAATGAACACTCACGAGCATAGAGATTAAAACAGCCAGATAAATCACATTACGCAAAACATCTTCTTGACACAAAACATTCATTAACACCTAACACAGAACTAGAAGTACTCCATATTTGTGATAAGAAACAAGAACTAGATTTCCTTGAAGAACTAGAAATAAGAAGACACTTAAGAGACCCACAATATGAAGTTGTCAATTAACAGATAAATCTAGGGAGCTCTCCACTATTAAATTGTCTTCTTAAGTAACAATTGTAAAGATCAGCAGATATAGTTTTCCTTGGTTTCCTATATCATTGCACAGTTATACTGATCTTAAATGGGAAAAAGATATCCAGGATATCCCCATAGGGCTAATAATACCTAAGCTTTAATATTTGTAAAATCATATCTTCTTCTTTTTTATATTCATATATATTAAGTCAATCACAAGACAGGTCACTTACTATTTGGTCTAGCCAAAATATTAAACATCAAGTAGGTATCACATAAAATGTAACTTCTGTCATTCTGACGATGATATGTCAATATCGAAATAATTATCAATATCCTTTCATAATTTTTTCATTAAATAGTGGAGATAATTAGAAACAGTTAGTTTCATTTATAACATTAATATTCAATATCTATTTGGAATAAATGGGTACCTACGCACCTACTTTTGCAACTATCTAAGAACTATAGTAAAACTAAATTACAACGCATACTATTATGGTTTATTATTAATGTTAAATAATTTTTGTATTATGTAGATTTTTAGGAAACTCAACAAATTGAAACTACTGACTATCTCAATACTGTTTTCTTCGGTTTCAAAATATAGCTGTAATTACTAACTTTTTTGTATCTATATCTATAGATAGGTATATTAGTCTTTTAGTGAAGTAGCAAACAATAACACATGAAGCACCGAAATTAACGGATTCCCATATTGCCCCAAATGGCATTCGAGAAAGGCAAGGTCCACTATGCCTCGCAAGCTTCAACTTAAACAAAATACTCACCCACTAATATTGTTTTAAATAACTTCTCAAAGTACTTATCGGAATATTTTTAAAAATTCATATCTATTATATATTTATCAAAATGATTAATTCCATTGATGAAGCAATAAATGGTTCTTCACCATACTCTATTCAAATTTCATTTACTCCCCGCTAAAATAATATCCCGACCTGACAACAGCTCTAGCGACAGACGTTTTGAGTTTTTATTGGTGGATTGGCCATTGGCACTCGTCACTTAACTAATTTTATCAGGGTCAAATTTGGTTTTCGCCAGTCTTCGCTGTACTTGCATTGTTATTACAATCAACTTTTTACTGTTAGTTTGGATATATTTCCAGTTTAAATTGGTTTGACTATTTTTCCAGTTTATGTACTGCATTAATTGTTTTACTAGTAATACTTTATTTGCATTCCCGTAAAATAAAATACGGCCCTCCTCAATTCAAATTTACGTGTTTTTATTTACATCAGGCACAAATGAAATCTGAATAGAACTTAACCGAAAAAATAAAAAAAAGTAAACAAAAGGACATTTATTGTTATATTATATCCTCAAACATGGATGTCTATCTGATTTATACATTCAAGGTAAAGCTTTCGTCTTCATAGTGGAGGGGCATGGAATAATAGCTAATGATAGAGATATGGGTCTCCCAAAAATTAGCAACGTTAGCGTAAAATTATTTTAGTAACAATTTAATGCGGTATCCTTTGAGTTAGGATCGTCTAGGTTAGTCATAAGTAAAGCTGGGATTAAAAATGCATTTTTTTGCCTATTCTAGATGAATTTTGCATTTTTTCATAAATTCCGCCTTTTTGTGACTTTTTAAAACTTTTATGCTACCATACTGATGATGTTATTCATATATTCGGTACTTCATTTTATTACTAAACCTTTCGGTAATAAAATTTTGGGCTAGTAATAAAATATGAATGGTTTGTTTGTTTTGGTTTTCTGGGAAAATTTACCTACCTATTTGCGGATTAAGAAGATGCTTAACAAATGGGAAATCCCTAATGTTTTGACCTTTATATCAGTTGTACAGACGGTTACTGTATCAGAGTTTAGTTTTGTTGCGTATACAGAAAAGTAAAGAACACACATTTTAAAAAGTTTTAGACGTTTAGGGAGCTTATTTAGAAAGATGACTTCTAAGTTAAGTGCTTGGATCCGACCATATCCGGAACTATCTCTAGAAGGAGATGGAGCATTTTGTAAACCATGTGGCAAATCAGTAAGTGTCATATTTTCTCTTTCTCTCAGTCACCGCATAACTACGTATTAAAATTCTAATTAACTATTCTTATTTTTTTAAATACTCAGATTTCAAGTACAAAAAAGTACTTTATTGACCAGCATTGTGGAACTCCACTTCACAAACGGAATTTGGAAAAATTAAATTCCTCTAATGTTAATCCAAACATCTCTGCGGGATAGTGTAAGCAGTTCAAAAAAAAGGAGGACACATTTAAATTTGATTTATGTCAGATGATGATTGCATCTAATATATCTCTGTATAAAGTTAATCATCCTAGTTTTAAGTTATTTTTTAAAAAACATTTTAATAAATCCTTACCGGAGAAGAGTCACATCCAACGGTTATCCATTAAATATAATAAATAAATTTATTAATAAAAAAGAGGAAAAAGTGGCATTACAATTAATATTTCCTGAAAAAACTAGGGAAATACAAAATTACAAAACCATCACATATGCTGGTAATATTTCTAACAATAATTCAAAGATCCTGTTCAACAAATACAGCAATTTCTTTTAAAACAGAAAACAAGGTGAGTAAAAAATTGTTAACTGTAAAAACAAAAATACCCCCATTAAAAAAGTCTGGAATATATAAACTTAAATTTCCAAAATGTAATGCTGTCTATATTGGTCAAACAATTCGAAATTTTGAAATTAGATACAATGAACACTCACGGGCATTTAAAACAGCCAGATAAATCACATTACGCAAAACATCTTCTTGACACAAAACATTCATTAACACCTAACACAGAACTAGAAGTACTGCATATTTGTGATAAGAAACAAGAACTAGATTTCCTTGAAGAACTAGAAATAAGAAGACACTTAAGAGACCCACAATATGAAGTTGTCAATGAACAGATAAATCTAGGGAGCTCTCCACTATTAAATTGTCTTCTTAAGTATAACAATTGTAAAGATCAGCAGATATAGTTTTCCTTGGTTTCCTATATCATTGCACAGTTATACTGATCTTAAATGGGAAACAGATATCCAGGATATCCCCATTGGGCTAATATACCTAAGCTTTAATATTTGTAAAATCAAATCTTCTTCTTTTTTCTATTCATATATATTAAGTCAATCACAAGATAGATCACTTACTATTATTATTAAATATCAAGTAGGTATCACATAAAATGTAACATGTGTCATTCTGACGATGATATGTCAATATCGAAATAATTATCAATATCCTTTCATAATTTTCATAATTTTTTCATTAAATGGTGGAATTAATTAGAAACAGTTAGTTTCATTTATAACATTAATATGAGTAGATTCCACAAAGTAAGGGTCCAAACAGTAAATTCAAATAACTTTTACAATTTAGAATGGTTCAATTAAGTGAAAAAGAGCGTATTGAAATTTTAATGATGATCGGTTATGGTGATCGTGTTAGAACTCATGAAGAAGTGTGTCATATTTTTAATCATTTGCATCCGGAGAGAAATCCTATATCACGCTCAACAGTAACTAAAACATTATAACGTTTTAGTACAACTGGGATGGTAAAAAATTTGCTAAAACCTGGAAGACCGCGGACTGCAACGGACGAAACTGTTAAACAAAATATTGCAATCGATTTAGAAGAATCACCTCAAACTTCCTCCACAAATTTGGCACTAAACCATGGTATCTGTCGACGTTCTGTAGGAAAGATATTAAAAAGTGAAAAGTATCATCCGTATAAGAGGTACAGTTGGTTCAAGAATTGTCAGACGATGATTTTGACCGACGGCTAGAATTTTGCGAACGGCTAATGGACATCTGTAATGTCGACGATAATTTTGCTTCTAACATAGTTTTTTCCGATGAGGCAACTTTTTGTTTAAAAGGAACAGTTAATCGCCATAACTCAAGGTATTGGTCAAATGAGAATCCTCATTGGATTCATGAAGCACATACCCAGCATCCACAGAAGTTAAATGTTTGGATGGGAATTGTCGAAAATAGGCTTATAGGCCCATTTTTTATCGACGGAAACTTGAATGGTGACAAGTATTTGGATCTACTAAATAACGAAATTATTCCTGCACTTCAACAGAATGGGCAATTACCACAAAATGTTTGGCTTCAACAAGATGGAGCACCTCCCCACTATGATAGACGGGTTAGGGATTTTCTGGCTGCGAAATTTCCAAATCGATGGATTGGACGTAGAGGATTCATAGAGTGGCCTGCTCGTTCTCCGGATCTTAACCCGTTAGATTTTTTTCTTTGGGGTTATCTAAAATCACGTGTTTACGTTAGACGACCAAAAACTTACAGGAATTGAGACAAAGAATTATTGATGAATGTGAACTAATCACGTGGAGAAGTCTTCGAAAAAGTGACTCAAGAATTTGTTAATAGGATGGCATATTGTCAGCAAGTAAACGGCGAGCATTTTGAGCATTTGAAATATTTTTGTTTCTCATTATTCTAAAATAATGAAATGTACACCAATTGTACAACTAACAGTGAGTTATTCCTCGTTTTTACAAATTTTTTTACACTAAACTCAGTATGTTTGAATTCAAAATAACAAGCTCTTTCAACATCTGTAAAAATATATAGGGTGTCCCATTTAAATTAAAGAAGATGATGGCATTTCCGGTTAAACCGGAAGTATATTATCAACAAAAAAATGTACATCAGATGCATTTTGTTCCATTGCACGTACCTGCAAATTTTCATAAATATCGTCCTTTTCGTATAAAAGATATTTACTTGGTTCCATACTTTATCACAACCCTGTATTAAGTTAATTCACTTTGTATATTAAAATATATTCTTAATAACTCATTATTAATAAACAGGGAATTACAAGCATTTGCCCATACACTGTGTTCATTTGAAAAGGACCCACCCTAAATATTTCAGAAATGGGACATATTAGAAAGAAATGCCGAAACACGTCAACTTTTAACTTGAGGGGGACACTTTTTAGCGCTAATGCTATGAACGTCAGATTCACCCCCTCCCTACTGGAGATGCCCCTTGAATTTTTTCAAATAGCATTAGGTGTCAAGTCATACCACATTTAAAAGGTCTGGTAAATCTCTATTCAATCATTTTGTTTTGCCTTTGATTCCAGCCTTCCATTGTTATTTAATTGTTGTTTAAAATTGGCTCTCTTTCAACTTTTCGTATGCCCCCGTATTAGGTTATGACCGAAAGACATAACTGTTATTTAATCACATGTGTTCAAACTGACCACCGTTAACATTCATGCAATAAAAGTTGAAAGAGAGTCATTTTTAAACAACGATTAAATAACAATGGAAGGCTGGTTCAAAGGCAAAACAAAATGATTGGATAGAGCTTCACCAGACCTTTTAAATGAGGTATGACTTGATACCTAATGCCATTTGAAAAAATGTAAGGAGTATCTCCAGAAGGGAGGGGGTGAATCTGACGTTTATGACATTAGCGCCAAAAAGTGTCCCCCTCAAGTTAAAAGTTGACGTATTTCAGCATTTCTTTCTAATATGTCGCGTTTTTGAAATATTAAGGGTGGGTCCTTTTCAAATGAACACAGTGTATGTTAAGATTTCTACCTTTTTCAACAAAAATCTTTGCCTATATAAGCGCCTTTTTCTTCAGTTTTTGTTGCCTATAAATCCGAGCTTAAGTCATAAGTTATAATGTCTTAAGCCGGTCGCAGTCACTACGTGCATTAGGCGAATTCTCGGTATTCGTGCTTATTCGCGTAGCTTGCACGTCCTTCGTAATTTTCCCGCCGGTTGTCAGTAACCTTACAGGAAGTAAAGGACCCCGTAGTATGGCGTAGATAACTTCGGCACTGCTCCCATACATCAATTAAAATTCGTACAATTTTGTAAAATTCAATTTTATTGAAAAAACTTTTATAACAATTTGCTTTTATTTGGCATATATAATATAATAACAAAAACTTAAACTATTATTTATCTTTTTTGTATAACAAATTTAAAGCTATTTTCGCAGCTGCTTTCCTAGCCATTGCTTTATTTGCTCCAACGCCATGAACAAATTGTGGAATACCATCCACTAAAAATTTAAGCGTTACCATACGTTCATTATTACTAGTTAATTTGGGTTTCCTAAAACAAAAACAAAATGCAAAGCTTGTAATAATATACAACATTTACATTCTAATCAACTAAATACGCAATATCAATCGATAAAAATGTAAAATTAAAGTAAACCACACCGAATTCGGTTTGGGAAAACTTGAAAACAAGAAAGTACCATTTTGGGTTCTATCTAGACTTCCATACTAACACACATACAGTCGGCCATTAATACAGGCTTTTCAGTGGCGTCTTATTTAGTTAAATATTAAAATAAAATAAAATTCTAATAAAGAAAACCTTACCCAAACTCAGGATGGGCACCATTCCATTCATGGAGTTTCCTGACTACGTTTATGGGTATATTTTGTAAAAACAAATCGATTTCTTTCCACATTATTTTATAAAACACGTTCCAGACAACTTTTAAATCCTTATTGCTATCCAAATATATAGCACCAGCAATAGCTTCAAAAATATCACCAAGAACCTGGAAGTTGAATTATAAAATCGTTTTTGATATCAAGAATTATAAAAAGTGAAATAAATACTGGTACCAGTTCATATTTTACATCGCCAAAGAATAAAAAAAAAACCCAAGCCAAAAAACGACTTTGACGATGCAGATAAAGGTGTACTGCGTAAAGCAATCTTAAATGCGTCTACTGTAGACAAAATTTTAAAATGCCGGATATTTTTAGAAAATTTAAAGAAGCAGAATACTCGGAAGGAATAGATTATTTTTGAAAATATAATGATGAGTGCGACGAATCATTATTTTCTTGTTAAATGTTAGCGAAGTTAAATTTTAGTATTATACATACATACAGCGTGTCCACGGATGGGGTATAGGTGCTATATGGGCTATAGGTAAAAATGTTTAAATATTAGTTTTAGTGAAAAATGTCATTCTTGATAAAAAGTTTTGCTTGTTCTGAATCCCCATAAAATGAAATAAAATTCAAGTTTTTCAAAACCCGTCTCATTTTATAGCCATCATTATGAAAACCGTATGAATTTTTGCACTAAGTTCGAAAATAATGTATTAATCTAGTGAGTGACATTTACAATGTACCAAGTAACTGTCAACTTTTATAAATAATTTTCAAATTGTCATTAATAAATATTTGACAACAATGTTAACTATTCAACAAAGAGTATATCTTATCAAGTGTTATGGTATTGGGGAAATTTCGTAGCAGTGTGCAATTGCAAAATTTCACGAAAAATATCCAGATGTACCCATTACGCGGTGTGGATTAAAAAAAATTAATAAAGAAGTTTGATGAGACAGGATCTATTCAAGACAAAAAGAAATTGAAAAAGGCGTACGTTGAGGAGGATGATGCAGCTAGTGCAATAGCTATGCATTCATTAAGGGAAAATCCCAAGTTGAGTCTACGAAAAAGAGCAGTGGAGGATGGTTTTTGCAAGAGTCACTTACAGAAAATATTTAAGCAAAACAAAATTCATCCATTCAAACCGAAATTTATTCATACCTTACAAGATTGTGATTATGACACAAGGTTAGACTTTTGAGCGATGATTGGTGAAAAACTTATGCATGACCGATTCTTTCACAATAATATTTTGTTTTCTGATGATGCAACGTTTACAACAAACGGAGTCGTTTCTTTCCAAAATTGTCGTTATTGGGCTAGTGAAAACCCGAGCTACAGGATTAACTGTAATAGTCAATTTGCTAAAAAAAAGTTAATGTTTGGTGTGCGGTTTTGCCGGATCGAATAATCGGACCGTATTTTCTGGAAGATAGATTAAATCAGGAGGTATATTTGTATTTGCTGGACAACTTCTTAATACCTGAATTAGAAAATATTCCCTTGTAGCAAAGGCGTAAAATGTACTTTCAACGTGATGGATGTTCGTCACATTCGACTTTGCTAATTAGAGGATGGCTGGATGAATAATTTCCTGGGCGATGGATGGGACGTTATGGACCAATATTTTTTCCGCCCCGATCGCCCGATTTAACTATTTTAGATTTTTTTATGGGGCTACTTAAAACAAAAAGTTTAGGTAAATAATTTAAACCATAATATTGAAGACTTGAAACGAGCTATCATTGATGCCGTTAACGAAATTACCCCAGAAATGCTGCGAAATACTTATTTAGAAAGAGAATTGAGAGATGTTTTGAAGCTGGGGGAGGATATATTGAATAGATGTTTTTTGTTTACTTAGTGTTTCTTACATTATTATTCTGTATTGTTATTGTTGCTAGTGATTATTATTCTTGAATAGTTAACATTATTGTCAAATATTCATCAAATAATGACAATTTGAAAATTATTTATAAAAGTTGACGGTTACTTGGTACATCGTAAACGTCACTCACTAGATTAATACATTATTTTCGAACTTAGTGCAAAAATTCATAGGGTTTTCATAAAACTGGCTATAAAATGAGACGGGTTTTGAAAAACTGGAATTTTATTTCATTTTATGGAGTTTCAGAACAAGCAAAACTTTTTATCAAGAATTACATTTTTCACTAAAACTAATATTTAAACATTTTTCACCTATAGGATACCCCATCCGTGGGCACGCTGTATAATTACAATTACTAAAATTAGTTTCTTGAAAGTCCCCCAGCAGCCACATGAAAATCCTCCTACAGTAACCGCCACTAGGCTTATCGATTTTTTAAATATTCAGAGAAAACTGGCTAATTCATGAGTTGAAATAAATTACTGGATATCAAGTCGAGTTAAAAATTAAAGAAAGCACTCCAATAAGATTACAGCACTTAATGGTTGATCTTTTAGTATAAAAGTGTCAGCTAGTGACCAATCAATGGAATTAAAATTTATTTGTACACCTCTCGAGTTACGAGAATGTGCAGCAACAGCTAAACAAAGCTAATTACTGGAAATAAGTAAAGCAATATACTGACCATTGACATTGCCAGGACGAAAGTACGACCTTTCAACCTGGCTCGAAAGTAAAAGTAACAATCATATATTTTCCAACTTTAAAACCAGTAAAATCACATCTTTACATACAGCGTGCTGAAAATTCTCGCACCAAGGGGTTATCTTTGAACCGGATAAAGGGAAAGTTATGAAATTCTAGGCAATGAATGAGATTTTATGAAATGGCAACCTACGTCGAGTGACGTATCACAAAGAAGCTTATTTTTTTTCTTTCCAAAAATAATAGCAATGTATCACTTTACTCGGAAATTATAATAGAAATTTAACAAAAATATTAAAATTGTAATTTTAAACAAAACTGGATGTTACAGAAATTTATAAACTAAACATTCATTTAAGTTTCAAATACTTTATCATAAGTGCTCAAAATACTGGTCATTTGTTTGTTGACAATGATACAATCACTCTTCGAAGCTAGGAATAGAATAGTTGATCATTTGTGGAGTAATGCCCTGCATTTCGAGACGTATGCGATCCTTTATATCGTTCAAGTTAGTTGGTCTGAAAGGTCTGAGACACGCTGAAATTTTAACAGGAAGAGACTTTTGGAAAATTATTTAAAAATTTTGATCAGAATTTATTTGTTTTTTCACTCTTTAAATATCAAATTTGAAAGTATAGAAATTTCGAAATGACTAGGAAATTTTTTGCAAACAAAATTCGAGCTATTGAAAATATGAGGGTTGATCTCCTCTACCACCCACCAGGTCTGCGGTTCTGTACTTTGGTATTATAGAAGTATTGGATACGTTTTCATTGTGTCAAATACCTACTCAAAAATGTCTATGATTTCTACTTTAAAAATTCTAAATATAGTCTTATTAAATAGAATTAGAATTAATATCATGTGACTGGTTATTTGACTCAAATAATGTAAATGAAATTTTTAGTCAACTGGAAAGTAATTGTAGTAGAGTTTTAAACAGTATTGCACCTATTACTGAGATACAGATAAAGAAAAATAATGTTCCATGGTATGATAAGGAGGTAAAGGTACAAGCCAGGGAGAGGGATAAAGTGTACAAAAAGTTTCAAAGAGCGGTAGGTCCAGATAAAAATGTATTGTGGAATGAATAAAAAAAAATAAAAGAAATATAGTTGTTAATTCATTGAAGTACAAGAAAAAAGAATTTTATGAACATAAAATAGATGAACACAAAAACGATTCTAAGGAAATGTGGAAAACACTAAAAAATCTAATTGAAGGCAAGAATCGGGAAATTAAATTTGACTCTGTTGGGTTTTTTGTTGAGGGGTCTGTATCTTTCGCTAAAACGGAAAAAGAAGCAGCCAATAAATTAGATAAATTTTTTGTAAATAGTATATGTGAAATAACAAATTCAATACCTCCAACTGAGGATTGGTCGCCAAATTTTCTAAATGATATTCAATCAACATTAACTGATTTTAAATTAATTACATTAGATCAACTAAAAAAATATGTTTTTTCGTTAAAAAATAAGGGAAGCTATGACGAAATATTGAGTGCTAAGTTTTTGAAGGAGACCTTTTATACAACTGGATTTGCAGTATTAAATTTTATAAACACATCACTAGAAACAGGAACATTTCCTGATCAATTAAAAGCCAGCAAGATAGTTCCAGTCCAAAAAATTGCAAACGATACAGGTGCATCCAACTTGAGGCCTATCAATACACTTCCGGCAATAGAAAAATTATTAGAAACCGTAGTTCGTGACCAAATATTAGAATACTTTAATAACAATGGTTTGTTCGTGGGAAATCAGTCAGGATTTAGGGAAGGCCATTCATGTGAAACATCTTTACAATTAACTATATCTAAATGGAAGCAAGTACTTGATGAAAATAAATATATAATAGCAGTTTTTCTAGATTTCAAACGAGCTTTTGAGACAATAGATCGTAAAATTTTGATTAATAAATTGAAATATTATGGTTTTGCAGGACGAGTTCTGACCTGGTTTAAACAGTATATGACAGATTACAATATGTGTAAATCAACATCTGAAGTGTTAGAAAATAACTCAAGGAAGTATATTGGGACCGCTTCTATTTATCATATATTTAAATGACATTAATTATATTGAGTGTGATTTTATTAATCTATTTGCAGATGATACACTGTTATCATGTTATGGGTATAACCTTGAGGAAATTTTAAATAAACTGAATAATATATTGAAAGTCTTAAACCAGTTTTTAAATAAAAATAAACATTAATACTGAAAAAACGAAAGCAATGATTTTGGGAAGTAAATATAAATTAAGTCAAATAAATTATAATGGTGTAACATGTCTATCGACCTGTTTCGATTTTACAGAATAAATCCTTTTAATTAGCGCTCGTCGTCACTAGCCACATTCAATTATAGTTCTGTGATCCCAAACTCTTCTACCCCGAACGTAAGACAATTGACGCCTGCCAACGGACAACGCCTCGTTAAACACCCCTTTTGTTATCGTCTGTCTAAGAAGGCACATCGTCTTTCGCTATCTTTCATATCTTAAGTATCTATCTTAGGAATTTTGCTGTGGTAAGTTCAAAATCATAATTCATAATTAATAAGCTTCTTCTAAAGTACTGTCTGATATAATTTTCGTATGCATTCTTTATTTTTTTACAGAGATAGACGAAATTAAATTCAACACGTGGTCATAAACTGTTCTTTTATACTAATATGGTAGTTTTAAGCCAAATATTCTTTTATAATTCAGTTTTACTTTTATACAAACATTTTCAAGCTTTTTCAGTTGCGAAATAACTCTTAATTATAAAATAACATTTTTTATAAATTACCGTTAACCTATAAAATATTCTTTCGTAACGCCAGTGCCGGTCTCATATATTTCCTAAGCACGATATTTTTTCATATAACTAAATAAATAACTTTTTGCTATCATAAGTTTCTTTCGGATCATTAGTATATTTTTTTATTTAGCCGATAATTGCTATTTTTACTGTTTTAACATGGGACATATAATGTTGGAAAGCTTTCAGTAAATTAAATCAATTTTTTGACTTTCAAATAACTGCCTTCCTTTTCTTTAACCTGAAAAGCTGACCAACATAATGTGCCATAACATTCAAGTTCCTACATATCCCTGATCCACTTGTACTTCTAGGTAAGCACAGCCCCTAGGCGAGAATATAAGCCAAGAATATAACCCTAGGCGAGAATATAAGCCAAGAATATAACCCTAGGCGAGAATATAAGCCAAGAATATAACCCTAGGCGAGAATATAAGCCAAGAATATAACCCTAGGCGAGAATATAAGCCAAGAATATAACCCAAGAATTTAACGCCGAGAATATAACCCTAGGCTAGAATATAACGCTGAGGATATAAACCGAAGAATATAACCCCAAGAATATAGCCAAGGATAGAACCCTCAAACTACCGCCCTAGAACAGAACTCATCAGTTCGGATCAAGACCTGACTTCTCCAGGAAACCACTTCATCTAAGCTAAGTACCTATAAAAGTACAAATTCCTTTAGTAAATTCCGTTGTTCATTTCCTGTGGCAGAATAAATTATAAATTTGTTTTTAATTCTTTTTTTATTAAAATCCTCAACTATAAAAGTTGAGGGAGATATCGCCCGGGGTAATTTTTAGTAGTTTTTATTATTAACTTTCATTTAAATTGTACAAGGCGTTTCTACCTTTTCCGCCTTAGTTTTCTTAGTATTTTTATCGTTAAAAAGGTGTGTGACATAAACTTGGGGTCGAATCACCCTTGAGAGGAGTCTCTAGCCGGAGCCCTTCGAGCTGGTGCCCTGTGAGGTACTACTTTTACCGTTACAATGGATATAACATTAAAATTGAAAATGAGAACGTAGAATGAGTTAGTGAATTTAAATACTTGGGATTTATTTTAGATGAAAATTTATTATTGAAACCTCATTGCGAATATGTATGTAAAAAAAATAACAAAAAAGCTATTTTTCTTCTCAAGGATTGCTTCAAATCTCTCTCTCTTCTCTAGATTAACAGTGTATAAAACTATTATACAACCTCATTTTGACTACTGCGGATCATTACTTTATAAATTGGATAATAGCTGTTTACAAAGACTACAAAAATTGCAAAATAGAGGAATGAGAATAATCCTTCGATGTAACAGATACACACCTATTAATAGTATGCTGACAACTTTAAGTTGGATTTCAGTCAGACAAAGATTTTATTATTTAGCAATGACTTTTGTTTACAAATCTAAAAATAAAAAACTTCCTGAGTACTTCAATGATTTTATCATCTATAATAATGAAATACATAACTACAATACTAGATCTGTTAATAATTTCTTCTAGCCATAGCAACAAAATCTATTTTTATATGCGGATTACGTGAATTTAATGCTTTGCCTACTGAAATTAAAACGAGTACCTCTCTACCTCAGTTTAAAAAATATTTGCTACAATTTATTTCCAATCCGTAAATTAAATTAACATTGTATTTTTGTATGTTTATTTTAATATGTATTTATTTTAACTTTAATACTAAAACTTCTTACTTTTATTACTAATTTTATCAAGATTTTATTTTATTTATTCAACTGAATTTGTGTGTACTGACTACAATATGTGATATTTACTAATATGTATTAGGACCTCCTATATTAAATAAAGATTCATTAATAAGACTCTGAAATTGAAATTATACATGAAATAAAACGATTATTTCCTATTATGAACATATCCGTTTAACAATATTGCGCTTCTCCACATTATCAAAGAGACGTTAGGCAATATTTAAATACAATGTTCTCTCAGAGATGGTTTGGTCTAAGTGGACGGCAAGATCCCCCGACTTGAAACGAACGATTTAAAGGAACGCAGACGTCTCGATATGCAGGGAATTACTACACAAATGATCAACGATTCTATTCGCAGCTAGACGCTGACGTCAAAAACATTTGACATTTGCTCTAAAATATGCATAATAACGTCTCATTCATCGTCGTAGAATTTCATAACTTTCCCTTTATCAATTTCAAAGATAATCCCTTGGAGCGAGACTTTTCAGCAATGCTGTATGTGGTTGTAAATAAAATATATTTTCAGAAAATTTATATCAGAACTTAAATTTCAATTCATATAAAAATTTTCTTCGCATTTCTGTGAATCAATATAGATTAGTATTACAGTGTAGATATATATTAAGAGTTAGTTGGTAAAAAATAAGAACGTATAAGTAAAATCTCACCTTTGGAACGTCCACCGATTCTGCCAAGTGATACTCATCTTCCTGAAGTAAAATCATTACTTCATCATCGATTACGTAATTCTTTTGCTCCATAAACATAACAAACTTATCTATCAGTGTTTGTAATTTGTAATTTGTAATTAATATGTATTTGTGCAATCCCAATCTGACAATCAAACTTGCAAATGTATTATTGTTCACAAGAGCAGACCTTAGGTCAGTTAATTTACCAGGGTCCAAATTTCCACAAGATTCAAAAATATAACAAGTAATAAGAAAATCAAGAATAGCATCTCCTAGAAATTCAAGTTTTTCATACGACAGGGTTGTTCTATTGGGCGTGTACGAAGAATGTGTTAAGGCTTGTAAAAGATACGCTTTGTTTTTAAAAGTATAACCAATTATCTCTTCAATATTTTTGCGAGTGGGTAGATGTACCCTAAACTTATTTTCAACATCTACATTATTCAAGAGAGGATTTGGAGACGGTTGTTTCAATAGAGCTTCTAGGTTTTCAGTACTAGGAATGACTCCGAACCACTCGAGTAATTTCAATGCTCCTGCAAAAAAAAAAACAATGTTAACCACCACAACATCATAGTTTCGTTCAACTAGACAGAAAAGCATAAATATTAATGCCACATCTGGTGTTTCATAGTCGAGGCTAGGAAACCAGCTAAGGCATTAAATCTGCCCGTCTGCTGTTTGAAACAGAATTTTCTCAATCATACCTTTAAAGCCACAAGCTTGAAAATAAGTTCCAAGAAGACTTTCAGCAACATCAGAAATATGCTTATCAGCAATATACTGACTTTTCATAAATTGAGCCATTGTTTGATAATTACATTCTTCAGAATCGTTTGGATGACACTCGTCATTTAAGATATCGTTTATAGTATCTGTGCTCAAAATACCTGAAACTTGCTCTTCTTCTGATATTCTCAACCCAAATAGAGCATTAATAGACAATTCTTTATTATTAATTCTTCGCAACATTTCTTTGGGAATATCAAACGCGGGAGGCAACCACTCACTCCCTGCGGATAATTCGTTGTACTTGATTATTCCGTTAAGATTCTTTTGTATTGCCACGTAAAAAAGATTCCTGTTGCTGACTAATCTTCCTTTCAATTGAGTAGCACGTCCTTCGTCGTATTGAGGAAATCGTAGGAATATGTAAATGGAGGTGATCAGTTTTAGAAAAGAGTCACCTAGTGTTTCAAGTCGCTCAAGATTGACTATTTCATTCGCCTTGGCAGATGTTAAAGCCCTGCACACAATAAATTTATTAATATTACAAATTACAATAATACTGTATCAATACATGTTAGATAACCTTCGAAAATACGTCATAATCACTACCATAAAGACTATATATGGAGATCGGACTCCATGTATTCCAGTTAAAATACAATACCGAAAACATCTGACTGCAGAACATTAACAGCCCATGTTAATTTGTTTGTTTTGTTTGTTAAGAATTAAGTGAACTGTAATTTTTATTTGTTTTATTACTAGATACATACATACTGTCAGTGCTAATTACCAAAAGAGAGTGTCCTTTCAAACTTATATATTAATTTCTCACACCACGCTTCCGTTCGAGGGTTGGTAGGGATTCCAGTGGCCCAGCTTACAGTTGGCCAAGTGAATCTACACCTTAACATCCCGCCGCCGTTGAAATGACAAAGTCTTTCAAACAAAAAAGAGTTATTGTTGACATGGCAGCTTGCAAAGTTTTTGAACTGCTCGAGTGGTAGTTCCTGTTGGAGTTCGGACAGTTACAACTCGGGTATGTCCATCCTGACCTGGATGCAATTCTTCTACTCGTCCCAGTTTCCATTTTAGGGGAGGAAGATCCTTGTCCACTAGCAGAACCATAGATCCCGGGGCTAACGATGTCTGTACAGAATTCGTCCATTTGTTACGATTCTGTAGCAGAGAAAGATACTCTCTTGACCAACGGGACCAGAAATGTTGACTAGCTTGTTCGAGAGCTTGGTACTGATTTAGTCTGTTTGTAGGAAGTTTGGAATGATCGTACTGGGGAATTGAGAGCAAAGAGCGGCCAATTAGGAAATGCCCGGGGGTTAAGGCACTAAAATCGTTTGGATCGTTGGATAAGGGAGTAATAGGTCTCGAATTCAATATTGCCTCCACCTGAGAGAATATTGTAGCAAGTTCCTCAAATGTGGGGTGAACGTTTTTCAATATTTTTAGAATGAGAATTTTTGCCTGCTTAATTCCAGCTTCCCATAAGCCACCATGGTGTGGAGAGTAAGCTGGTATAAATTTCCAACTGATTTGATTTTCTATAAAAAAGTCTGAGAAAGCTTTACTTGTTGTAATATTTTTTAATGTCTCAACAATATCTCTCAATTCATTGTTCGCTCCAATAAAATTTGAACCGTTGTCAGAATAGATAATTTTACATAATCCTCGTCGAGATGTGAATCGTTTTAAAGCATTAAGAAAAGTGTCACTGGTCATATCGCTAATAGGTTCTAAATGTACTGCGCGCGTGGTAAAGCAAATGAACAAGCATAAATAGGCCTTAATGATTTTTCTATTTCTTAATTTACCATCCTTAATAAAAAACGGACCAGCTATATCCACTCCACTAATGAAGAACGGCTGTGATGGCGTTATTCTATCAATGGGTAGATCGGACATTTTTTGAATTAATGTAGTTGGTTTGAATCTAAAACAGGTTATACATTTTCTAATAATATTTTTAACCGTCATTTGCCCATTAAGAGGCCAGTATTGTTGCCGTAACAAGGCTAAAATGGTTTGAGTGCCTGCATGTAATTTCTTATGATGCTCGTCTAGAATTATCAATTTAGTAAGGGGGTGTTTAGGATGAATGACAATAGGGAATTTTTTGTCATATGGAATATTAGCTCTAAGCAGTCTGCCACCGACACGGATTAATCCGTCAGTGTCAACAAATGGATTTAGCGTTAATAATCTAGATTCTCTTGGAAGGGATTTCGCCTTTTGAAAAGAATGGATTTCCATAGGGAATGATTCTAACTGCGCAATTTTTAATAGTGCTTTCATTGCGTTATTCAGCTCTTCAAGTGTTAATTCACCGCAAGGGTTTTGGGCATTCTTACGAGTATTGCTGACAAATCTGAAACAAAGAGCTACCACACGTTTAAGCTTGTGAAGTGTTGAGTAGCGAAAAAATATTGAATTATTAGTTTGAGAAACGTGTGCAACCAAATTTGACTGCCGCTTTTCAGGAATTTCATTGGCAATAATCGGTTGACTTGGCCAGGCTTTAGAGTCACCTGATAACCAAGGCGGTCCATTCCACCATAAAGTGTTTGATCTCAATTCAGTTACGGTTGTTCCCCGTGATAGTATATCCGCAGGGTTTTCCTTCGTGGGTACGTGCCCCCATTGTTGTCTAGTAGATATTCTCTGTATTTCAGCGACGCGATTTGACACAAATATCTTCCAAGTACCTGGGGGAGACGACAACCAGGCTAACACGATTGTACTATCAGTCCAAAAGTGAACTGAGTCTGTGGGCATTTTCAAGGAGTTTGAGACTCGTTGGTATAATTGCGCTGATAAGACAGCTCCGCATAATTCTAGTCTTGGTAATGTTACAGTTTTGATAGGTGCAACGCGGGTTTTTGCACAAAGTAGTCTTATAAGAACTGCGCCGTTAGAATGAATTGATTTCATATAAATGCATGCACCAAAAGAACTAAGCGAGGCATCGCTAAAACAATGTAATTCGATATAAGAATACGCCTTAAGTACTACTTGTCGGGGTATTTGAATATGATTAATTTCGGATAGTTGCTCCCTGAAATCCAGCCAACTTTTCTTAATCTCTGAAGGTAAGGGATCGTCCCAAGCTAATTTTGATAGCCAGAGCTGTTGAATTAAAATTTTGGCTCTTATGATAATTGGCGATGCAAGTCCTAATGGATCAAATAACTTAGCAATAGATGATAGCATGGTACGCTTTGAAATGTTAGACTGAACTAAATCTTGTGTATTAATAGTGTATTTTAATATATCTCTTCCGGCCTGCCAGCTAAGACCAAGAGTCTTGCTAGTTTCCTGGGATAAAACCTCATAATTGTCATGAAGATCTAGATTTGTTTTTTGAATAATTCGAGGGTCATTTGATACCCATTTCCGCAACTCAAATCCGTTTTGTTTTAGAAGCTTGAATAATTCCGATTTTATATCAATCGCACCCTCTATAGACTCGGATCCTGTGATGAGGTCATCTACATAGAAGTCATTCATAATGATTTTACATATGTTTGGATATAAATGTTTGTTCTCAATAGCGACTTGTTGTAAGCACCGAACCGCTAAAAAGGATGCTGCCGATGTTCCGTACGTTACGGTATTTAATCGGTAGTGTTTGATAGGTTGCGAAGAATCCCTTCTCCACACTATTCGTTGAAGATCTCTTTGGCTTTCGGTTATATTCACTTGTCGGTACATTTTCGCTACGTCACCCGTTAGAACATAGTTGTGTTTACGAAATCTGATTAAAATATCAAATAAATCATCCTGTAATGTAGGACCTACCATTAAAATATCATTTAATGATACGCCATTACTGCTTTTGCATGATCCATCGAAGACAACTCTCAACTTGGTTGTGAGGCTCGACTGATTGATAACACCATGATGGGGTAAATAAAAAATGTTATCTGTTAAATCTGTACTAAACGGATTACTAATACAAGACATGTGGCCTAATTCTTCATATTCAGTCATGAATTTGACATATTGATTCTTGAATTCAGAATTTTTTGTGAATTTACGTTCCATTGAGTACAAGCGTTTGACTGCATTTTGCAAAGAATCACCTAGATTTATGATTTTTGTTTTTATCGGTAAAGTTACTACGAAATGATTTTTTGAATCTTTAGACACTGTTGTATTGAATAATTGCTCGCAATTTGCTTCTTCTTCCGATAAATGTTTTTTACCGGCGTGGTCTTCCATTGCCCAAAATTTTTCTAATTGATTTTCTAACCTTTGATCATCACTGATTATCGATAAATGACAAATAGACTTGACTTGATTATGACTATTAAATATAGGACCTGCGATTACCCAACCTAGTACTGTTTTTTGCAATACTGGAAGATTATTGCCTAGTTTGATTTGACCTGATGATAACAAATTGTAGAATGCTTCTGCTCCTAGCAAAACATCAACTGGTGATGAGATATTAAAATTCTCGTCTGCTAAGATGATGCCCTTAGGAACTTGTAATGATGTTTTATTGAATGTGTAGGTCGGTAAAAATTCTGTAATTTTTGGTAATACAAGAAAATGTAAATTAGCTGAGAAATCTGAATTACAAGACTTTAAGGTTGTTATAATTCGCTTGTTTGTAAAAGTGTTAGTTCCACCTACACCTGTAAGGGGGACATTTAGGTCTGATAATGGTAGCCCCAAATTTTCTGCTAATTTCTTCGTGATAAAGTTCGATTGAGATCCACTGTCTAATAGGGCTCGACATGTTTGCCAACTACCGCTACAATTTTTTATGAAAATAAGTGCTGTGGATAGCATGATTTGTTGACTGTTATTTATTGCATAGTTTGACACCGAGTATGCATTGAGCGATTGAGCTACCTCGTTAAATTCTTGCACAGAATTATAATTTTGATTATTTTCATGATTTACACTGATATTTGCTGATGAAGTACTGTTTGCTGTATTTTCACAATGAAGAATTGTATTATGCCTTTTGTTACATAGTTTACAGCCTTGAGAGATACATTCATTAGTTGCATGATTAGATCTTAGGCAGTTGTGGCATAACTTTAGATTGTTAATGATGGGTATGCGCGACGCCACTGGTAAATTGAGGAACTGTTTACAGCTGTATAATTTATGTTGCTCTTTACAATGAGGGCATGATTGACTGAATGTTGATACGTGCGAGCTTGACTTTAGATAGTTTGATTGCTTTTTTGGATATGCATGTTTATTATTATAGTTAGTTTGATGCTTGTAGCTTGAATGATCTGGTTTATTATGATAATTAGTTTGCTTTGTTTTAGTTTGATAATTTTCATCACTTGATGTTTTAGTATGATTGTACTGATTTTCTCTTTTTTCGAATAACACACACCTATCTGATAAAAATGTGATTAAATCATTTATTGTTGGAGACATGCTTTTTTGCGCAATAATATATTCCTCCCATGCATTTTCTGTATTATTGTCGAGTTTGCGTACCAAGATTTGTATTAAAATTGAATTCCACTGATCTACGGACTCGCCAAGAACCTTCAACGCGCGAACTCTTGTTTGAAAATCGTCACATAGATTTCTCAATGTATAGCCTGTTTTATTCATAACCGGCAAATCTAAAATTCCGTTTATATGATTTTTTAGTGTAAGATTTTTGTTATCATATCTTGATAACAATAAATCCCAAGCAACTGGGTAGTTATCATTGGTTACTTCTATTGATGCGATTACCTTTTGAGCTTCGCCCACCAAACAGCTTGTTAAATAATAAAACTTCCTTACATTGTCAATTGTATTATCGTTATGCACTAATGTTATGAATAAATCTCTGAATTGACTCCATTTGTCAATATTTCCCTGAAATTTAGGCAGTTCTAATGTTGGAAGTTTTATTGAGTTTTGAAACACATGAGTAGACTGATTTTGTTGAGGAGACCTAGATTGAGAGACATTTTGAGACATATTTGGTTCATTTCTGCGACTAATTATTAAATTTTTAACCTTTGTTATGATTGCATAATATTTATTTTCAAAATTATCACGCTCTTCATCAGATTCTTCATTATCATTTAAATATTCTAACTGTGACTGAATAAAATCAAATTTATTTATGATGTCTAATATAGTTACCAAACGATTTTCTAATTCATTTATTTTGTCTGTAGTTACAGAGGGCAATATCTTGTCATAGAATGTGATGAATTTTGTTAATTTTGATTTCAATTGGCCACGTTCAAATGTTAACCGGCGAATTTGTTCCTCCCTATTCGTCTCATTTTGGTTATTTGGTTGTTGTTGTTCAGTATTGGACATTTTTTTTTTTTAAATAAATCTACTACAAACTCTCCCAAGATGGCAATAAAAATTAGAGAGCTATTTTTAAATAACGGAATAAGTGAAAAATGGACAGACTTACTGGTACATATTGCAGTGTGTAGATGACATTGCTATGATCAGTCATACTTATCTCAAAATAACAGTAATGAGCAACAAAATAGTAAAATGGTTCAGCAGGTGTAGGATGAAGCCCAATGCTTCAAAATCTCAATGCACAATATTTATTTAATCTGTTTAATAACATTAAAAAATACAATATATTTTTAATCAATAGGTTATGTTTAAAAATAGTTAGAGCCGGTAGAAGTTTGAAGAAATATTGCTACTTCCGACACCTGCGTTTTCTTTGTCTATTTAACAGGACGGTCAATAACAAAATGTAGTTAATAAAACTATGCCTGTATCAATTCATATTTCTTAAATCAAGCTAAATTTATTTTCAAATTAACAATAAGTGTAATTGTATGAGGATGTAAACACCACTAGACATGACAAGAAATAGAAAATAAAACAACAGTAGCACGCAGTTTATTTCTAGTTGAATGATGCCGAAACAGAATATCTAGTGTGGACACAAACGCAACCTTTTTCCAAGTACAGCTGCAGTAAAAAAACAACTTGCAGCACGCTACTTTTGGCCTCTGTGTGAACACAGTAAGAAACTTTTGCAGCCACACCACAAAAACTGCGCAGTAAAAGTAGCTGTGTCTGACCTTAGCTTTAGTACGAACCAATCAAAATACTGGTTCCTAAAAATTAATTTACAGGGCCATGCCAAAATTGCGAAAAATCCCATTTTTTATAAATCGTAGTGTATTTAAAATTTTTGTAAAATGTAATGGTAATTTTTTTATCATTATTATTCTGTTTGACTTAAATTCCTACAAAATTAAAATTCCGAACAAATCACTCCAGGATAAAAAACGTATCATAACACAGAAACATCTGTTGCGAGAAATCGAGAATTTTATGATCACTCAAATTATAATTTTATTTTCAAATAGCTGGTTTATCCATATTTTAAATGGAAGATAACTTAAGTTTACTTTGCTAAGATGGATTTTTGAAATAATCAGGCTTATGGAGTAAGGTGACTACAATATATCCGTTATTATATGAAATGTGTTCAATTGCATTGAAAAGAGGTTGATTAAAATTACCTGAAAAGCTCACAGAGCTCGGGACCATTACCATCTGAAGGTGTATCTAGCATTTTAATACTGGCAGGAACAAAGTTTTTGTGATATGTTAATGCTAGCGGCCTTTCTTTTAAAGGAGAATTAATATTACGCAACTCACGTGAAACGATGACTTTTTGTCCTAAAACAGTAAAACACACATTAAAAAAACCTAACAACATGATGCTACTTTGATTAATCATTGTCTCGCCATGGGGATGACAAAAGGAAAAAAATTGTACCTATGAATGTTTCATAATGTTCGATATCCATGATAAATACATCCAAGTCTCTTTCAATATCTATGGGCTCATCTATATTTTTCCAGGGATACTGGGCTTCCAAAAGTTTATCTGAAAAATCTTTATTGATTCGCAACGTAGTTTGCGGTAATTCTATTGCCAAATTTATGTCGATGGGTGGAAGGTTTACTGGACGTTCTTCTTCCACATAAGGTACATAATTCAACAGGCTCTCATCTAATTGAAGAGGTAATTTCTGGACTACTGTTCTTTTACCTAATCCTAGAATATACATGAGAAAATGTGTATTAATGTTACAGGCCAACTATCTTGCTAGTATTCATGTATACTTCATTCCAAGATGTTTCGTTTTAACTTAACACCAAGGCATCAATTCTTGACGGCAATAGAATAGAACGTTCCCCGGGGATCATTCCTCTATTCTACTCTACTGCTGTTCTCTTGTGATCATAACGAAGTATATCAAGGAGGGAGCATGAATCAGAGAACAAAGACACACCGATGCCATATTTCTTGACCAACATGATTGATTCAAGAGAAAAACCCACAGCGGATAGTCGTTAATCCGATAACAATAACTTTTATTATTAAGTCCGCAAGACCGAAATATTGTGAAATATACTTTATGTCTGGTTGCTTATATCACAATCATGCATTAATAGGGAATATTTTAGAAGCAGCAGAGAAGACATTAACATATACAGATATGAAATCAGTAGAGGGCGCTATAAAACATTCTGTAAGAAGAGTCAAAGAAAGAAATGCATATGCATTGAGAGCTGAATCTGCTAATCGATTAATGGTGTTTGTGTATCTTATTTTTGGATAATTACGCGATGCCATTTGCCCCAGTCGAGTTGGAGATGGCGCGCTATAAGGTAGTATGTACTCCACCGACTGGATTATATTCCCACGAGAGCCTATTTTCAAAACCGGACCCCCTCTAAATTATTTACAATTTCTGTCTTGGTAAAAAACAGATCATTGATTAATTTATCGAGAAGGGCAGAGAAACTGATTGAAGAAGCCCTTTTTCAACACTGTATAGCTTCTTCAATCATTTTCCTTGCCCTTCTCGATAAATTAACCAATGGATCTGTTTCAACCGTTTAAACCGAAAGTCACTATAATATAAAACTGCGAACAGGAAAATGCCTTAACCTGTATTATTTCTAATAAGGGTGATAATAGAACAGAAAACCTAACATCTATTACCTGTTTCACTAGCAATTTTTTGTCTAAGCTCTTCTACTTGAAGCATAAATGATATTCTTGTTATTATTGTTGGTATTAAGTTTGCTTGAGTCCACAAAGAAGCAGGGAATTCTTGCTTTACTACCAACTCAGCAGGAAGATATTCCTCCTGCTCTTCAAGTGTTTGATCATGTTTTCTTTTTACTGAAGATCTACTTTTTGGCTACAAAAAAAATGTTTTGTACACAAAGTTTTAGTATATAAGAAAGGTTATAAATATGATTGTTCGATGCGGCGAACGCTCAACTCAAACATTGGGCGCGTTCAGACGAGACTAACGGTTAAGTTGCTGACTCGGCGGTTGCGTTCAGTCGGGATGCTGCCCTCAACTGTTGAGCATCAGACTCAGAGACAATTGTTTGCGCTTTGTTTACTCAGCGCTGTCAAAGATGACAGAACATTTATTGTTGGGTTGAGTTACGTTTTGTTTTTTTGGTAATAGAATATATCAATGAACATAAACTTAGAAGATTACAGAGTATCAATAAATAATGAAACGATTCTATCCAATGAAACTGGAAGAATATTATTAGAAAGTTAGGTTATGTTCCACCGTTAATTTGCGGTAATGCGTTCAGCGGAACTCGGCTGCTGACTGCCGTGTATATACAACATGTTTTGTGCTTAGTTCCAACCGGTAGTTGGGATGTGCGAGAGGTGTGAAGTGGAGGATGATGTGGGGCATGTGTTTAGATGCTGGAGGAACGAGGAAGTGCTGAATAAGTTGGAGAGGAAATTAGGGGTGGCGGTGCACTGGGAGAACATGGTGGAGATAATGTTGAGGGGGGAGGAGGAATGGATGGAGGTTAGTGGAGTAGTAGAGAGCATGGTTAGGGGGAGAGAAGGACTAGATATGGCATGAGAGGTAGGAGTGATAGGAGGGAGAAGATGACGGTGTGAGCGGAGTGTGCGAGGGACCGCCGCCCGTCTTGAAGTATGCTAGGGTAGTGATTCCAAGGCGGGGGTAACGGCGAGTTTGAGGTGGGTTTGGTAGGTAGGCATCCCCTTGGGGATGAGTCCAACACTGTTTGGATCCTAGACCCAATCGAACATGAGTTTCCCATCTCACCCGAAAAAAAAAACCGTTGAGCCCGGCTGAACGCGCCTATTTTGTTTCCCACGTTTGGGTAGGATAGTTAATGAATGATATGGCAAATATAGTTTGTGTGGTCCAAGTTGTACAATAAAAAAAATCTATAAGATAGCTAGTCGGTGATTTTGACAGTCTACAAGAGGTCATTTAAAAATTTGTTGGTTGTCCAACTGAGTTCATACAAGCTGTACCCTGCTACAAAGAAAAACGAATGTTCTATAAAGTTTAACCCAACACGTTTCAACTTTATTGAAATTATACATAAAGAAATTAAAGTATATTGTTAAATAATTTAAGCAATTTACAAAATGGATGATAATTTTATTGCTGTAGCAACAGTTATTTTGCTATTTTTTTATGTACGTTCGAAGATACCAGGATTATTACGAATAACATTACAGCCTTATACGATACGATTTTGAAGATCTCGTAAGTTTAATATCGGGTTTGTGTAAATGAGCGATTTTAAACATCCCCACACACAAAAATCCAGAGGATTGTGTGCAGGTGACCTAGGGGGCCACGGGTATGGAGATCCTCGTCCAATCCAATGGTCTGGAAAAACGTTGTTTAAAAACTCGCGTAGAATCACTGCAAAATGTGGAGGAGCACCGTCATGCAAGAACCACATGCGCCTTCTAATAATAAGAGGTACATCTTCCAAAAGAACTGGAAGTTCATTTTCTAGCCTTCGACTCGGGATAATTTTCAAAATATCCATGAGCTCGAAAGAATTTCCGGAAATAATTCGACCTCTAGTGGTTTTACTAGTGAATATTTTTTTGACAATCTTCGCTAATGTAGATATGTAATGCTTGATTGAGCAGGTTAGAATCGTATCATTGGATCTGTAATTTGTCGGATAACAAGGTACTCAACATTCTATATTCTAGGGGAGGTCTAAGGCAGTACTCTATAATCCGACAAATTCGATAGTTCGACACTGTCCTGCAAAACGTTTGTCGGATTACCGGGGATCCTCTGTACATTTTATTTAATAATGAAACTGCTCGACAAAACATTCTCGGAAGTATTTAATAATGGTCGCGTTCATCCCAACGTAGCTACCGAAGCGATAATCAATGTCCTGAACGCATGTTTTGTCAACTGATTGATGTGAGCGCTATGGTAGCAGTCGCCATATTTTCCATCAGAATTTAATTTCGCTACCGATCAATGATGCATTAACTGTCATTTATGACAAATATCATGTTAATAAACATATAAAATGATATAACATATTTTGGTTTGAAGATACTTCAGACATTTGTATCTAGAAAATGAATGAACACCACTAGGAACTATTAAACTAAATTTAAATCGAAGATGAATAAATAACTATTGAAGTCATATATCAAATAAAATTAGGTTGTGTTGTCATATCAAGATTAGTACGTTCAGCAGAAGAAACGATGGATTTCTCTAAAAATCGCTACCTGCTGCGGGCTTCTATTTCACAACACGGTTTTATCGAGTTGTTCGATCATCCAATTCTATTTTATGATCGAATTGAAATCGGGTGTTCTTGGATTTGGACAGCAATTTTGATACGAAAATGTTTTTTGACATTATCGATAGAATTCATTTGATATTTGGCAGATTAAAAAAAAACTCTTTTTACATTTTTGAACTTTTGATTCTTATATTTGCTAAAATACTATATTAATGTCATTCAATATACGAGTTTGCCACTGCACAATTATTTTCCAATTTATGGAGAAAACTAGAGAATTTGCAAATGACAGGTTCATTGGGGCCTCAGGAAGGGATAAACAGAAAAAATTATGGGCTGAATTAGCCCTCAAACTAAATTCATTGGGATTTGGAGAAATACTAATCCTTTCATTTTTCTGGGCTATAAGGATTCTAATTGATTTAAAAGATATAGATTATTGATAGTAATAATATCAAAATTTTCAAGACGACTTCCCTGAACTTACCTCTTATTTAATCTATAAAGTTCTATAAATCGTAAGTCGGGTATTTCAAAGGAGTAAATTTCTTGCTCTGCCATTAACAGACCCTCCCTCACAATATGCCACATTGTACCAAGAATAATGGTTTATTGCATAAAAAATGACTTCTCTTGATGTTATTTTCGTAAATATTTCCAAAAATCGGCTTTTATTTTTTGTTAGAAATTAAAAGGTGCAGGTTGGAATATGTCAAGAAATGTCAAATATCATATAAGTTTCAAAATAAGTAAACGAATACGATTCGTCCATACCTATCGAGTGAATCGACTCGTAGTTCTGCAACTAATCGAAGAATAGAATCGTTGATTGTCAATTTTGGTCGGCCGTTACGATCGTATCGTAAAAAAGAATCCCGGTGCTGATCAAGTTTGTTGGGATGAACGCGACCAATGTCTCTCAATACAAAACTAAACAATATGGCTGACAATCAATAAAGGAAGTAAACTACATCCTGCGTGGGGAAAAGTGTCACGCTGACGTACAATTTAAGACAGTACCTAATCCTAAAAGAACATTTTTTCATTAAAATAAAGGTGTAAAGTATCCATGTAAGATTCAATCAATCACACAAGAATGTTTAAATGTTCAAGTTTCATTCTTTTTACTTTATGAGAAAAGCACTAAAGGACTGGTATTAGTTAAATTAAAAATAATTTTTTTTTTCGCGAATCCGGGAAATTAAGAGAATTAAGTATTCCGGATAGTTCACCTAAAAGAACATATCAGTTAAAATTTAGCTAAAACAGGTTATATTTGTAATGAGCGTAAATACACCGTTGAATAAAATAATGTATTAGTCTGGTCCTGTAAATCTATTTAATATCTAATCCTGGCGTCTTATTGAGAAAATGTTGCTTCATTATATTCATGTAAAAAGAAAATAAATCTCACTAAAAACAAAAAGGTAATTCTGAACTAAAAAATGTACTAGAAACCAACAGAGTATTAGAAGCGATCCTAATCAGAATTATAGGGGTGGAAGGTTCCTTGTGAAAAGTACCCTTCTTCCAGAATTTCAATATTATAATCACGTAAAATTTCACATTATATCAGTTTGTTGATATATAGTTTGGCAAACATAACTGAAGCTGTGAAAGGAATGCGGTCGAAAACATTCGATATTGCCACGTTTAACTATGAAAAATGTAGTGATAATAATTAGAAAATGTACTTTTTATTATTAAAAATATGTCAATAATGATTAAACGTTAGTTCTTTGATGTGCTTGTTTCATTGGATTTTGTCTATTAACTTTATTTTTTCAATTTCTGAATATTGAAAGTTTGACACTTTTCCAAATATGTTATGGGTTTCCTTCAAGCCGGCAACGTCGTGCGAAAATCATAATTACCACGCCCTCCTACTAACTCAATTGGTGAATATTTATCGAAATGCCGTTGCTAAGTAACCAAATGACTTCCTATTGGCAAGCGTGTGCGTGTGTTCTACCCTGTCACTTCGACAATTGACTGACATTGATTATCCAGTGGCGTTTATGATGTCAGTATTTACCTTCGTATTTTCAGTTTTACTTGGTATCTTATTATTTCGTATCCATATTGAATTCAAGTACGATTTTAACATTATTTGTTTTTAACAAATAGGTACCATGTTTTGAAAAATACCTTACCTTTAAAGCAAAGCATAAATCAGTTTCTATATATAATTATTATATAATAATGATTATTTTCAATACTTTTATAAAATAGGTACCGTACGCCATTGGTACGTTTATGACAGATATTGGTCATGTTTCTTCACCCTTTACCGATGCCCCGTAGATATACTTGCCAAACTATATTTGTCAATTGTTACTAGTAGAATTAATCAACAAGATTCGAAGCGCAGTTCTTTTCGTTTTAAACTTTTTAACTTACCTTAGTAAAATTCAAGCTTTTTGTTAATCTTTTGACCAGCAATAAGGGCAAGTTAGGATTAAAAATGTTCAAATTGTGCTTTTTTATGAAGTAGTCGGCGAAACTATCAAACTCATCATTTGGAAACTCAGAATTAGCGTTCTTGTTCAAACATACCTGAAACAAATGAAACCTTCATATTGAAAAACAAAAAAATTATATATATGCCTTAGGTTGGTAACAGACTGATCTAGGTTTTAAAGCGATTGAAAACTGCTCTATTGTTAAATTTTGAATTATATGTATACTCCATTTCAAGATATTTCGTTTTGACTTGATGATTCAAGACCAAAACCCACAGCAGGTATTTGTTAATCCGATAACAATAACACAGTATTGTACTCGTTTATTTGGGGACTACCGAGTTGTACCACGACTACCTGAGTTAATCCATTTCCGCCTTTATTGGGGATTATACTGACCATCGAGGTGGATCATTGATTAATTTATCGAGAAGGGCAAGGAAAATCATTGATGAAGCCATTTTTTTAACGCTGTATAGCCTCTTCAATGATTTTCCTTGCCCTTCTCGATAAAAACTACAACTATAAAATTGTTAGGGTCGTTAGCCATTAGACTTTTTTTTGTCCAATCGCTGCGTTTCTCAGGAAATTCGGTGGTACAACTCGACGATAGGATTATACCTACCCGATATCTTGTGGTACAATTCGGCGATCCCGGTTTATTTGAAATGCGAAAAGATAATACCCAATAGTATGATTATTTAACAACTGAAATGTTCGGCTGGTAAAATAATATTTGATACCAACCAAAGATTGAATAAAAAAGCGGTTAATTAAAGACGAAACGTGAATTGTTTGAAGCCGAAGAAGTTTGTGGAGAGCTATTTCTCAAATGGGATTTAAATATTGTACCATCAATAAGAGGCAAGCGATAATGGAGTCATATCGATTACGAATGTGGCGTCATGATTACTTACAAGATATTCAAAAATATAGATGTGAAAATCGTGTATCTACCTCGACGAAATAATAAATTTAATGTATGTTTTAGTATCTAATTGTTACCGTCTACAGATCTGTTACTGTTTACTGTACAATGAGGGATTTATAAACGTATATTATTAAATCTTTAAGGCCAGATGCAGAGTTAACGAAATATTGTGAAAGGTTCTTTAAGAACCACATGTTATTTTACTTACTTCAGTTACAATGTAAGTGGTGCGATCCCTTCTGTACCATGGACTAACAATCTTTCTCAAATGACTTTCTTGAGATACTTGTAAGTTCAATTTTTCCTCCATACTTAATTCTTTAACTAAATTAACCGGGTAACGTGCCCTTAAAACATCCCAATCTATAGTTTTATTAGCTTTATTTACTGGTACCAAGAGCATCATTTCTGGATCATTCCCTCGATCAAAAGTTAGAAACCGCTGAAGCACGTTTATAACACCATCAAATACTTGAAAATGAAATGTTACAATATCTTCGAGATCTTTATTGGTAATTGTAGCTGTAATTTGATTGACTTCCAATGAAACATTGATTGTCCCCAATGTCCCATAAATTGGAAAATCACAAATTGTTGGTAATGGGGAATTAGTTATAATACCATAACACAAGGGTGATGTGTACATATTGAAAAGAGTTGACATATGGATGTCTCCATGTTTATTACTAAACAATGGGTTCAGGTGGATCAAATGTACACATACTGTAGAATGCGGTTTAATTTGTTTTGTAAGTATAGTAGGGATCTGAAAAAAAAAATCAACATCTAAATATTTTCCTAGCCTACAAATGATGCGTTGCTTATACAGTGCATGTCATAGAAGGTGAACTATATGTTCAACATTAAATATAATCCTGTTGTAGTGCCCGTCGTATAATGTATTAATGTATTAGGTCATTTGCGAAATAGCTTAATTTATACTTGTATAGATATGTCTTCCAACAATTATATAAAAGTATTAGTAAGCTTTAATAAAGATATATATTGTCATGATATGTATTATTTATAATAAAAAAATATGAAATTAGAATTGATTTTTATTAATTAACATTTCTGACACAGATATCAAAGAATAAAAATATATTATTCTACGCTTTACAACTAGTTTTGAAAAATATTTTTCAAAAACAGTGACTGTTCAACGAAGAAGAAACAACTACTTCCCGGACTACATGCCCCGACAGACATTGAATTACACTTCTAAGTCTAAGTCTTTGATATCTGTTGGTAACACGCTTTACTAAATACGACAATTTTACAGGAAACTGTAATAATTCTATTTCTGGCACACTCTATATTTTTGTTGGTGAATGTTAGAGAGTGTGAAGAAATTGTATTTGAATAATATTGTTATTGTTGTTTGAAATAGTTTATATAATTTTCATATAATATAGGTACAATGTATTGAAGTTTTTAAATAGCATCTAATAATAATTTGAATAATTTAGAAAATTTATACTTTTTTTATAGTTAATATTAACGAAAATACCTAATTTCATATTAATACTTATGGTTTATTGAATTTAAAAGTTATTTTGAAATAGTCAATGTGATATAATTAATATTAATAAATTTTACTTCAAAATATTTTTATAATTAGAAAAATTTCAATGTTTTGTTCATATCAGAGAATATGAAGGTTATAAAAATTATTTATTTGTCATAAATGACAGAATTTTTAAATATCACGAAAATTTATATTTTGACATTAATTGAATAGCTGGTCACTTGTAAATTTAATTAATTAATGAGAAGATAAGGAAATAAATTATTCTATTGGTTTCTATAAGAAAAAAAATTAAAAAAGGATACTAAGCAACAGTTATTTGAAAAAAAGATGGATTGATTAAAAATTTTGAAAGAAGTCAGATATTTTTGAAAAAGCGAAAAATAACTCCAGATTCGAGAATAGATAAAAGAATGACTTTTAAATAATGTTTTATTAACGACAACCGGCAAACATTAATCTGTAATGCCCGATTGCACCGTTCACTTTAAGATAGCCTTTTAAAATAGCGGTTGACAGCTGATTTAACCTGAAAAACTTATAGATGACATTTTCGTAGTTGAGTTTGATATCCTCTAAATAATAGAATTACCGAGATGTTCTACTCGAACTGACAACTTACGAAACGCATGCTCAAATTCCAAACGGTGCAAACGAGCATCAGAATCACAAAAAATTAACTGATTATATAACATGGATTATTTTGTACTCACCATTTTATTATGAAGTCTTCTACTTTTTAAATTCCCTGCAAATGGCTCCATCTGCTTCGGATAATGCTTAAATAAAAAGTCAACATCTTCTTCTTTTACAACATTCCTTTTTGGCAACAAATGATCATCTAATTCTCCAGCTTTATAAAGTTTTATGCATGCAACCATTGCTGCTGCCCTTTTTGCTAGTTTCTTGCTGGGCATAAACGGTCCCTGAAAATACAAAATAACTGAAGGAAGCTACAATATTTTTTCAGTTACTGAATATTAAAAGTATTTTTCCAAAGATGTTATGGTTATGGTCCGAACGAACTCAATTGGTGAAGATCCATCCTACGGCCCGTTGCTACGCAACCACGTGACTTGCTATCGACTATCGATCGATATTGATTATCTAGTGTTATAGGTTTTGTCAGAGTTTATCATTGTATTTCTAGTTTTATGTGGCATCCCAATTTTTTTGTTTGTATATATTTAGCCTTTTTTGTGAGAATGTAGTGTTTTATTCATTTTTCTAATTATAAAGTGGTTTTCTAAGAGCACGCGGAAAAAAATGTAGTTTTGCCCACGGAAGATATTAACTATTGCATTTTATAATTATTTTTTCCACACGCTCATAGAAAAAATGTTGTTCCAAACACATGCGTAAAGTGCCTTTTCGCACTAGTTAGGAAAATAACTATGTTAATAGTTTTATAAAATACCGTACGCCACTGCTACTTTTAAGAATGGAATCGGCTGACTAAAAAATCCCGAATAATGATATGCTATTAATGTTTTACTTACCACTATTTCATCTGAAATGGGACAAATAACAGGTAGTAATATAACAACACTAATTTTGTCACTATCCACTCTATAATACCAATCTGGAGCATGAACAGTGTACATATCGGATGGAAGACTTGCACAGTATTGACATAAAAGAGGAATCGCAGAAGTCATGTTCACCTGGGCACTGTTAGGGCCCTTCACGTAAAACGGTGGAATTTCGTTTTCATTGTACATGGCATCAATAGCGTCTTGCGATGGTTCTTGCCTCTCCAAATTCTTTCCTATTAAATACTAAAACAAAAATCATATTAATTGTCATTGTCTCTATAAGGTCCTCTGAAGATTTAGATCTATAGACTATCCTCCCAGATCCAATAAGTCATGGAGGCTAGATAAGGAGATCGAACTCATACGGAAAAATTGACAGCTTATCAGGCACGCAAAGCTAATGGGGTTGACAGATGAAGCCATGTGCAGATTCTGTCACCTATAAGAGGAAACTGCATAGCACAACCTATGCCAGCGCGAGGCTAATTGGCTACTTAAAAAGAGTCGGGCTAGAGAATGTAATCTAGATTCAGAGGACTACAAGAAATCTGAAAAGGTCGCAGTGGAATAGGCTCTTTAGCCACCTCATCAAATCTAATCTAGGATGACAGGGAAACGATGTCTAAAGAAGTGGGTGTTTCGTAGAGGGGAAGTATGCTGTTCTCTCTTGGACATATATAATTTTATGTATAGTATAACCAAAGATTACAAAATAAATATAAGATATTTCACTTGTACGAATTTATCGCGTAAAGCATCTATACCGCTTGATTTTATTCTTTTCTGGTGATTTGACCCATTTTCGTGGCTAATCAATGTTTTCCTTCCCATGTTACTCAAAGAAAAACTTTTGTTGCTGAGTTTACATTTTGCCTCAAGAGGGTTTTCGGGTATTTCACCGAATATTTTTGACCACTCTGTTAATTCTCGGATCACACCACGCATGATTGTCTTCTTGTTTCCCATATTTCATATTTTGAACTAACAAAACTTGCAAAACCCGTTTTTTTTACTACATAACCTGGATTTGTTTAATCGTTCGTTGATTCGTTACACAGTTCATCACCGTTAGTTAATTCGTTCACAGCGCTTACACCATTTATACTCGGCTTCAGACTTGGACAAAAGAGTAAGAAAAACATACAAACACTCCTTCTAAAAGAAAGAAGACGCTCTGATTCTCACTTCACCGTGACGTAGCGCATAGACGGTGCAAAAGCAAAAACGTAACCGTTTTTGTCGCATAACCGTTACTTTTCATATTATGTTATTCGAGAACTGTTTATTACGTTTGAATTCAATTTTCCAGCCTTACGTTTTATCGATGAAATAAAACAATTCAATTTGCTTAAATCTCCATAATTAGTGACGCGTTTCGCTAACACAGTATCTTTATCAAACGTTGAACGTTAGTTCAAATTATAATGGAAATTTAAGCAAATTAAATTGTTTTATTTCATCGTTTAGCATGGAACTTCATCAAGTAAAAGCCTCATCTATTCAACTCATGTTTGAAATTCCCTGACCCTTTACTGATTATTGAAAATTTCCCTGACTTTTTTGTGCGAACTATAAATTCCCTGACATTTCCAGTCTCTGTAACGGCTACTCAGTTTAGAGAGCACCTCAGGTGTAGATTCTGAGACCAAACTAGTACAAATTCAGAGAGTAGTCTTACCGGTTCTCGGGTAATCCTACTTGAAATTTATTTAAGGCACTGAAATTAGATGAAGGTAAATTATGAAAATTAAGAAAGGTAAGTGGGCGCCACCCTGAATAATACTAGCTTATTTGTTATTCACATCAGCATTATAACGACAAATCCTGTAAGATTGGAAGGGAAAATAAACTTTATGAACAACGTTATTAAATTTACAAGTTGTATATCGACTTTGAAAAAACAAACAATTAAGCAAAGGACAAAATTACTAGTTTTTATTGACGGTTATTGAAGAGTTGAAAAATCTCTAGATGGTACTTTCCTGGAGTGATAGAGATGGAGTCCTTGTTGAAGTACAGGTAACAGGTAAAGTTCTAGGTAAAGCGTTCCATGGTACTTTCCTGGAGTGATAGAAATGGAGTCCTCGTTGAAGTACAGGTAACAGGTAAAGTTCTAGAGTCCCAAGTAAAATGTCCCAGGAAAAGTTTCGGGTCCAGGTAAAGATTTGGTCCAGGTAAAAAAATATAATCAAAGAGGGAAAAGGGATGCAATAAAATATAGACAGATTGAATCCATGTCTATAAGTGAAATATCTAGATCAATCTTTCGGAATGATCATAGATAGAGGTATGTAATGAGCAAAATTGAAAATTTTCAAAAGTAGACAAGATTTTAAATAGACAAGATATTAGATAAGATATTGACTGAAGATAAGCAAAAAGAATTTCTGTAATGTAAGTTGAAATCTCGAACATATTAACAAATAGATAATAAAAAAAAATTTTAAAACACTTCGAGATACTAAAAATTTTCAACATGAAGGTAATGAAAATTTTTAAGGTAATTAGGATAAAGGAAATTTTAAAACAGTTAAGATATTAAAATTTCAAGATAGTTAAGATATTAAAATTTCAAGATAGTTAAGATAATAGAAATTTTAGATAACTGAGGTAATAAAACTTTAGAGCTAAGATAATAACTTCGATATCCCCTGATATGTCAGCAACTATGTAAGATAATTGCAAAGTCAAATTGTCAATGGTCTTTGAAGAAGAAATTTTATATACCCTTTCGGCATATAAATACAGACAAGACACTTTTGTCTGTAACGATAAGATAAGTACTATAAAATATATAGTACAGTAGACAAGTTTACTACCCTTGTCCACTTATATAAGATAAGATAAGATATTTATCGTAAACTACGATAATTAAGATAAGATAAGATACTGAAGATATAATAATCACCCCTAAAACATTCAAGGTATATCCGATATTTCTCCAAATCAATTAGACCCAATTTCATTAACCTCTATGCATGTGCGCAACAGGTTTATTACTCAATTTGATTTGACTGTACAAAAAAAAACTTTTTCAAAATTATAATAAATTTGAATATTTTAAAAATTCGAAAAATTCTCAACAGATTTTTTATTATAATTCTTAGATTAGAATTCCATCCGGCTAGGAAAATATTTATTACACTACTCATTTATCCCAGAACACGAAGGTTAATTTGCTAATCAGTAGTAGGGAAAGAAAGTCATTATCGTTTACTAGTCAAAGAAAAAGGAAAATCTCTATGATAAAAAGATAAAAAAAAATTCGAGACACCAACATACAAGACAAATAGAATGAACAATTAGGAAAGATATATTTATCTGATTACGTTAAGGTTGCTTCGGAATCATCGATATCAGAACACTCATCATCAGACAAGATACCGGCTTTAAGGTCTTTCATGTGCCATCGACCAATATTTTTTCCCGTTTCATCTTTTAATTCATACACTAAGGGAGAGATAACACGATATACGGTACATTGTGTATATTTCGGTAAAAATTTTGCGGAAATATATCTGGCTTTGTCCGATTTTGGGTAGTTATTTTCCTAAACCCGATCACCTACATAAAACCTATGATCACGTTTGCGCAAATTATAACGTTGACTACTTTGTCGATATGCTGTTTGCAAGTTCTTTCTCACCACTTCGAAAAATTTAGGCATTTCTTGTGTATCCTGAATTCGGTGAACTTTGTCGGAAATGGTAACCTGATTATTTGCATTTTCTGCAATTTTACCATAAAAATTTCCCGAGACAGGTACATTTCGAGCAAAGGTAAGGAAGGAAGGGGTGAAATCGGTAACTTCATGTTTCGACAGCCGAATTGCTTGAGCAATTTTATATATTTCTTCATCCCATGTTCTATGATCTTCATAACTATAAGATCGTATAGCTGTGACAATGGATTTGTTTACGCGCTCAGTATGATTAATTTGCGGATGAAAGTTAGCATTATACCATATCTTTTGTACTGAATATTTTTCCATGAGATTTTTGAAAAGATGACTCGTGAACTGTTTACCATTATCACACGAAACGATTTGAGATATTCCAAAAATGAGAAAAACATGACTTTCCAAGAAATCCACTATAGAACGAGCGGTAGCCTGACGTAAGGGATGAACCAATACGAATTTAGTGAACCAGTCAACTACAACAAGTGCGAACTGATTACCTTTGCGAGATCGGGGATATGGCCCTAAAAGATCACACGATATTAATTGAAAAGGGAAGTTAATATTACGATATTGTCCCATTAATCCTGCTTGTGGTAAGTTAGATGGTTTACTCGATGCACATACAGTTGATCCGGAGAATCTTTTCCCATGCGTCATCTCATTCATATACAAACGCAATAAATCAATACATTAAGTAATACGTAGGTCGTAGATTGATGGTTCAATTAGGATGTGGCTAAAATGACGGTGAACGTTATTTATTATTGTATTGAAGCTGGTGTAATAGATATTTGTAAATATTTTACAGCCATTTAGCAATATGCTCATTTCGTTTGAAAAAACTGTTAGTATTCCAGAGTTTTATGGGGCTATTCTGCAAACTTGCTTTTAAGCAAATTTACTTGCATAAGAGTTAGTATTAATAACAACTTCCTCAGTAGAAACTTTGCAAATCAGTATTGCCCTGTTAGGGTTATGGCTGGCAACCATTACTATTGGGCCGTCCCACCCATACAGTTCAACAATGAAAAATAAAAATCTTTTGGGTTGTAAAAATAAATAATTAATATTTCAAATATGTATATTTAAGACTCATATATATACAATAGATTTTATTTTATTTTCCTCATAGTCAGAATCAGAGCTATCACCAGTATTTATATCTATTGTAATTGGTTGAATGCTAATATCAACTATATTCTGCTCTCGGGCATACCACTTTTGAATAATTTCATGGGTATGCCTAACACATGTTTCCCAAATTTGTTGATTACATTGTCCCAGTGCCTCTTTCCACATATTTATAACAGAACTATCTGAATACCCATCTTTACCAATATATTTATTATAATATGACTTTCAATTTGCCCAAATTAATTCAATAGCGTTGAATTCACAATGATATGGCGGTAGTCTCAGCACTTCATGACCATCTTCTCGTAGTAACTCATCAATTATATACACGTTTTCTTTTCTATTCATTTTTGCAATTTGTAGCAATTCAGGTTTCGTAAGTTTTGTTTCAAACTTAATGTTGTTTGTTATCAACCATGTAACAATCTCATTTTTTGTTGAATTAGTAGAAGGTTGCTTTTCTAAAAGAACACTATGATATGGAGCATTATTCATAATAATAAGAGATGGACCTTCTAAGTTGGGAATTAATTGAGTACTTATCCATTTCATAAATATTTCATTGTTCATACCTCCATGGTAATCAGCTACTTTAGATTTTGAACAGAATAATAAACTTGCTTCAGAGACAAATCCTTTGGTAGAACCAGCATGGACAATTATAAAACGTTTACCATCATAACCATCTGGTTTACGTACACTTTTAGTGCTGTTTTCTGGCCAAGATTTTGTTTTATTTCCCTTCGAATAGATCCATGTTTCATCCAAAAATACAAGTTCTCTTGGGTGAGAACTTGAAAGGTTTTCCATATATTTACGCAGAAAATTGGCTTTCAAGGCTGCAATACTGGTCCGCTCCATTAAAGCTCTCCGATTGTCATCTTTGTTATATTTGAATCCCAATGTCTTTAACAAAGTGCTCAGAGATGTTTTGCCAATATATACAATTTCGCTTTCCCTCAATTTACAATTTAAGGTAGTCAACGTAACATGCTTCTCTAAAACAAAAATTATAGTACAGATTCAATTTGAACAAATACTATATTTTTAATGATATTATGTTTGTTCATTTCATTAATGTCATAACCTTGACTGTTCAAAAATAAGGTAAATTGAATAGTTGAATTAAATTGTAATGTAGTCACAAAACTACTAAAATCTATATAAATACCTTCCTAAATTTTTCTTGAATATACCATGATTTGAATACTCATTACAAAATACCTACACCTACATTTTACCAAAAAATTCTAATTAAATAGTTTGATATTTACTTTGTTGGTACATATCATATAATGTGTTCCGTACTGCCATCTTAGCTCCCTCGGGTAGATCAGTTGTTTTAGTTTTAGAACGAGTTCTGCTTTTGCCTGGACTTGAAAGAATTGGATTATTTTCTTTTCTTTTTTTTAGAGCATTGTTCGTCGAGATATTTTCAAAGCAGCAGCTACCCTCTAACATAAAAAAAAATTGATTAATAATAAGTATATTGCTAAACAAGCATGCACTTAAATTTACTTAATTACTGTTATAACTGTAAATAATTGTCATATTAGTAAAGCGTGATATATAGACGTCAAAAAATAATAGTTTAATACCAACCCCGTTTACTTTAGAAGTGTAATTCAATGTCTGTTGGGGCATATAGCTCGAGAAGTAGTTGTTGCTTCTTAGTAGACGGTCTGATCTTTGGAAATTAATTTTTCTAATTTTGTAAAGCGTTTAATAGTATTGAACTATTATTTTTTGACGTCTATGCACTTAAATATTTATGTTACCTCTTGAACACATGAAAGTGGTTCCAAAGGTCCTCCATTTCTTTTTTCTAACTCAAAATACTCCAACACATTCAGGACCAGCTCCTGTGCTTGCGAATTCAACGTTTTTCCAGGCATATTCTAAAAATAAAAACCATTCATAAATAGTTCTGGTCTTTCGGAAAATGAGGTCAATATTTTCTACATTGGTGGCAGCAAAATATGTTTCATATATTTCAGTTTGATGGAGTTCTATCCAGAATCATAATGAAATGTCAATTTAAGGTTAGTTTTCATTACGAAGTAAATAAATAAAAAGTAGATAAATAATATTTACTTACCACAATAATTCGAACACTCAGGTATAAGTTAGTCGTTATAACAACTGTTTTTGAAATAAATGTATATGCAAGGGGCAAAAAAATGGATAAAAATGTAAAATAAAAATGTAAACAAAGTCTTTGGTCTGTCAATATACAAATTCGCGGTTAAACCACAGAACTTCTGTTGTGTGGGTTACACCTAATCACCCACATTCATCATATTATGTTGTAATGGAACAAACGGTTTCATTTCGGGGGTTTAGATTCTGTGAGTAGAAAAGAGACGTACTACAAAAAGTAGTACGTGAATAATTTCATACATGGGAAAAGATTCAGCGGACCAACTGTATTTTACAACGAGTGACATATTTATAAACCGATTTTCTAAGATTCGGCCAATAATAAATTTCAGAAATTCTCTCTAATGTTTTGAAAACACCGAAGTGAGAAGAAGTTAGACTATCATGAAAATGATGTAAAATTTCATTTAGATTTTTAGTAGGAACGACAATGTTCCAATCGGAAATATTACTAATTGGTCCAAATTTATTCAAGACATGTTTATATAATATGTTATTCTCAACTCGAAAACTTGGGTATTTTTCCGGAAAATCCTGAACATGAGAAATCATGTCATTATACCATTTATCAGGATGCAAGGTAGATAAGTCTAAAATACTAACTTCAGGTATACGAGATAAAGCATCCGCAACTACAGTTCTGGTAGATCTACGGTGTACGATAGAAAAGTTGTATTGCGACAATTGCAATATCCATCTAGCTAAGCGAGGAGAAGGTTTTTTCATGTTATTCAACCAAACCAGAGAAGAATGATCGGTAATTACGGTGGAATGACGACCGATAATACCTAAAATGATCGATCCCTAACAAAACTGCTAACAGTTCCTTTTCGGTAGTACTGAACTTCTTTTGACCCTTTGTGAGTTTCTTACTCATATAAGCTATGGGATGTTCGAGTCCATCTTCCAGTTGAAAAAGAACACTTCCCACCCAAACATCACTAGCATCTGTCATAAGGAAAAAAGGTTTGGTGAAATCGGGACTACTTAAGATAGGAGCGGTAGTTAAGACAGTTTTCACCTTTTCGAAAGCTTGATCTGCTTGGGGTGTCCAAGTAATGGGTTGGTGTTTCTTTCGCTCACTTAGAAGATCAGAAATTGGAGCAGATAAGGAAGAAAAATCTTTAAGAAACCGTCGATAATACGAAACCATTCCCAAGAATCTACGCACCTGAGTGGCAGTTTTCGGAACAGGATACTCACAAATAGCAGAAACCTTTTCAGGGTCGGTACGAAGACCATTTTCATCCACTACATAACCTAGATATCTAAGGGAAGAACGACAAAACTGACATTTATCTAAACTCACCGTCAAGCCGGCATCTTGTAATCTCTCAAAAACACTCTGGAGAATTTCCATGTGTTTGTCAAAATCAGGAGTACAAATGATGATGTCATCCAGGTAGTAAAAACAATACGGTTCTAAGGAAGGACCAATGACCAAATCGATCAAACGACACATACTAGCAGGAGCAGAGACTAAACCGAAAGGAGTAGTGACATACTCGAATAAACCTTTACCCTTAACTGCAAAAGCTGTTTTTTCTCGAGATGATTTCTCCAACGGAATTTGATAAAATGCTTGCTTCAGATCGATACTAGATATATAACGAGTATCTCGAAGTTGACTCAGTATAACTTCGATTGAAGGTAAGGGATAAGCATCTTTATTTAAAGTTACACTATTTAATTTACGTCCATCAAAACACATTCTATATTTACCATCTCCCTTTTGAACTAACCAGATAGGGCTACAATATGAAGATTTACTTTCCTGAATTACACCTAATTCAAGCAAAGTATCTACTTCCTTTTCCAGGAAAGCTTGCATAGCATGAGGTAAGGGATATTGGGTTTGTTTAAAGGGAGGGGAATTTCCGGTATCAATGAAATGCTCTATCAAATGGGTTTTGCCGATTTTATCTGAAGGACTAATAGTCTTGAAGAGATCAATAGTTTGATTTAATTTACCAGTTTGATTAGGAGTTAAATGAGATATATCCCGAATTGTATTGACTACAGCCAACGAGAGAGAATTTACAGTTAAAGATAATTTAGAGAAATTTATTTTTACGTTAAAAATCTTAAGAAAGTCCATACCGAGAATAATGTCATGTTTAACAGAAGGTATTAGATAAAATTTCATAAGCCTAGATATCTTGTCTGTGATGACATATGTTTCGATATAACCAAAAACGTCATGCAACTTGCCATCTGCAGTAGATATTTTCAAGTTATCATCGTTTAAGATAGGTATCGATAAGTTATGAATAAAATCTAGTGCACGAGAACCAATCAATGAGATATTTGAACCAGTATCAACAAGGCAAGAAATTGTTTTATCAAAAATTATGATATCGACATAAGGTCGATTATCATTTTCCATGTTATACAACAGTGACCCTACATTTGCTAGAGACTTATGCTTTGAGTTTGAAACTATTGAATTTGATCTTGAATTTAATTTATAGAAGTTTTTGACAAATAAAAGCCATGAATTCCAGTCGGAGCGACTTACAGTAGGAACCTTTTTTAAGATAGAAGGAGAAATTTTCCTTGCAGAACTGGAATTTACAGGATTTATTTGAGATAACCTCAATTTTTGTCTTTTGTAGGTTTTTCCTGAGGTTTTGGTTTTACTTTGGTGCTGGATTTTCCTGATGTTCCCGGTTTCTGAGCGACTGTGGTAGAGTGGGAAGCTCGACCACCACTTGGTTCGTTTTTTTGAACATTTTGGACATTTCGTTTTTACTGTATCAGGATGTCCACAACCAAAACAAAACAATTTCCTAGGAAATTGACAGTTATAATACATATGACCTGCTTGTTTGCAATTCCAGCAAGTCCAGGTAGAAGATACTACAGATAGATTTTTTCGTGTTTGTTTAAAACAAGAATTATCCTTAAAAGAGGTTCTAGGTATGCTCAAATCTGGTTCAAGTAAATATTGACTGCTCTTATGATTAGCTGTGAACTGTTGGTCCCAAGTTAATGTTTCCTCTAGTCGTTTACATTTTTCAGTCAAAATATCAACAGTATCAATATCAATTAAAGCTAATGGTTGTGCATAATGAGGTAAAAGATTTTTACGAATAATACGAATAATGGCACTTTCGCTGGGCTTGTCATCAAGACGGTTGAACAAACCACACATGGCGTTAATATACAAGGTAACTCGTTCATGTTGACCTTGTTTTCTAGCTTTGATTTCCTCTAGTAAATCATCTTGGTAGTTATACGGTAAGAAATCGGATTTTAATTTGGTCACTAATTGTTCCCAATTCTGAACTTTGCATCTGTTAATAAGATACCAATTAAAAGCCTGATCACTAAATAAATCAGCTGAGCTAGAAAACAATTCAGCAACTGTGATACCTTTCGAAAGTTTGAGGCAATTTACGCGTTCTAAAAATCCAAGTACAGATTCTTTGGAATCTATTCCTGAGAATCTTATCCCCCATTTATGTACAGGTACAGGTTTAGAAAAACAAAAGCTTTGACTTGTATTTACTGGAGTGGATTGTCTGCCTGAATCGATAACATTGATTTTGCTATCTAATTCACCTTCTTAACAAAATATTTCTGCTGGTAAATGTTTCTTTACTTGCTCTTGTTCGTCCTCCTCGCAAGTTACACGAGAAGTACGTTGAGTGAGGTGAGTTAGACGGCAAGTCAATCTTCTGTACTCGACATCCGAAGAAGTTCCAACAAAATCTTGAACCTTCTTCTTCAAGTCGGCAAAAGACATCTTAATACCTGTAATTTCGGTAATAAAAGGAAGTTCAACATATGAAATCGAACTCCTCATAGATACTTCCTGTGTTAGAACACCGCGTAATAATTTCCTCTTCTCTGTAATCAGTGAAGGTATTTCTAAGCCACGATAAGAAAGTTCGTAATCCAATTCATGAGATAAAAGATAATCAACATTTAATTTGAAAATTCGAGCCATGTTATTATACGTTAATTGACGGTATTAAAAATATAAGATTAAAGAGGAAAAACGAGTACTGTTGATATTGACGAAAAAGAAAATTTTATAGGTACGATACGTGAAGATATACGATAAAAATATATAGATATGTGAGATAACGATAATAAAAATAGATATTACCAACTCAACTGTGAACGATATGATAAGTAAAAGATAGAAAGATAAATAATACGATATATATTAGAATAATAAAGTGATTGCTTCTTACTTCAACTACTGTCCAAACTTCCAAGTTTCAAGATTTATCGATATAAAGCAGATGTGTAAAACAAGGCCCACACACGTTCGGTTGCCAATTTTTAACGGCTACTCAGTTTAGAGAGCACCTCAGGTGTAGATTCTGAGACCAAACTAGTACAAATTCAGAGAGTAGTCTTACCGGTTCTCGGGTAATCCTACTTGAAATTTACTTAAGGTACTGAAATTAGATGAAGGTAAATTATGAAAATTAAGAAAGGTAAGTGGGCGCCACCCTGAATAATACTAGCTTATTTGTTATTCACATCAGCATTATAACGACAAATCCTGTAAGATTGGAAGGGAAAATAAACTTTATGAACAACGTTATTAAATTTACAAGTTGTAGGGTTGTTGAAGAGTTGAAAAATCTCTAGATGGTACTTTCCTGGAGTGATAGAGATGGAGTCCTTGTTGAAGTACAGGTAACAGGTAAAGTTCTAGGTAAAGCGTTCCATGGTACTTTCCTGGAGTGATAGAGATGGAGTCTTCGTTGAAGTACAGGTAACAGGTAAAGTTCTAGAGTCCCATGTAAAATGTCCCAGGTAAAGTTTCGGGTCCAGGTAAAATTTTGGTCCAGGTAAAGTTTTGGTCCAGATAAAGTTTCGGGTCCAGGTAATGTGCTGGTCCAGGAAAAGTGCACTCAAATGAATGCACTTCTTAAAGAAGATACGATAAGAGAAAGGCTTCAATAGTACATGTTCACAGGAAAGAAGAACGAAACCCTTTTGCCACTTGTTTAAATACTCGAAATCATGTGAAAGACAACAGACTTACGTCTCATGTTCGTGTCACGCTCATACGCTTTGACCGGGAAAGGAACTTACATTTCAGTAGTGAATTCTTGCTTCATATTTACTTTATGATTGGTAGAAGAAGAGGCACGAGGTCGAAGTGGGAATCTCAAAATAGAAGTGACTACTTTAACTACAGACGGACCTCGATCGGCCCGCATAGAAACGTTGATTTCGACTCTCGTCCACAGCAAATATATTCAGCCTTGAAACATTTCTCGGTGTTGGGTATGAGAAAGGACTGGCTATTCGCCGCCCATACGATAATTTATTAATTTAATAGAGGAAAGTAAAGTGAACGAAATTAACGTTACATCTTTTTGAGTATCATTACATTTTCCCCTGACTTTTCCAGGTTCTCCAGCCGAGACTGAACCCTGTATTAATATTTCTCTCTTCAATGGCAAAGCTTATAAAATAAATATTTTGTAACATTTGTTAATAGTCTTAGTTATATGCATAATAAATCACTTTCCCACGAACTGTGAAAGTAGTCTTCGTTTTAATTATATTTAATATAAACAATGATAGAAATTTAGAGAAGAAACTAAGGGACAGAGATTTAACTGAAATTTCTGTGAATTTTGTATATTTCATTTAATCTTTCGGGAAACGTTATCGAAGTAACATTTCTTGTTCATATTATTTCAACTCCTGCCTTCTAAAAGTAACATTCAAAATATTAAAATTGTTGTGCTGTGATAGGTTGTTCCATCAAGTGTAACCTTAAAAATTGGGCTCAAGCCCGAATAAGAATAAAGTCCTAAAATTTAATTAATTAAAAAAAAAGTGCAAGATTGTGAATGAATTTGTCTACTTGGTTACATAAGTTTCGGTTGCTCCGGTGACAACCTTAGGCCTTCGACGTCGCTCAGAACGGAGGTAGGGGTGGATCCCTCTTATTGATCTTCCGGACAAAATAGTAGACAACTTGTGTGGGCGCCAACTGAGTTTTCCACTTTGGCCTAGCACGACGAAATTCCCCCGATAACCCAGTAAAACAAGGGATGAAAAGAAAAGGCAAACCTCAGCTTATGTTCCTTATAATAACTAAATAAAAAAAAACATTTAATACCCTTAAGGGGTGTTTTACAATTAATAGCTACTTGAAAACCCTAGTAAAAGCCCCCCACTTAAAAAAAAGAAGAAAAGTAGTGTGAACATCTATTACACACCAATAGTCAAACTATTAACACTAAAATTCCAAACTATACCTGTTAATTTGACCTACTTAGTGTGAAATTAATATGGCTGTTCGAGTGTACCAATACAGATTCAAAAAAAACTTTCAATTATATGTTAGCTGAAAAGTAGTGTAAAGTTTATGAAAAAAACAATTCCATATAAGGCGACACCGTAGTCAAGGCGTTGGTACCAAGGCAGAGACGCATGCGCAAGTGGATAAAATTATGAAAATTAAATTGTGAAAACTTACCGCAAAATATTAATTTCCACCATTACAATTGCATAATAAAATAAATCAGTAGAAACTACCTAGCTAATGCATATACATATTGGCGTAAAGCCTAAAGTAAAAATAAGTAAATAAACCAGAAAGACCCCCGATACCAGGTTACCCTCAATGTGGTCTTCTTCAAGAAGTTGTTGACAAGTAGCAGCAAACTGCAGAAGACATCACGATCGATCTACCAGGTAAACTCCAAATAACCCGAAGTGTGTATCTGGCCCCACAGGTGAAGTGTGTATAATCTGGCCCCACAGGTGAAGTGTGTATAATCTGGCCCCACAGGTGAAGTGTGTATCTTGAGGGTGGTAAGTATACCCTGGCCCCACCGGTGAACCCTTAAAAATTAAAACAGGTATCAGCTACAAACTGAGCCTATACAGGAACCAATCAATCACCTCGACAAGTTAAGCTTGTCTCGGCCTATGCCAGAAGTAACGTACAAGTCAAAATCAACCCCAAATTAACTTAATCAAACCCACAAAGTAGTCATAAGGTCTACTTACAATCAACAGTGTCAGTAACAGTATACTACACTGAATTTAAATCAAATAATAAGAATGCGATAAGCATCTAAAATAAACTGTTTTTGGTCGTAACCAGGGTAAGTTTGAAGAACCACCCACGAATTATAGTATTCGTTAGACTAAAACGGGCAAAGAAAACAAAATATACACAGGGTAACAGAATAGACTGTCTTAATCAAAAATTTACAATCAACAGGTGGTATTTTACCACCAACTGTTTTATCTACAAAAACTACAAATCTATGAGACATACCTTTTCCAAAAAGGGTCCAATACTCAAAATTTTCCTCTTATTGGGCGGCTACCAACAAATAACGAACCAACAACAGCATGTGGCACGCCTTCAATTTCAAAACTTCACGTTGGCGATTTCCTTTAAATAGTGGTAATACATAGTGATGCGAAATCAGTAAGTAGAGAAAATACTTACAATAGTTTTAGTGCAATATATCCCCTATAAGGGTTTGTGAAAACGGCTTCCAGAACAGGACGGAATTCTTCAACAATACGAACTCCCGTAGAACCAAAATACTAGCCGTATATTCCACAACTCATTCAGAACGAGAACCTATAAATCCCAGCAGGAGATGACTAAGCAGCCAATCATAAAATTCAGATTCAAGCTCCATGCACTTTTCGAAACCAACTATCAAGTAGGAGCCCACACCGGAAAGAAGGGTGACTGACACTTCCTCAACGTCAATACAGAATACTACCATAAAGAAACCTACCCGAAACATACATCCGAACTACACCGAGCGTGTTCCGCACAGATCAAGTCATAAAGTGCTACACTTCCCTCCATGTAAGTCAATATGCATTCGCGAGTAAAACAGCCTACACTCCTGAGTAGCATCGAATAAACGCTCTAGCAATTCCGTAAAACGGAGCGACATTTGTCTTTTGACTCGTAGAGTCACAGAGCAAACGCTCTATCTCTGCCGCCAACCTCGGCGCGACAAACTAAGTTGTCTGTGGACTCTTAAGGTCACAGAGCATTGCTCTATCTATGCTGACATCGGCGCGACAAACTAAGTTGTCTGTGGACTCTTAAAGTCACAGATCATTGCTCTATCTATGCTGACAACATCAGCGCGACAAACTTAGTTGTCTGTGGACTCGTAAAGTCACAGAGCATTGCTCTATCTATGCCGACAACATCAGCGCGACAAACTTAGTTGTCTGTGGACTCGTAAAGTCACAGAGCAAACGCTCTACCTATACCGACAACATCAGCGCGACAAACTTAGTTGTCTGTGGACTCGTAAAGTCACAGAGCAACGCCTAACATCAAGTACGACTACACTCAGCGGCATGACGAACGAACGCTTTTCTCCAAGACACGGCTGTCAACGCCAATTGTAATTGTCATCCAACAAATAAACACTTGTAAACATTGGAGATAAATGATGTATTAAAACTTATTCAAATAAATTTGAGTAAACATAGTACCACAATACCAAACCAACGTAAACAAAGCAAGATCAAACACTCGGATTTAACATACAAAACACATGGCGATAACAGCTACTATATTATAAATAGATGTTCAGAATATATTCGATTGCCAACCTACACAGAAGATACTAAAAACTAACGAAAAATCCACAAGAGAGAAAACCCCTTACTACCCTTAATTATGAATTATAATATAACAAACAAAAAGAAACAACTAACATGAATATATCTATACGGACATTTACCAAGTAGGCGCTAGTTTTATTATTTACCTTACCTAGCGACAAAATATAAAATTGTTGTCAAGATGTGAAGACAGGTATGGTTACAGCCTGCACCACTTCACCGGAAGGATGATGGCAGAGTAGTCCCTAAAACTCTGGGCTGACAGAAACTATTTAACTACTGAAGTACTTTCGTAGTGATCAAATGATATTAGAAATATAGAGACAATATCGGTCAGGTAATTACTATATACAAATACTTAATATATACAATAGACGTAGTGACAAATTCAACCGTTACACTAGGTGGGAAAACCAGAAATATCGTTTTATGGTTGTCCCAAAGTTGTTGAGAGGTGGGTATTAAGTTAATTGCTAACCAAAGAGGAATTGGTCAGTTCCTTATGAACGAATTTTTAAAATTTTCTCTTGATCATCCATGTAATCAATTTCCTTTCAAATATTATGTAAGTCTCTATACCAGAGAAAGACAATGGTTTAAATACATCATATTAACCAAATAAATATTTCCTGCAGCTGCATGTGTTTCCACTATAAACCATTCCAGAACCCATGACTTTGACAGGTCGGCCATATAGTGCTGGAGGGCCACCGAATCAATTAGTTGGAGTTGAACCTTGTGTGTTTGTGTTTTATGGATAAAAATTGACTGATATAGGTAAACTAACTAACCTTCTATAAAATATCGAGAACAAACACGACAAGTTTAATGTTTCATTGAGGGGGTCCCGTTTTAAGACATTAATACAAGCATCGCGGCGTTGATCAGATATTAAATAGTCACCTCTCTTCGTTAAAACAGCCGGAAATCGAAAAAAAGATACCTTATTTCTTTAAGATACCTTTAAGAACTACTTGTTAATTAAAAACTGTGTGCCATCCAGCACAATATGGCCGACCTGTCATTCTGGAAGGTTAACCTTGTAAATCCAAAAATACGAAAAATACGTGGTGCCTAATTTAAAGATAAAAATTTGAGTTTGAGTGACTCTATTATTCTAGTTGCCAATAAGTATATTTCATTTAATTTGGGATACTCTGTATAAATAACTACTAAACCATCAATAAGTACCACAAAATTACTAAAAAGTTGGATCGAAACTGTCAATTCATTTATTTTGAAAATTTAAATGTATTTTTTACTTATAACTAAACTTTCCTTTTCAAATTTATACTCCTGGCCATCTTTCGAAATAATTAACATTTAAAAATATGTATAATAAATTTTCATTAATATGTCAAATATATATTTCTCAAGTTACCCCTGTATAGTTAAGCATAAAATAAACTTTTCTAAATGCTCCGGTACCTACCAGTGGCGTTGCCGTAAATATTATTTATGAGCGCGGCGTACGTTTGTGACAACAACAATTGTTGCAGAACCTGTATATAGCTAATTATTAAAACGAGTAATGTGAGAGGGATACACTCTGAAAGGAGAGCACTGCCACTAGTTCGTTGTATGTACGCCCGGCTAAATTTTGTCTCGTTTCACAGCAAGTTAATAATAACAGACTGAAGGTTTTGCCTGTCAACCGTTTAAATCAATGTACCTATTGTTGCAACTATACATACTGGCACTGTATTAGCCCATTAGCTGCATACATAAGGGTTCATTTATTAAATAAATTCAAGGCGATAGTGATGCGAGTAATCAATATTTAGTATACTTACGTCATTTAGCATTTCTTCAATGGTTCTAAATTCTTCATACTTGTTAAGGAATTTAGGTTTCTCTTCTTTGCTCACCATTACATAATAAATACTCTCTTTATGTCTAGCTCTTCCTTTTGATTGAATGTAAGATCTGTAATCTTCGGGGTAATCATATTTAATAACCAAAGTGCATGTTGGAATATCAACTCCTTCTTCCAACACTTTAGATGCTACTACTACATTTATTTCTCAAGTTACCCCTGTATAGTTTAGCATAAAATAAACTTTTCTAAATGCTCCGGTACCTACCAGTGGCGTTGCCGTAAATATTATTTATGAGCGCGGCGTACGTTTGTGACAACAACAATTGTTGCAGAACCTGTATATAGCTAATTATTAAAACGAGTAATGTGAGAGGGATACACTCTGAAAGGAGAGCACTGCCACTAGTTCGTTGTATGTACGCCCGGCTAAATTTTGTCTCGTTTCACAGCAAGTTAATAATAACAGACTGAAGGTTTTGCCTGTCAACCGTTTAAATCAATGTACCTATTGTTGCAACTATACATACTGGCACTGTATTAGCCCATTAGCTGCATACATAAGGGTTCATTTATTAAATAAATTCAAGGCGATAGTGATGCGAGTAATCAATATTTAGTATACTTACGTCATTTAGCATTTCTTCAATGGTTCTAAATTCTTCATACTTGTTAAGGAATTTAGGTTTCTCTTCTTTGCTCACCATTACATAATAAATACTCTCTTTATGTCTAGCTCTTCCTTTTGATTGAATGTAAGATCTGTAATCTTCGGGGTAATCATATTTAATAACCAAAGTGCATGTTGGAATATCAACTCCTTCTTCCAACACTTTAGATGCTACTACTACATTTATTTCTTTATTTGCAAAACTGTCCAAAACCTAGAAAATTTAAATAGAAAATATCTTCTGTATGTTCCTTGTGGTGTATTCATTATTCTTTTTGTTAATTATTTTGGGAAATTAAACCACAATCTTTTATATGTAAAAAAAATCCCAAAATAATTAACAAAAAGAACAGAGAGAAAAGTTTCACATTAGGATAACTCAACATTACATTAACATATCTTGGATAAGGAACTTTTCAGAGTAATCATTACATTTCACGATTTAAAATATTTAGTTTCACTTAGTATGAGATCTTGCAATATTAGAGACGGGAGTAAAGATAACGGGGATATAATAACTAATAAAAATAAAAAATAAAAAAATGAGGAAAATAATAAAAATGCCAATAGATTTAGAACTAAAAAATAAAAAAACAAATAAAGGCGTTAAAATTATGCATGTGGAACGTAAGAATCATGTTAATACCGGGTAAAATGATGGAAATTGGGGATGAACTAAAAAATACAAAATAGACATAGCAGCCTTACAGGATTTAAGATGGAAAGGGCAAGGGGTGATAGAAAAAAATGATTTGTCTTTATTACTCAGGGAATAAAAACCAAGGACAATATGGGGTAGGCTTCATAATAAGGGGTAATTTATGAAATCTTATATTAGAATTCAGACCAATAAGTGAACGACTAGCAAACTTGAGAATACAATCAAAACCAATGAATATATCGATAATAAATGCATAAGCACCAACTGAAAGTGCAGATAAGGAGGAGAAAGATAATATGTATGAAAATATTGAGGAAGAAATGGAAAAAATACCAAAAGAAGACACAACACTTTTAATTCGCGACTTCAAAGCACAAATAGGAAAAGATTACTTGGGAAAAGTGGCAGGAACATTCACGATTCATGAGAAATCAAACAATAAAGGACAACGCCTATGAAATCTGGCAGCAAGGATGAATATGATAATAAGTAGCACTAAATTTTCCCACCCAAGAAAACACAAGATAACATGGACATCGCCGGATAATAAATATAGTACACAAATTGACCACGTGCTTATTAATAGAAGAAAGCAGTCGTCGATCAAAGATGTACGAACATACATAGGGGCAAATGCCGTCTCGGACCATTACATGGTAGCGGCCACAATCAAACAAAAAAACATATAAACGTTACAAAAACAAACCGAATTAAATGGAACCTCGAAAAACTTAGCAACGAAAACATAAGAAGCGAATACGAGAAGCATGTGGAAAATATGTTAATGGAATGTGAAGAAACGGAAAATGTGGAATTAGAATGGTATAATATCAGAAAATGTTTACTGAGCTCCTCGGAAAGTCAATTGGGAAGAGAAAAAAACGGATTAAACAAGCAATGGTATGATGAAAAGTGTCGAGAAATTGTGAAAGCAAAAGGAAATGCTAGAATAAAATGGATAGGTACAAACAACTTAGAAGATAAAGAGGAATATGAGGGAATAAGGAAAAATTGGAACAAATTGATAAGAAAAAGCTAAAAGAGAATGGATGGATGACAGAATAAGAAAAATATAAAATGAAAAAACTAACAAAAATACCAAAGCCTATTATAAAAAAATTAATGAACAAAATAAGACATATAAAGGTAGAATTAAAGGTATAAAAAATAAAAACGGCGAGGTGAAACAAGAGGAAGCTGAGTATAAGCAAATCTGGAAAGAGTATTTCGAGGAACTGCTAACTGAGGTAGTCTCAGATAATACAACAGAGGAAGAAAGCGAAGAGGAAAAAGAAGAAAATGTAACACAGCAACCAACAAAAAAATTAAGTAATAGAAGTTATTAAAAGAAGTAAGAATGGCAAAGCACCGGGCAAAGACGAAATAAACATGGAATTGATCAAGTATGGAGGAGAGGACCTGTACGAAAGATTATACCGGCTAAAAAGAAAATATGGAGAGAAGAGAGAATGCCCGAAGAATGGGAAGTTGGGCAAATTGTCACAATACACAAAAAAGGAGATCAGCAGGAGTGCAAAAATTATAGGAGTATAACTCTCTTAAATGTAGCATACAAAATAATGTCAATAATAATTCAAAGTCGCCTAGCTGGAAAAGCGAAAGCCACCAATACGGTTTCACACAAGGTAAGTCAACAATTTACGCTACTCACACTATCAAGCAGATAATGGAAAAGGTCCATGAATACAAAATGGAAATAGAAATGCTATTTATAGATTTCCAACAAGCATTTGATTCAGTAAGACGAAGTAAACTGATGAGAGGACTGAAAGAACGGGGGATCGAAAGTAAGTTAAGAAGATTAATTGCAATGACTATGAAGGAGTCAAAAGTGAAGATACTTACAAGTGAAGGAGAAACGGAGGGCATTGTATCTAATAGAGGCGTAAGACAGGGTGACGGTATATCAACAACACTATTTAATTTGGCCCTGGAGCATGTTATGAGAAACACGAACAAGGGAAATTTAAGAACGAGCGGGGGCCAGACGAAAAGAAGGAATATCATGAAACAAATGCTACTAGAATTAACAAAAGTTGAAAAAATGGGATTAATAATAAATGTAAACAAAAAGAAAATAATGAGAGTTAGCAAACAGTGTGAAAACAGAATGATAAAAATAGGAGAATATGAATTTGAGGAAGTGGAAAAATTCAAATATCTGGGAGTCGCGATCAGGAGTAATGGGGAACGAAGATCAGAAATAGAGACGAAAAAATAATGGTAGCTAATAGGGTATACTATGCCAATAAGAAACTACTAAAAAGCAAACTATTAACAAAATACACTAAATTTAACATTGACAACACAATAATAAGACCTGTGATAATGTATGGAGCAGAAACGATGACAATGACAAAAAGAGATGAAGAGTATTTGAGGATAGTAGAACGAAAAATAATGAGAACAATTCTAGGGCCAATAAAAGTTGAATACAGGCAACGTATGAATCATGAAATACTGAGAGAAATGAACGGGTAAGATATAGTAAAGAGAATAAAGAGGCAAATAATAAAATGGCTCGGTCATGTATGGAGAGAAGGAGAGCGCTTCAACATTTCTTGTAAATCACTTGTATCGGGCACGACAAGGTTATGTTTGTCCTGCTCTTTATCCAGCATACAGAATTTGAGCTCCCTACCGTCAAATAACAAAACTGCCGTTGAGTTACGTGTATAGAGCTAACACCTAGGAAGTATTCGTCTTCATGTCCAACGAACAATCCAAGATAATCATATTTTAAGTTTGTTATTTTTGGAAATGTTTCAATCGCTATTGGTTCATGATCCAATCCGTATCCAGTATATTAATTATATGTGAAGGGGTCGTTATATAATCTTTTAGCCAATGCACTCGGATTCACCGTTTCTCTTACAAATTTGACCAAAGGTAGAAACAGTTAGCCCACTCGTTCTTCTCTAGTAGTTAACTCAATAAATCGTATTTTTCTCCGATTTACATTAAACGTGTCTTATAGATCATAGAAGTAACACTTTTACTGCCCAGGCAGTAAAAATGATTTTTATGTCATACTAGTTCATTATTGTGTTTTTATTGCTTAGTTACCAACTATCTAATGTCGTACTTTATGCCCGTGATGGCATAAAGTTCACTTTATGGCCCGTGCGGGCACAAAGAGAAATAATTCTAACTTTGACACACATAAAAATTATTGTGATTTTATGACATTTACGTTTGTCAACATTCAGCTAGCTAGTCTACTATGATAAAATGGCACTGTTATTAATTCAAACCTGATTTGTATTGAGATTGGATTGCAATAACGAACTAGTATGACATAAAAGTTTGTATGTACCGCGGGCATAAACAGATGTGTATACCCTCGGTCGACTCACAAACCCTCGGGTTCGTAAGACGTCGCCCTCGGGGCATAATTTATACCCTTGGTACATAAATGACTATTAATGCCTAGGCATTGAAAAAATCATTTTTTCTTTTTTTTTAAATCTCCCAGACTTTGGGACTTTGCAACGGCAATGATAATGTGATTTAAGCAGGCCAATGGAATCAAACAATCACTTCCACGTCATACATACATAGGCTAACTTCACTGTGCACACTATTACACGGCAGAGAATCAGATTTAGTGCCTTGGCTAGTTTCATTGCCTCGGCTTCGCCTCTGAAATGCTAGCCGCGGCAGTAAATCTTGTTACTTCTCTGCCTAGTTAAACAAATAACTATTTTTCATCATTTTTTTTTTCAAGGTTGTTTCCATTTTTTGCTTTCTAGTATGCGCTTCTTCCTTCTACAGCTCCATAGTCTTCATTTGGTCCGGATCTTTTCGGTTTTTTATCAAGTCTATGCGATATCTGATCTCTATAAACTTTTCTTTTGACAAACAACAATATGAGCTTCCAAACCTGCAACTTTTAGAATTTCCACATATGTGGTTTTCTCTACAAAGAAATGTGTTCAACAAAAATGTGATTTGGAGTTAGTAGTTTCTTTTCAAATCCTTTCATTTCTGCTAAAAAAGACATATCTTGTTTGCTCCTGAATTCAGTCGATTTTTTCAATGCCTCCGCAAATTTGAGAATACTGTTTCTCCACGATCATCACAGAATTTGACATTTCTGAAATCAAATTTGATTACAGAATGCTGGAATTCTCTCTCTTGAGATTGAAGAAATATTCTGCAACACCTCTGCCCCCATGAAAGTTAAATGTATTTACATTCTCTCTCTTGTGATAGAATAATATTCTCACTTTGGTTAGCAATAATAACATTAGCCTTGACGCAGTTGATTGTCATCGTAGTGTCAAAACTTGAGTAAGTGTCAAAATTATTGCTGTCACATTGAGTGTTTATCTAATATAGTTGTGATTGAGTTCTGTAATATAAATTTTCTTTTGTTCATTTCCATTTAAAATCTTTGATCGTGGAGAAAGTATGGTCTGCTACTCGGTTAGAATGAAAATTCGTGATGCTCGTGCTTCCTCACGCTCACCTTCGGCTCGCACTCGGAACTCTCCACTCGCATCGAATTTTCATTCTAACCTTGTTACAGAATATACTATTCTAATTGTCTCCCAAGAATAACCGGTACACCCTTCAGAAGGAAATTACGTCTCCTCGATGAGGATAATCCCTTCAATTTCTTTATTTGTTAATTGAACAAAATTTATTCTTAACGCCCAGAAATGGCAGTTTTTTTGTTGCTTCACCAATAATAACAGCTACTCCGGAGGAAGGATTATAGTTCGCCTTGTAAGATATTTTTAACCAACTGCTACTGAAGGAATGTCATTTTCATTAACATAGCCTTGTTCAATGGCAAGTTTTTCTCTTCTTCGACTGCTAATTTTAGTTGATTCATCAAGGTTTTGTTAAAAACAGCTTGCACCATCCTTAGGGTGGCTAAATATAACTTTCGATGTCATCGGAGGCAATCCCATAATCGTGAGAAATTCAGAGGGTTGTGAATAATACCCAGTACCAATCGAAATACTTCCCAAAAATAAGGTTTCAAAATTAATAAATCAAAGGAAAAAAATATTTTTATGGCGCGGACACCAACTAGTTTTTATTTAAACTGTATTCTAATGAATTATAAACTTTTCATAATTAATAAAAAATGTTTTTACTAATCTATTGGTTGTATCAAATTAATATTATAGGTAATTAGAAAAGTCTTAAACAATAACTATCCTTTACTACCACTTTTTCAAAAAATATCAACAAAACGACCATACAACGTATAAACTTCAAACAATAATCACCGTCACACTTCCAATATCCACACTACACACTATTTGAAAATAGGCTTTGTGTAATACCACGGTAGATATTGTTTTCGTCTAAAAATACGCCAATGAAGTATTTGGAAGGCGCGCAAGCTAGTTGTTCCCTGTACGACAAATATCCACAAAATGTTAATTTTACAACTGATTAACCATTTCGGGCAATATTGTAATGAACTCTATTCTGTAGATCCAGTCCGCGTTTTGCAACAGACTGTACTCCAAAGAGATCGCTTTTGGCAGCCCCTTTTTAATTCAAATTTACTTGCGCCTTCAATAACATTTTTCTACTTAATTGAATAACAAATTTTGAGACTGTATTACTAGTGAATAGTTTCGGAGACGATTCATATTTATAATTGCAATGATAAAATATTAACAAAATTTATTAACGATTTCACAGTATATAATTTTTTTCCAAAATTGACATGTATCGATTCTTCGTCTGTAAATTTTGAACTTATTATTTCAAATAATATGGGAGAAAAATGTCTTTGAAGAAAAAATCACTTATTTTTCAAATTTAAAGCTAATCTTAAAATAATTTCTATTTCTGTTTATACAAATTTATGTATTGAGCTATCAAGTTTCAATCAATTAACACAAAAATACAAATTCTACATGGTCTTTCAGTACATTAAACCTTTTTTTTGGCGAGAACGCACGCAGCACGTTCTCTTAATATAGAGGTTTTGGTAGGTTTTAATAGACTGTTTTGATTGACTTGACACAAAGAAGAAAACAATAGAATAATTTTTCAATTTCCGGTTTTTAATAATGCCTGCGTACAAACATAGGACGCAGAACTCGCAATTCTGCAAGTCAAAGACATACAACAGCACGTCAAACTGACGAGCAACGCGGAATGAAGTTGAACGGAATCGAAACAACAGCATAGAAATGTTGCTTTTAATCCTTATCGAGCTACATTTAATAATAGCATGCAAATCGATTACAGTTCACAGCAAATCGTTGCTAATGAACGTTGTGAGTAAATATTCTAAAACATTCAAGTTGAAAAATGAAGGCCCTGGATTGTGTTGCCTGTTCCAGTGTTGGCATACCAACAAACCTATTCGTATATGCACCAGAAAATAAAACGAAGAATGTTTTGTATCATAGAGCATTAAAATAAAAAACAATACGTTGTTTTTTAATAATTATTATACCAATTCGAATTCAATATTAATAGCTAAGACAGGACAACGTCTGTCGGGTCAGCTAGTACTAATAAAATATCAATTATTACTATTGTTAATTACCTGTTTGTTCTGCTTATGAATGAACATAGATTCCCTGGTAACATTATAAGGATTGTTGTTGTGACCTACCATAAAATTAGGTCTGATATGGCTGTAATCTGGATGACGACTCAAAGCTTTAAGAACATGAAATATTATTTTAGCAGTAAATCTTCTCTTAGTAAATATAATGCAACATAATTCTTCTTTAGAAACTTTTTCGTATTCTTGGAAAATTTGAAACAAAACTTGGAGTTTATGCGATGAGAAATTAATAATCTTATCCGGATCATTTACGCCAGCCATGTGCTTTTTTAACTGTTCAAAAACGAACATAAACGTCGTCTGTACACAAGTCAAAATGGTCAGAAGTTGCAGATCGTCACAGTGTTTCTTGATTCTGAATGAAAAATAGAAAATATTATTCAAATATGTACCTATACATTTACACATATCATTCGAAAAATTGAGGATTTCATTGATTATTCCATTGCGAGTGCTCGGAAATTACAAAATTTCAAGTTTTCAAGGGGGCGGGCTGAGACTGGATCAGTTTCAGCAATGTCGTCACATTTTGAGAATATTTCTTTTTGGTACCTCAATAGATCTCTATAGATCTAACATAAAAATAACTAATACTTAAAAATGTTTACCTTTCTACCTGAATGATATGGGCGAGACAAGCTTTAAAACCACCATAACAACCCATCGTTTCAATGTGAAATATCAAGTCCTGAATTAAATTTCGTAGCTTTTTTTCGCCCTCTTCAAGTTTTAGAGGTTTTAAACCTTTCACAGTCATTGACATGGGAGTAGGCTCTGGTTTAATAAGCGATAGTGTCTCTATAGTATTGGATAGTGCGACAACCGCTGACATTTCAATAGAACTCAAGTCGTAATTATTAAAGTTCTTCAATCTTTCAATTGGATTAGTTGAATAACTAAAAACAAATATAAAAATCAATTGCTATTAATAATACTAATATAAGTTTATTCAAAGCAAACATAATTAAAATAACAAACTTATATATACCTACTAAAAATATTGCTAGAAGCACAGAAGTAACGTTAAGTTTGTTTATGAGCCTATACATTTGGCATATGACATTTTCGAGGAAAATCATAATAATATTTCTGACATCATTAAATTTTTGACATGTACTGTTTTAAAACGAGTCCGGATTTTTTTGTCACAAGCATACAAAGTATTGTTAGTTAAAATCTGTATCTCTCTATTTATTATTTATTAAATCAGAAAATATTAATCTTTCTGCTTCACTGACCCACTTTTTAATTTGTTTTTTGTATATACTATACTTATTTAACGTTTTGACATGTTTGGGCATCATTGCATAAATTATAGGTGCTAAATAACCTACACAACGTTGTCCAATAGCCTTATCGCTTCGAGGGAGAAAAATACCATTATAGTGTCATATTATAATTAAAGTTAAAAACCATGGAGACTATATAAGGAGATCGTACTCCATGTATTCCAATTTCTGGTCATGGTAGAGGGCGCCAGTTTAAATCCAATACCGAAAACATTTGACTGCAGAACAATAACAGCCAATCATAAGTCGTGCATACATGGTGTTTTATTGGATGCTAGCTCATTTGACAGTATGCGAGGTGAGTGAGGTTAGGAAACGGAAATGATATGATAGAAACAAGTAGAACTGATGACAAAACGCTAAGTAAAATGTCGGATGAGTGAAATCTTCAGAGCCATTAGCGGAAATATTTAAAATTAGCGTTAAAAAAACTACTAAAGCGCCACTTTTATCAAGTTTCGATAATAGTTTAGAGATTAAATCGTGTTTTGTGTGTTTGGATGTGAGTTTAGAAGTTGGGTCGTCAAAATATCGGTCGGCGTACGCGTAACGCAAGTCGGGTGTACAGTATTTGAGATAATGAGACGGAAGAAGAGCGATGTCAGCGTTTGGAGGAAAATAGGATGAGAATTTCTCAAGCGAGATCTACCACCTCTCAGGAAGAACCCATACCATCGACTTCGAGCGAGAGGCGAACAAACAGACGATCAAATGTAACAATTACCTATGAACGTTTGGCGTTTAGATATGGTGCAACAGTCTATTACGCTGGTGATAAATCGGTTGATTTTGGAACAATGAATACTATTTGTCGATATTGCCATGCTTTGAGGGTTCGACTGGAACCGACAGGATTATGTTGCATGAATGGAAAGGTCAAATTACTGAAACTAATGACACCACCTGAACCACTGAATTCATTACTTTCAGGGCGAGATCCTCTATCAAAGCATTTCTTGCAGACTATACAAAGTTACAACAGTATGTTCCAAATGACATCATTTGGTGCAAATGTTATTGAACAACGTGGTTTCAATCCAACTTTTAAGGTATTGATTATTCTGTAAATAATGTATTAATATACACATCCATTGCTACTTATAGCTACACGTTATGATTTCTATTCTATTACTAATTCAGATTCAAGGACAAATTCACCACCGTACAGGAGCATTGTTGCCATCAGTTGATGGTGAATACAAATTTTATTCCAATATTTGTCAATAAACAAATTGATATGATTAATATATTCAGTCGTATTATTTTATTTTAACTTTATTTCAATATATGGTGCTATTGAAAATAGAAGCTATTGTTTATTTTTTTAATTTTGTCATAAAACAAAGTCTTTAGGAATTCAGAAAATATGGCGGTACGAAGTTCGCCGGGTCAGCTAGTTATTATTAAAAATATATTGACCACATTAGAATCAATATAATTGACGACTAAACGTGGGGCATTAAAATCAATATATATATATATAACGCCGTAATAAAAAAAAAATAATTGAATATTTAAAGGAACATTTCATAAATATACAAAATTTAAAAAGATGTGTGTAGTTTTAATAGATTTTGTGGCATAGCATCTCTGAGACATGTTTTATTATTTTGATGTAAATTATTCCGAATAACACACATGAAGTCATTGGTGATTAGATAAAAATGCCCATAATAATTTTATGATGCAGTTCAAAAAACCCCTCGAAAATGTGTCCCTAATGCCAGTTTGCCCCGTTTAGAATGTAAGCATGCCTTTCGTAAATTGTTCTCAACTTTAAGAAGCACTTAATTGTTTTGCTTGTTGCACTAGTGCAGCTTAAGCATTACCTAGTAAAGAACTATTTAACGCATTGCGTACACGGCAACACTGAGAACATCTAGTAACTTGTTATTGACTTTTCAGATTTGGCTTTGTATCGAGTGACAGCTAGCTTTCGCCCGCGTCAAATGTGATAGATTAACCTATAAATACAAAGAAAACAATAAACTTCAGACATCAGCCATGGTTATCAAATGCCCAGTGCAGGCATAAAACCGAAGTGCTGCTAGGAACTGATTCATGGGAGACACGCTGCCGTTTCTATAATAATAGTTGACCATTTGGTTTTGTAGATTTCCTAATTAGGTAATATTTTACTTAAAAATAATTTCGAAATTTCAGAGCTTCCTTTATCAATTCTAAAAACCGCCAACAGCATTGCTTTGTCACTCGAAATATTTTATAAGATGCAAATTCCTTATGACGTGGAAATGATCATATCGAGTGTAAAGCATCTCGGGAAGTCTATTATCCCAAGGATATCAAAATCAACTTCGAAAACGACATTCATTAAGAAAAGTTTTTCAGGTAAAATCAGCTGTCAACCGCGATTTCAAACTAAGTCGACCCAATCGGGAACTTAATATTAAGTCCTCTTTAACTAGTTTAAGGAATACTTAGAGAGCGGTGCAACGCAAACTAGTTTTTTTGAGATTACTTTATTTTAAGACTGTCTTAAAATAAACGATGAAATCGGGCATACGAAACCCCAAAAATTCCTCGAATTGACATCACTGTTGTGACAGGCGATCGATACACGAGTACTCAACTGGGCATCATACTCAATGACGTCAGCAGCTTTACCAAGTTAATATTGATTAAAAAGAAGCATTGGGGATTAGGTTTTTAGATGCCACTTGAAATTATTGAATAAAAAAATTGGAAAGTTCCCTATAACAACTTGATTTTTGGTAAATACTGTAAGTTTGTTAGAGTAGTTAGTATCAGTATGTAACTATGTTAAGCAATTGTTTAGAAAATTATGAACAATATACATGCCGGGAAGTCGAACAGAAACATCTTGTAACAGTAAAGCTGAGTGTAGTAATCTAATTTGAGCGGATTGAGCGGAACTGTTGATAGTATTTGTGTATAATTTATGTACATATGATTATGTTATGAACCTGTAGTATCTAAACCCATAGTGTTTTAAATATTTTTGTCCACGATTATTTGAAAGTTTATATTTTACGTGTGCTTCTTCAAGTATAATGACATTATTCACCAGTGAATAGTAGGTGTGGATAATGAACAGGTCACATGATTGGGATAAATAGGAACTATATTGAAGGTTATTTATACACAAATGTCACAATATAATAGATAAAAAATATCACCGCGACCAGGATTCGAACCCTATGCCTACAAATTTCACGCAGTCAGACCTCTAGACCACTTCGCTACAAAGACATATATAATAATTTATCAGGTTGTTGTATATAGAGCGTATGGTGATGTCAAAACTAAGAAATTGACGTTTTAAATAATTTATAGCTGATTGCAAGAATTTTAATTATTATACTGAATTTAAATTGAAATTACTAGAAAATATAATATAGAAAGCGAATCGAACACTGAAATGAATGTTACACCGCCAAAAACAAGAGAAGCAGAATAAATAGTATCCTTAAATGTATTGCCAGAAAAGTCAAAAAAATTATATATGAAAGCCTATAATCCCTTCATAAATTGGAGAACATTTATAAACAGGTAATTAATAGTGGTCGACAAAATATAGTATTCTACTCGCATATAATTTTGCTAATATTCACTTAGGTGTTTATGTCACTCGCCTGCGGCTTGCGACATAAACGCACCTTCGTGAATAATAGCCATCATGATATGCTTGTTGAATAATGTACTATTATCCTCCGTTTTTTTCCATTGTATGATCTAAGGTACCTTACAAACATCAATTAACAGAAAACTATTACTTACCCAACAACAGTTTTTAATTCTTCTACCGTTGCCACTTTTGCTTGATAAGTTGTTTCTAAAGATTCAACCTCTTCTATTACCCTGTGGGGCTTACAATTTCCATTAAGAAGGGTGGCTGTTAATCCCAAAACACGCGGTGGTTCTGACAAATATTGAAATTGTTTCATCAATTGTCTCATGGAATGGTCATTTACTCCTCTGTGACATTCATCAAATATTTTTAAATTGACTTTATTTAAATCTAAAAAAAAATGATATTACTTCTTGATAATACTAATTTTACTGTGCAAACGGTTTCGACGATTTGGTACTATTTCTTCTCTACATTATTGGGTCAGTATGAGAAACACAGTAACGGACTAAGATATTAATTGTTGTAAATATACTGGGAGGATCGGATTTAATTGACGTATACAGAGATCTCGTAAATAAATCGGAATAGATACAATATCGATTAAATAGAGAAAATGCATGGTATGTATATGGGTAATTAGATGATTAAAAAAATAATAATAATTAAAATATCTCGACCTGTTCCTAAGATATTCGTAAGTAATATCATAAGAGCATCTCATTTTTCCGAAAAAAATCGGTGTAATATTTTAACAAGAAGCAGGAGTGCTAGTGGCAACAAAAATCCGAGTCTAAGACGAGGATTTTTGCACCTGATTGTTTTTTGATTTTTTTCACAGGAAAAATTAGATGCCCGAATGGTAATTGACAAGACTAACATGAGTAACAGATTATTCTGCATAAACATAGCTTACAAAACATACTACCTATAATACATGCATACATAATAAATATGTAGGTATTTGAAAAGTGAAAAACGGGTAATTTATTTAATCACAAAATACTGCAAACTTAATTATTTATGGTACAATTAATATATAAATTGCAATTTTGGTACACAGTAGCAGTATTGTTTGAAATCTTTGTTTACTCATTGATAACGTTGGGTGTAGTTAAACCATTAATGTTGTTGATTTATTTATTTATTTGAATCCAAACAAGTTTTACAACTTTATTACATGGATTTCCTTAACTGTTTCCATATTGACCTATGGGTTTTAACAGTATTGTACGGTACACTTTTCTCAATCGCCAGATCAATATTAGTCATAGAATCACTTCCAAAGCGACTCATTTTCACTACATAAGCTAACTAGCACTATTTAAAACCAATATTACAAAATTTACTGACAATAAAATCAGAAAAATTGTTTAGCGGACCATAATTACTTGTTATCAATGGTATTGTAATTTTTGGTGACAACAGCTGTTAAGTTTTGCCGCGGGTAAACACGAAAAAACTTCTGACAGGTGCTGTCATACAGTTTTTTCATCTAGAATCCATTTGTAATTCAAAATTGCGCGTTTGTGATTGGTGGAAATTAAGACGAGACATTTTTTAAAATACGAGGTTTTCTATAAATTACCATACCAAAAATTTCATTACGACGATTTGTCTTTACAGGGTCACCATCAACCTTATTTTTTTAAATACGGACCTTCATTTTTTATTGCAATCTTTTTTAGGTTTTGTATAGAAACATGATGGTATAGCATACTTGACGATTCTACCACGTTTCGTCTTGAAAAATCATCATCTTTTTTGAGTCCGCTCTTCTTTACTGAAGTTAAATTAATCATTTTAAATATTGGTCATTAAATAAGAATTTTCAGAGAAAATGATGACAGTCAGGTAATAATAAGTTGAAAATAAATTTAAAAATCCAAACAAAAATCAGTCTCAAAAGTTGTTCAAAATGACGTCCATTCTGTGCAATACATATATAGTTCTATTCTCCTTGACATAGGAGATATGGAGGTGCATCAACCATTTCGGGTGTAATTTTTCGAAATGCATCTACTATTCGTTGACGCAGTTACCATATTATATTATTTGGCATATTTTTGCTGTAAACTTCGTTTTTTATGAAGACCCATACAAAATAATCTATGATGATCGAGGAGGCCATCTTGTTGTCCCGTTGGTCCTTCGATCATTAAACAGACATAGTTGTTGCCGTCGATATTGAATTACCTAACATGAATAGTTACACATTGTTTATTATATGTTAATAATATAAATTTGTATTCTTATTAGACTGAGTTATTTAAATATCTAATGATACGACACTGGGAGTTTCAGAACTGTAAAACTGTAGAACTGTTCAAAACTTGTTTCTTACCTGTGAAAGGATGTATTGTAAACATCACTTATTTTGCATAGTACACAACGATTCACCATCTTGTAAACATAATTTAACTAATAAATAAAGTGACCCCTTCTAAAATGTATACCCATGGTATTTATGTTCATTCAAGACTCTTTTCGCCGTGGATATTTGGTTATCCTTTTTCTAACACTGCTTGACTCACCATATTCTTTGATATACGTGAAAATATCATTGACGATGGCTGCTGTCTTTCTGGATATAATTTTAAATAGGCCTGAGCTGCCTGTATTCGAGAACATTTTATGTACACATCGTACATATCTTTATTTTCTTCGTCAGTGTAACGAGCCATAGTACCTAGCAACGCCTCGGTATTGTATTTATTGCGGTTTACGAGATCTCTGTATACGTCAATTAAATCCGATCCACCCTGTATACATCAATTGGCAGTCGATAATTCATTTGGGAAAATTTAAAAAGATGTAACGTAAATATGAAAAGAATAATAGTATATTGTATAATTAGTGGGAAAAGCATAAGATTCCCAAACGACTGTGATAATTACCAGACGAGGAGCGTAGCGAGTCTGGTAACACAGGAGTTTGGGAATATGCTTTTCCCACGAATTATACATACTATTTTTTCTTCGATCGTTGATTTACATTTAAAAAATTAATTAAAAAATATTTCATTCAAGATGTAATCAAGTAAGTTTAGATAGGTTTCTAAACCTATAAAATATAAACCTATAAACCAAACAATTAGCCATGCAGCTTCAACGTCTATAAATTCTCGTTGCCCTCCAGTACAATTTACAAATTGTACAAACTGTACAATAAATGTAAATATTAACAACAATTAATTTGTGTTCAAGAATATCGTTATAAATTAGATGCTTCTTTTATTTCTTTTATAACAACCTTATCAGTATAAAAATTAAAACCATACTTTGTTTCATTTTATTGTAATAGTCTAAGATCCGAAGTAAGGTCGACCTTCACCGAGCTGACAATAGAATGAAACACGTTTTATAATAAATTTAGTATATTATTAGAGCCGTATTACACAGCAAAGAATTATGCCGAAAATTACTCTGAAATTTACCACGAAAATTCTGTCAGAAATTTCTCCTAAAATTTTATAACATTTTCTTAAAATCCGTATTACACAGGCAATAAATCTTCCAAAAATTTTCGGAGTAATTCATACGATACTTATGCGCAGTCGGGTTATTTTGTTACAGCTGATGTATGCAAACAGTAAACAAACATACTTTCATTAACCTAATTTTATTTATTTTCAATAATAAGATTCATTTTCTTCTCAAAAATAGTGAACAAGAAAAAACTTGTAATGTTAGATGTTGCAGAAATTTGTTGTTTGTTCGTTTATAAATTATCTAAAAGCAAATTAAAGAGTGTAATGTCAAGCAATCCGATTATGTGGTTCAGCGCCGATTCTCGCGCACTTTATAAAATTTTGTCTAGAGAATATAGAACATGTTTTATATTTTTACTCCGAAAATTTTCGCAAGAATTTTTGGTCGTGTCATTTTCGTGGTAAATTTCAGAGTAATTTTCGGCATAATTCTTTGCTGTGTAATACAGCTCTTAGAAAATATATTAAAAATGGGTTGCCTTAAAAAATCCTGGACAGACTATTTTTAATTATTAAAAAAAAATGAAAGTACGCATGCTCGGTATTTATACGACAGAGAATGATATTTTGTGTATATTATCTTTAAATGACATTTTGACATTTTGGAGTAACTAATGACTTGTAATATTATTATTATTATTGCATCGAAAACACGTGTTATTCTGTATCGTTGTGATAAAAAATGGCTGTGTTTTTGTGTGGCTCGGACGAGTCTTTAAATGATTTTACTGATGAAACTTTTAAAAATTGCTTTTCGTAAAAAAACTTTATTTTTTTTTTTTTTTTTAATAATTAAAAATAGTCTGTCCAGGATTTTTTAAGGCAACCCATTTTTAATATATTTTCTAATATACTAAATTTATTATAAAACATGTTTCATTCTATTATCAGCTCGGTGAAGGTCGAGCTTACTTCGGATCTTCTACTATAATAATCCATTTGTAGCATTGTAATATTACCGCACTGTTATTTTCTAATTGCTTAGCAACTGCCCACTATTCTGGAATGTTGAGCTTTGCGCATAGAAAACAGGTCAAAATAGTGTCACTTTTCCCACGATCGGAGAAAAAATATATTGTAAAATAACTTAAAAATGAATTTTTGTTTGTTGGTTCGTATTTTATGCGCTACGATAAAACTTTGCCAACTTAAGAATTACCGTTTTCCGCATTGTTCGGTCGTATTGCTCTCAATCTTTTATTCAAAGTAAAATATTTATAAATCTAGTTCGGGTATTGTATGATTCTGGTATTGTATGATCTCCCTCCTAAAAATTCTTGTATTTTTTCTTCAAATAAAAAGTCACAATTGGAAACCTTATCTTCCCGACCATTACACATAAAAGTGAAATCAGTCGAATCTGGTGATATCAGAATAGAAAAGTTTCTCACCCCAAAGAGCATGAACAATTTTCAATCATATCAAAAGTGAGCAATTACTCACTAAAAATGGTACGTAGGAGTACAGACTCAACGGAGTATCTGTTTTTAATTCATACCAAGAGGAGAACTTACTCCAAATTATCGAGTATAAACTACATGCTCATTTTTATTCATACCACCCATTATCTCCGTCAACGTAATTTTAGTAAAAACTAAAAACAAGCTCGTTGTGAAAATATTTAGTGTATATTTTTGAACAGAGCTTTCACAAGTGAAAAAGCTAAGAGTTTAGTAAGTGGAGGTTTACAAATTTCTCGTAACATTTGAATAGAATAAAATATAATTATAAAAAAACTAGATTATGTAGATATAAAAAAAATTACTTACCTATGTAATTGTTATAGACTAAATTAACTAAAATCTGTGTTGTCATAATGATGACTTGTTTCTCATTAAATATACCATACCATTTATCTTTTGGCCAGAAATCTAAATTCATCTCACCAGTATATTTTCCAACAGAAAAATCAGTATGTTTGTCTATATATCCAGCATGTTGGTCTACTAGGGCAACTGTATTTACTAAAATAATTGTTATTTTGCCTCCTTGACTGTAGGGTCTGAAATTAAAATATGTATAAATTAATTATTAAAAAAATTATATTTTGAAAAAGGTCATGTCCAAGACTCAACAAATATTTTTGATCAAGATCCCATTAATTAGGTTCTCAATGTGTCAACCAAATGAAAAACCACTTTATGATTTGTTGATGTCAAACTGTTAACAAAGAAAAACATGTAGGTCTCGTCTCTTGTTTTACACAGGGAGTTGGAGAATCATGGAGAGCAGATAACTCATTTCAATAAATAGAGATACCTTACATTTTCAAGTATAGCTTAACACACGGTTTTCAAAAATATTTATGTTGTCAACTTAATCTTTCAAAATAAAAAGAAATGAAATTTAAAAAATATTTATTTACAAAAAAAAAGGACATTAAGAGGCAATAGACCCAAATTCCATGTGGTCAACGAAAAGCCACAAGCTGTAACTTGCTGTAATTATGCGACATAAGAATGACGAGTCGGATAACTTTTTTGTTTGTGAAAAATCTTGGAAATAGGTTGAGTTTTCTTTGAGAAGTGGGGAAAAGCGTCAATTTGGCGGTTTGCATGCATGCATATAATTTGTGAATTTTAGGACATCCGCAGGCTTCAGTTTAGGTAATTGTCCCTCTACTATCCTGCAGTCTCTTAGGATTCTGTATTGCTATGGATTCCAAAAATATGTGGCTACTTTCTTCCATTTCACATAATCTACATTCTTCTTGCTCCACTCGTTTGAGCTTTTTATGTTGCTTATTAAGGAGGCAGTGTAAAAAATCTTAGTACACTCTGACTCTGGCTTAGGCATTTTTTTGTCAATAGCTCTCCATCTTTTTAAGCACAAACGATGTTAGGATAATTGGTTGAAGAATTTTCGGTTGGTTGGGTACCCTTTTCCAGCTTTTGGAATGAAGGTGACTATTGCGGTTCTCCATGCTTCTGGCATGTAACCCAGTTTAAAACTACTTTGACTAATTCTAGTCAAATGTGGTAGAATTTCGTGTTGTCTTTGTTGGAGCAATGATGGAAAATTTCCATAGACTCCTGGTGCCTTGAAAAATGTTCATCACCCATTCGAGTCTATTGTTACTGCAAATGTGCCTAGCCATTGTAGTGCTTTCTCTTGAAGGTCTGTTGTGACATTCGAGAGGATTTACTTCTCTGTTTAGGTTACTTCTAGCAAGAGGTATATTTTAAATCTGGTTTTCTCAAGGCCATATCTGTGTTGACCCTACTTTTGCCAAGACTTTATAAAAACTTGCTGTAGCGGGTGCACTGTTTATGTCTTCACAGAATTTCCTAAAGCTATTTCTTTTAGATTTTCTTATTTCCTTGAAGTAAGTGTTTCGCACCTCAGTGTATCACTGCCAGTTCCCGGTAATTTTTGCTCTATTAAAGAGGTCCCAGGGTCAAGATCTTAATTCTGACGGATGTTTGTTCCACCAGGGTGCATCAGCACTGCTTCACTATTATCAGATTATCAGATCGATTCAAATGCATTGATTATTGTCCCGTTCAAGTCCTGAAGCACAGGTCAAGATGGTTTGTCATCCTCTCTCCTAGATTTGTGCTAAGATTTCTTTCAGATAGGTGTTACAGTTGTCCCAATCTGTTTTCCTTTGTGTCTTTCTGAGACTCACCTAGGGTTTGCCAAGTTGTAGTTTAAATGTAATAATACTATGATCGGAGATGGTTCCCACAGAACTCTCCAATCTTTTACTATCTGTTTTAGATCCTGTGATTTCTAAAACTTCTTGCCTTGCAAATGTTGGGGTATTCCCTATATTGTATGTATTAAGGATATATTCTAAAAGTTGCTCACCTCTGTAGTGGTGTTGCTTCTGCCCCAAACAATGTTGTGTGCATTGGCATCAACTACTAGAAGTAGAGGTAGTCTCTTCTCCTGTATACCAATAGCCTTTGCACTTCTGGGGGTGGTGCTAGCCCACCTCCCACAAAGTAACATGAGGCTATTATTTCTCCATGCTCTCGCATTCGAAGAGTGCTCGAACTTCTCGAGACATGTATTCTGAAAGACAAAAATAATCCTAATCATAATACACGTTTTTGGTATATCACCACCTGTGTTATCCTTTTATCTGGTTATTATTGGCCCAGGGTTCTTGGATCAAACATCCCCCATTGGTGAACTTAGTGAACGCTCTTGCGATCACCGCCGAAGCTCCTTTGGCATGGTGAGCATTAACCTGAGAAAAGTTAATGCCCGCCATCCTGTTGACTGTCGGTGAGGGTGTCCCCTTTCGTCCGGGTGATCTCCCCTTCCTCCGACTCAAACTCCATTCCCTCTTCGGGTAACGACGACTTCTCTTCAAAGAGTTTGGAGATGTGCAGACTTTCTACACTCTCCGAGCCATCGCTGACCTTGGAGGAAACAGAAACAACCGTTTCCGTGTTTCTTCCTTCTTCTTTTCTGAGGCCATGCACGTTCCACCTTGACTTGAGGAAGTTTTTATTGTGGTCTCCTTCCACTTGGCCAGCTGGTTAAGGCAAGCCTCCACATCTAATGCATATACCTCATCAACCACCTTCCACTAGATACGGTTTATATCAGGCAGGTTTCCGCGAGAAAACTGCCGTTTCGATGACGCCGCCGACTCCGGCACCCGACGGGCTATCAGCGACCTCGTCGGAACAATAGTTCCCTCTCCACGCTGCAAATCCTGATATAGCGATTCCGCGGGAATCCGTTGGGCTGTCCTTAGTTTCACATATCCCTCCCCGTTCCGTATGGCTCTAGAAGGAACAGCTACTCGCCGCAGATGTCATCAAATCGACAAGTTCGCAACGTTGAACTGCTAAAGCTGACCATGATTTTTATGGGACAATAGTATTTGCACAGCTTGATTTTAACATTTCAGGCCAAAAATAAAATCATCATACCAAATGTTTCCTTCCCTCCATCAACCTACCTTCCCAATAAAAATTTTAAAAAATGCTGTTCATAATATTTATAAAATCGCCAAATTGATACTTTTTCCCAGTTCTCAAGAGAAAATACCCCATTTCCGAGATTTTTCACAAACAAAAAAGTTGTCCAATTCATTCTTAAGCCGCATACAAAGCTAGCTATGATTCTTAGAGTTCCTGTTTGATACATAATGTATTACTTTCCAGTTAGTTTTAGAACAATTAGTAGCATTATTCATGGTTAAATACCGCAGCCCTTTAAGTAGTAGGTTTATTTTTCTATATTGCTTGTACCAATTACTATTGTATGAAGAATTTAGAGTTAGGTCACATCTTTACTTTAGAGTTAGTTGTAGCTTCATGATACAAAGTTCATTCTTCTTGTGGAACACTTCAAGTGGATAAAATCAATTGCATTGTTGCTTTACTAATAGTATAAATTAAACAGTAAGTATAGTGACATTCCTTATGTAAAACATATTCACCCCAGTTAATATTTAACCACATAAATGTGTAATTGTAATGTAGGGAGAATTGACATATTGCATTTGCAAATAAGTAAGAAAGAAAGAAACTTATTGATCTTTACAAATATACAATATTATGACAGTTACTTATATAAATAGCAAACACAACATGTTTAGACACATCATTAAACATCACAAGTTTAAAATTGATTTACATACATCTAACATTATCATAAAGATCTAGACCTCATAAAATGCCTGTCCTACAAGTGCCCGATCCACTATAAATTTTAATTTGTTAGGTGTAAAGTTCTTCCATATCAATGGAAGAGTGTTATCTGTATATGTGTATATCTTCAGTTGTGTCTGTCAAAAATAGTTTTGTAATCAACCTTTGTGTGACCCGTGTTCATTGAGTTTTCGAGGACTTGCTACGGCTTGTCCAAGATTTCAACTCTCTGTGCATTGCCCTGTTACATAGGAGGGTGATGGGTTGAGCTACCTATCGGGAGCGTCCCCAGGTTGCGGATAGGGGAGGCCATGCAAATGAAAGAACTGGTCTGTTGGTGAATAAGGGAGGATGAGGGCTATAAACGCCCAACATTGCCAACCGAATACCCAATCGCTGACAAGCTCGTGACGCATACCGCAAACTACATAGCAGAGCAACTACCCCCTTACTAGGGTAAGGCCTGTGAGGGGCATGCCGAACTATGTGGATCGGGGGGCTTGGCTTGATTGCCTGGTCTACGTGGATGAGGACCACTATAATAACCTCCCAAATCTTAAAATTGAGTGGTCGCTGAAGGGATGGATGGCCGTGGGTTATTCGGCCACGAGACCACTAACCTCGGGGCACCTGGCGCACCCCGTTGCATTTAGCATTGTACTTGCATAAGGAGCTCTGCAGGTACTGACCTCCTTTCTCCTATACTCGTGGGAACAAATATGGACCAAGAGAAACCAATACCTATTACGGAGCCTATAGAGACTCCTAGTAAAAGGGATTTGGAAGATCCGGCAGCAATGGAGACAGAAGTGTCTCCAACGCAGCCAGATACTTCTGGAGCCCATGAGCAAACCATGCCACCAGGAGACGTTATAGCGAATCCTGTGGCAAGAAAAGCTTCGTTCGGGAAACTTTCAGGTGCCCAGCGTAATAAGCTGAAAAAAATGAGGGAACGAGGAATTGACACCAAAAATGTGGTGTTGCCGACTCCCTCAACATCAAAACAGGGTGTAAACCAGCAGACAAAGGGCGTTAAGCGAACTGTGTCAGCCAGGAGCACTCCTGAGGTGAATAAAGATAAGAGGGCCAAACGTATCACTGGTACCGGTATTAAAACTGGTATTAAATACAGCGTGGCCCTCAAAGGGATCAAGGCAGCTGTGGTCCCAAAAAACTTCCCAGAGACAGTTGTCTCTGAAGATCAGGTGGGGTCTATCAAAGAGAACCTAACTGACATGATCGACGAGGTGCAGAAGGCGCCTAGGTTTGAAGCCAGTCGATACATGGACGGCTACTATGGGCTAATCTGTGACAATGGGGAGTCCTTCATTATAACGAGGGACTATTTGTCACAAAAAACCAACTGGAAGCTCATCAAGAGTGATGAACTTCCAAAGCAGCAACGAGTCCTCGCCCTACTTCCCGAGACTAAAAAAGAGGATCTGAAAGTGGGGTTGAGGAGGCTCGAGAAACAGAATCCAGGGCTGAAGGTTGATCGCTGGATGATCCTTGGCTCCAAGTCATCCGACAGGGGACTGCATGTGAGTCTCCGGATTGACGAGGAGTCCATGAAAGGACTGGTGCGGGCTCAATGGAGACCGTACTATCTATTCCAGCGGGCCAGTTTTAAAACGCTGGAAAACTCGACCGAGGAGGAAACAGGGACTGATCGAGAACCTGTACCATCAACCTCTAAGGACCTTCAAGGTGCTACAAGTTAACTTGCAGCACAAAAAGACAGCCACCGCTGTTCTACAACAAAGAGTGGTGGCTGAAAACATAGACATCGTTCTAATTCAAGAACCTTGGATAAACAAAGGTAAGATACTGGGGCTTAATATTAGGGGAATGGGACTGATAATGGGAACTGATCGTACTAAAATAAGAACTTGTATTTGCTATAGATCCGAATACAACTTGATGCCGATTATGGAACTATGCACGGGTGACATGGTGGCAGCAAAGATTATACTCGAAAAAGATGGGGTAGTACTAGAGACAATAATAGTGTCTCTGTATCTTCCCATCGATTCAGAAGAACCACTACCGGGGACTAACATGGAGAACCTGTTGGAATACTCAAAGAGACATAATCTGGATGTCATTGTAGGGGCTGATACCAACGCACACCATAGCAGTTGGGGCAGCAAAGACAACAACACCAGAGGTAAGAAACTATTTGACTATCTATGTACTACTGAACTTGATATTGCGAATGTGGGTAATACGCCTACATTTAGAACATCGAGGGGGGAATCATTGATAGATGTAACTCTTTGCACTTTACGAGTCGGGGAGATGATTCGCAAGTGGCATGTATCGGATGAACCATCTTTATCTGATCATGCACAAATATACTATGAAATTAACGTAGAAAAATCGGTTATTAGAACATACAGGGATCCTAAGAGCACTGACTGAGTATCTTATAAAGAGGACCTGCTTTCTAAAATCCGTTCACACTCAGGCAGACCAAAAACTGCTGAGGATTTAGAGGGAGCAGCCGTATGGCTGCAACAGTGTACACTGACCTCTTATCATAACAACTGTCCGATAAAGGAGAGTCGCTCTTCTAGACAAGCCGTCTGGTGGAATAAAAAGCTGACATCGCTAAGGAAAGAAACAAGACGCTTTTTCAACAAAGCGAAAAAAACGGGTAACTGGGAAGCGTATAAGGCTAAACTAGGTACATACAATAAAAGAATCCAAGGAGAAGTCCTGGAGAGAATTCTGTGAGGACATGCAAGGTGTCCCTGACAGCGTCAGAATCAACAGGATTCTCAAAAGGGATACTTCTAACAAACTTGGCTCTATTCAGTTGCCGAGCGGAAAGTTTTCAAAAACTGAGGCAGAGGCTCTAGAGCATCTCCTCAGTGTGCACTTTCCAGGTTCGGTAAAGATAGAGTCAAGCTCTGACAACAGGCCTGTTACCAAAACAAAGGCAACCAAAGAGGACTGGGAACTCACGAATAAGATATTCAGACCCCATCTTATCAGATGGGCCGTGAACTCATTTGACCCCTACAAAACTCCAGGACCAGATGGCATATTCCCCAAGCTTCTGCAAGAGGGACTAGACATCATAATGGGTCCTTTAGTTCTGATACTTCGAAGCAGCCATGCTCTAGGGTATATACCAATTGCATGGAGAGAGTCAAAGGTGGTGTTTATTCCTAAACCAGGAAAAGAAACGTACACCCAGGCTAAATCCTACCGACCAATCAGTCTGACATCATTCATGGTAAAAACCATGGAAAAAGTCTTACAAATGTATTTACAAGAAGGAGCGCTTAAGAGCATCCCTTTACATAGACTACAATGGGCTTATCAAGCAGGGAAATCAGGTGAAGCTGCCCTGCATAATTTGGTCTCAGGTCTCGAAAGGAGCCTGAATCATAAGGAAGTAGCCCTTGCAGCATTTCTAGACATCGAAAGTGCTTTTGACAACACATCGATGTCATCAATTAACAGATCCCTTAAAAACAGAGGGATCAACAGTACCACATGCAAATGGATAGGATCCATGCTTGAGCATAGGAGAATAACAGCACATATGCATGATAAAACATACACTGTTAGGACAACTAAAGGATGTCCTCAAGGTGGAGTACTTTCACCACTTTTGTGGAACCTAGTTGTGGATGACTTGATCTGTAGGTTGAATGATCAAGGCATATGGACGCAGGGCTTTGCGGACGACATAGTGATTGTCACCAATGGGAAATTCCCGGAGGTGGTTATGAATGTCCTACAGGAAGCACTGCGAATTGTGGAGGAATGGTGCCTTACAGAGGACCTTTCAGTTAATCCAAAAAAACCAAACTAGTTGCTTTTACGAATAGAAGAGTTCTCCCGCAGGGTAGAGTACTGTTGTTCGGAGAAGAACTAGAAATATCCAAAGAAGTCAAATATCTGGGAGTGACCCTTGATTCCAAACTGAATTGGAAGGCACACCTGGAAAAAATTACTACCAGGGCGACTAGGCTTTTCTGGCGATGCAGAAGAGTTATGGGCAAAACCTGGGGAATACGACCTGAGGTGGTTCACTGGCTCTACACAACTGTGATAAGGCCAACGATCACCTATGGAACAATAGTCTGGTGGAGGAGGACAGAAGTGTCCTCTGCAGTTAATATGTTAACTGCAATCCAAAGACAAGCGCTTCTTGGTATTACCGGGGCAATGAACAGCACGGGGACGGCATCAATGGAAGCCCTTATTGGACTTCCTCCTCTAGAACTTTTTATAAGGGCGGAGGCAATGATGGCAATTCTTAGGCTGAAATCGGGAAACTTATGGTCCCCGAACAATGTTCGAGAAGGACACACTGATACAACTGGGACATTACTAGACGAACCCATATTTTACATGAGTTTTGATAGCATGACACCAGAGAATATAATCACTGAGCGAGTGAATATCATCATCCCATCTAGGGAACAGGTGATGCACCCAGGTAATTCTGGAGAAATCATCTGGTTCACCGATGGCTCCAAAACAAACCATGGCACTGGGGCTGGTATAAAAGGACCTAGAAAGAGAATGTTCTTTAGCCTTGGTCGATATACGACTGTGTTTCAAGCAGAGACGATTGCCGCTATAGCCTGTATTGATGAAAACATCAGAAGAGGATATACCGGACAAAAAATTGAAATATTCACTGACAGCCAGGCTCTGCTTAAGGCTATCAGTAATCCTACAACTAGGTCTAGACTGGTGAAAAACTGCAAAGAATCCCTCAACAGGCTGGCAAGAGACAACAAAGTGTCTCTAATATGGTTGCCGGCACATGAGGGTATTGCAGGTAATGAAATGGCGGACCAGTTAGCTAAAGAAGGCTCTAAAGGAGACTTCATAGGTCCGGAACCGTTTTGTGGAATCACAAAAGATTGCATAAGAGGGGAAATCGGGAACTGGCTAGATAGGGAACACCAATTCAAATGGAGGGTGACACGAGGGCACCTTCATACAAAGAGTTTACTGAACAAGGTAGACAAGGAACTCTCAACCAGGCTACTGAAACTGGGTAAGAGACATTTGAAGACAGTTACCGACCTGGTGACTGGACACTGCACCTTGAGGAAACATCTGTACAATATGGGCAAAGTTAGTGAACCTATATGCAGAAAATGTGAACTTGATGATGAAACACCTACTCACATACTCTGCTTCTGCGAGGACTTACAAGAACTTAGACGGAAGCACTTTGGAGAGGAAGTTATACAACCATCACAACTACTGAAAATCCCTCCAGTCAAACTAGTGACCTTTATAGAAGACACGAAGCTACTGGAATGGAAGTAGATAACATGGGAAATGGTACAAAGATTCAGATCAAGTGCCTGGGCTGATGAGCACAACCCAATTTATGAATGAATGAACCTTTGTGTGAAAATTATGTATTCTTAATTGCCCTTTGAAATATTTTTAGTCTAGTCTTAGTTTAGTTTTCACATAGAAAAGATCAAGCTTACTCCTGACGATTTTGAAATATAGATATATTCAAGTTTAAAGATAAACTCTGTGTATATTATTTATCCCATTTCCTAATAGGTTATGGGCCCAGTTAACGTAGTGATATAATTATTAAATTAATGAACTGTAAATATTAAAATACTTAACATAATGGATAAACGTATAACACATTAAGCAGTTTTATGGTGAAAAATATAGTGTGTGGAAATTAAAGATTTGTTCATTGTGAAATGAAGTTTTGCAAAATCCTTTAAAGATAAATACTGCAAAAAGTAACACACTAATGGCCACCAAGAAGAAAACTTCCAAGCTGGAAGTAATGGGGGCATTAAAGGGAACCTGGACTACCTGGAGTTCTATAAGTGCTGAAGCAGCAGCAAGATGCAGCAGGCTAGATTTTCTGTTATGGTTCATGAAAATGGAAAATACAGATAAGTAGAACTTGTAAAATATTACATTGAGAGGAAAACAGTTTAATAATTTATCTTTTGTTGAATTTACAATCGATAAAGTAAAAGTTCTCTCATGCACTACTTAATAGTGTAAATAATAATTATAAACTTTGGCATAAAAAAATAAGGACATACTAGTAAGTCAAAGTTTTAGAAATGAAGAATAAACAAATGGTTAATGATTTAAATTTTACATATAGAATTATACCTACTGATGAATAATGTGAAGCTTGTATAAATGGAAAACAAGCATAATTACTTTTGAAGAAATTGAAAGACATAAGTTGTATTGATAATTATTGTATTGTTTATTATTCATTCTGATGTTTGTGGCCCAATCACTCCTTCTACTATGAATGGCAAAAAGTATTTATTCATATTTATTGATAGATTTACTCGTTATTGTGTTACATATTCAATTATTTACAAATCCGATGCATTTTGCATGTTTAAAGATTTTGTTGCAAAAAGTGAGGCCCATTTTAATTCAAATGTGGTAAATTTACATTGTGCTAGTGGTTGGGAATTTTTGTCAAATAAAGTGAAAAATTATTGTATATAAAAAGATATAACATACCATTCAACAGTGGGTACACACACACCTGAATTAAATGGAACGCTGAACCAAAAAGCGCGTGTAATGAAACGTGATACTTATTTATAAAAAAAAAAAAAAAAAATTCTCAGGGTAAACTATTTGGCTGAAACAATTATTAATGTATCTAGCTCAAGCCTTAAATTTTAAGAAAACGTCATATGAATTATGGCACAATTAAAAGTCTTGTTTAATGTATTTACGAATTTTTGGTTAATACTGTATATGTTCACAATAAAACGAGAAAAACTTAATTTGACGCTAAATCTTAGAAGGGCATTCTTCTAAGGAGAATGGGATGATGAAAAAAAATTTTGTTGTTGTAAGAGATGTGATAATATTTGATGAAACAAATCATATAAAATCTCGACCTACAGAAACGGGTGTTTCTGACTTGTCAAAACCTGTGGTATCTGAAACTGATAGTTTAAAATCAGTAGAATGTCATGACTATGAAGTATTTGAAACGGTTAAATCTGTAGCTGTGAATAAATCTGAGAGTGAAAAACCAGATGAAATTGAATCTGGAGCTATAAGCTTTCAAAATTAAATTATGAAAATGAAGTAATATATGATTATAATGATAGCTGAGTTATTGTCTAATAAAGTTCTCAATTGTTTTGATAAAATTAATAAATCTGACAGTGAAAAACCAAATGAAATTAAATCTGGAGCTGTGAATAAAAATCTGACAGTGAAAAACCAGATGAAATTGAATCTGGAGCTGTGAATAAATCGAACAGTGAAAACCCAGATAAAGTTAAGTTTGGAGCTGTGAAATAAGATAAAATTGAATTTGACACACAAACAGATATTTCTAACGTTATTTCAGTTTAAAAATAAGTAAAATGAATGTTCATCTCAAAGCAAACAGTGTCTAATATCAAATTTATGAAAAGGTACAAGAATAAAAATTTGCCTATAGTCTCACGGCGATATACCTGATTATCTTTTGTGTGCTCAATCGGTCATTTGTATTGTTAGTATTTTTTTTAGAAATTAAAAAAATTGATATGATAAAATAAAATGGTAAAATTACAAATGAATAGGACTTGGACACTATTGCCAAGGCCTAAAGATAAAAATATTATTGTTGACTGTAAATGGGTATTGAAGAATGATCAATTTGGAAACCCATGTAAATTTAAAGCTCAGTTTATTTTACGGGGGTACAGTCAAAAATATTTGACAGATTATAATGAAAGGTTTAAAGTTTTCGATTTATAATAGCTTTTTCAAATCAACATCATTTAATGTTACATCATAAAGATCTAATAATACTTGTTTTGTATGGCATCTTAAAAGGGTCTAGATGTACTTTTAAGCAAAGGAAATGAACTTTGCAAATTAGATAAAGCTTTGTATGGTTTAAAACAAGCTGCTCGATGTTGGTTTGGATGGAGTATTTGAAAAAGCTTTTATAGAAAAGGGATTTAAAAATTCCTTAGCTGATACATATAGATAAAGGAAGCATACATGATAATATGTATGTAGTATTATGTTGTTGACGTTGTGATTGCCACAAAAAAAAATTCAAACAATGATCAATTTTAAATCGTATTTAATGAGTAAGTTTCACATGACTGATTTAAAATAATATATGAAATATTTTCTTGTAATAAAAGTTGAAAGAAACAAAGATACAATTTCATAAGATCAAAGTGTTTATATTGAAAATGTGTCAGAAAAATTTAATATTTGATTGTAATTTTGCAAGCACACCTCAGCCAAGTAAATTAAATTATTTTGTTTTAAAATCAGATGAGAAATAGAAATTGAAGAAATTTAATTGGATGTTTGATGTATGTAATGATTTGCACTGATTTATGTACAGCAGTAAACATTTTAAATCGTTATGCAAACATAGAATAAAGAACTTTGCAGCAAAAGTTAAAACGATAGCTTAAAGGTTGTATTAACATTAAATTGGACTATTATAAAAGATTTTTTGGCTTTGTTGATTCTGATTAAGGAGGTGATAATGAGTACAATTCAAAAAGTACAACTGGTTGTTTTTTTTTTCAAATTGTTTGAAAATAATTATACAAATACAAAGATACAATTCTCAGTAGCTGCTTTTTCGACAAAAGCTGAATGTAACGCTCTTTTCGAATCTGTAAAAGTAGATTATGGTTGCAATGATTTTGAACCAGTAAAAATATTCATATTACAGATCCAAAAATAATTGACAAAAATAATATTGATTGTATTAGGTGGTAATCACAAACGTTCAAAACATTTTTCAGAGAATGAATTGAGAAAAATTTAATTGAATTATTTTATGTTTTAGCAGGTGAACAGATTGCAGACATTTTTGACAAAACCGTTACCTGCAGACAAGTTCTTGGAACTTCGAGAATAATTAAACCTCAAAGGCTGTAACGGAAAGAATAATGATTTTTTTTAGTCGTTTTAATTTTTCAAGTTAACGAAATGGTCTGATTAGGTTTTACTGGGTTTCCCTAATCCTTGCAGCATATGTTGGGCCATATGTAAGTTCCCAGAAGTCACGAGTAAAAGCAAGATCTTATGAATATAATTTTAATGTAAATTGGAAGAAAAGGAAAGTAATTATAGTTTTACAAAATATGTTTAACTTGGTTTATGATATTAATAGATTAATTTTTGAGGTGGTGTGTTGGATTGTGTACAAAAATAATCTATCAATTTGTGGGTTCTCTGCCATAAATAACTAAACCCCGTTTACTTTAGAAATGTAATTCAATGTCTGTCGGGGCATATAGCCCGAGAAGTAGTTGTTGCTTCTTAGTGAACAGTCTGTTCTTTGAAAATTATTTTTCAAATTTGTAAAGCGATATAATGGTATTGAACTATTATTTTTTGACGTCTATAGATCAGGCTTTACTAAAATATGACAATTATTTACAGGTAACTGTAATTAAGTAAATTTGGCAGAAGGTTCTCCCTAAACATATCTAGATATTTGTGTTAATGTTGAATGTGGATTAATCACCAATATCAGGAGATATGGAGATAGGTACATACTGTTGAAGCAATTTCAAACAGTGTTTTAGCTAGAATGTTACTGAAACTTTGGAAATAATAATGTAGTGATAGTTGAAACTATTAATTTGTTATTACAATTATTATTAATTGCCTATTATATAAAATTTTTCAATATTTGATCAACTATTTATGTGATCCACTTAGTAATTCTAAAAAATATGATGTAATAAACCCATAAGTTTTGATATCCATTTAAATACTTAACATGTACTAGTTAGTAGGTGATCTCTCAGGAGATAATACCTAGTCAGCAGTAATTATCAAGTATCAATTAAAAAAAGTATTGTGAAATGGTTGATTTAAGATGTCTTTTTGTCAAAGGAATGCTTACTTAGTTGGAAGTTGAGGTCCTAAGATATACATAAATAAAACCTACCCTTATACATTATAACTGTATTTGTAATAAGTGTGGATTTATGCAGCAACATTTAACATTTAACATTTATCATTTAACAATTAACATTTATCATTTAACAATTAGTAAAACTGCCATCGTTTATGCAGACACAATTATAAATTAGGAGAAAATAGTAAGCATGCGCATAAGCCCGAGATTTTAGTTATTTACAATAACCCTACATTTTCATGTCTTTAAAATGTGTACTTCCTTTGTCATAAATGACGGGAAATTGTCGAACAAGATCGATAAGAGTGGCATCATCCATTTTTAGTAAACAAACACACAACATAACCCTAAGTAAACCGCTTTTCTATGAAAACAGTGAGGTTAACTCAGGATCTGCGTACTAGTTGCGCACTAGATGAAAATTCGGTACATTTAATTTAAGAAAGTTAAAAGTTGGCCAACTTCGTAATTGTTAAATGATAAATGATAATTGTTAATTGTCTGCATAAATGGAGTCATAGTGAAATGAGTAGTTTAACTTATAAATGATAAATGTTAATTGTTAAATGATAAATGTTAAATGTTAAATGTTGCTGCATAAATCCACACTAAGTATAATGGTTGCTACGTTTGAAGTCGAAGTATTTGCAATGACATTACCTGGCCCATTTTTATATGCAAGAAATGTCCAATTTGTAATTTTTAAAATGGTTAGGTTATAATTTAAATAAGTTAGAAAAGCATCACTTACTTTAGGAGGGCTTCGCTAATACTTTTCAAAACCAGAAGCCCTATATACGTTTTTCCACTTCCTGTCGGCAAAAAAATTATTGTATTTTGCTTCAAGCAAATTTTCATTATCTCCACTTGATAGTTTCTTGGAGTAAAACTTTCTGGATCACTCATCTTGCACAGCGGCTGATGCAACACAATAAAAGAAATAAAAACCTTAGAAAAAACTGATATTACTACTTTTATGTGAATCCCAAATATATAACATTTTAATCATGTCTAACGTGTCCATGGCAATAAACAAAATGGAAGCACCCATGTAACACCCCCAGCACACTTTGCAGCATGAAAGGACTTGGACTTGAACATCAGTCAACTCAACCACAGATAACTCAACACAAAGCATACCATAGAGAAATAATATATAATCACCAAGGTTTGTTCCCGAAGCAAGTTCCTAACAGTTATGTACATATTGAGTCTGCGCAGTATAAAATAAGCGTTCCAGCAGAGTAAAGTTCAGAGCAAATTATAATTGTTTGGTGTTCCCGTAAGACTAGTAACTTGTTCAAAACGAGATCGTTACTCGTTCTCTTGGTTCCAAAATAAAAAGAGTACTTTTAATTTCGCGCATGCGTTTTCATATAAAATGAGACTCTTCTTTTTTTAGTACTTTTACTTTTTAATAACATTGCTTTTTGGTTATGTTATATGTTTGATATTGATTTTTGTGTACGTATATTATTGTTATTGTAAATTGTAATCAAAATGGATGCTTTTTTTATTGAGAGTGAATCAGAAGTTGAATTTTCGGATATGTCCGAAGATGATAGTGAGTTGTCAGAATTTGAAGAGGAATTATTACAAGATCGACAGCGCCCAAAAAATGAGAACTATATTGAAGAAACGATACAGCAATATAATGATACTGAATTTGTTGAACATTTTAGAATTCGCAAAGAATGTGTTAATAGCATTTCAAGACAGTTTGAAAACAGCAACTTATTTCATCCCCAAACGGGTGGAAATGACAAATTAAGCGGCAAAGATCATATACTTATATTCTTGTGGTTTGCTGGTCACCAAACCTCTTCATTTCGAGATGTGGCTGACCGGTTCAACATTTCAATTAGTAGTTTGTTCCGAGTCATCCGTCGGGTTACATATTTTTTAAGTAACCTGTCTCCTCAAGTAATCAAATGGCCAACACAAGAAGAAATGCAAGAAAGTGAGCAATTTTTTAGTAATAAAGGATTTCCTGGGGCCATAGGAGCAATTGATGGTTCTCATATCCGTATTGATAAGCCTGATAGAGACCCTGACTCCTACTATAATAGAAAAAAGTATTTTTCAATTCAAGTAAGTGCAATCATATTTTAAAACACAATGAAATTATAATCTTACAGTTGTGGAGATTTATACATATTTAAATGGGACTGTCTATTCGTCCGGGCGCTCGGACGAATAGTAAATTGCGCTATACGTCCGGGCGTAAATATACGCCCGGACGAACAGTGTGGGAGGCTATTAATCCGTGCATTCTTGAAAAAATAAAGTTAGTTTATATGTTTATAGGTTAGAACTAACAAAAAGTAATTTTGGTTGTGAAAAACACATTTAAAAGCATTAAAATTTTTATCAAAGGTAAATTTCTTAGCAATGATTCAATTAGATGTGATTCATGTTTACAGTGGGTAGACATTAAATGTACTAGTTTGACCAAAGTACCTAAACAAACACAAAAGTGGTTTTGTAGTGGCTGTAAATAAAATTAAAAACAACCAAATATTTAAATTTTTACAAATATTCGTTTAAATTTTTTATTATTTTTAAACCCCTTACTTCATAATACCTTATTACTTAGTAGACCCACTCACCACAAACCTAAGTACAAATGCCTTAGAATTATTTTTTCGTTTTACCATGCAATTTATCCAGTTTATGTGATACCTATGTGAGAATTTATTTTTGTTTTTTAGCTTAAGAGTTACTATTTTTGTATTTTAGTTTTAAAATAAAATGTTGTTTTTTTTAATTAGTATGAATTTTCTCCTTCAGTATAGGTTTACCATTTAGAGAGATCATATTATTGCTTTAAAGAACTTACGTATACTTAATGTAACATGTTTACAGGCATCTGGTATCCAGCACAATCTGCTATTTCTTCGGGGATTACCGAGTTGTACCACGATTACCTGAGTTAATCCATTTCCGCCTTTATTGGGGATTATTCTATGCCCCACTATTTAGAATTTCTGTCTTGATTAAAACAGATCATTGATTAATTTATCGAGAAGGGCAAGGAAAATCATTGATGAAGCCATTTTTTTAACTCTGTATAGCTTCCTCAATGATTTTCCTTGCCCCCCCCCCCAAGAAACTCGCTGGTACAACCCGACGGAAGGATTATACATACCTGATATCTTGTGGTACAACTCGGTGATCCCGATTTCTTCTATAGGGAGGTAAACTTTTCCCTTCTCATATTATATTGTAGTCTCTTTTAGAACACTTTTGCAATCACTTTAGAACATAATATTGCATTATGTGTTAAGAAGAGTAGGTAAACTTATTTACTAAATGAATCATTTACAATTTTTTTTACATTTTTAGGCAGTATTCACATTTTATTTTGCACATTACGGAACTATACTTGATAATACAACATTATTATTTTTTTAAGAATGCACGGATTAATAGCCTCCCACACTGTTCGTCCGGGCGTATATTTACGCCCGGACGTATAGCGCAATTTACTATTCGTCCGAGCGCCCGGACGAATAGACAGTCCCTATTTAAATGTTAACTGTTTCTTTTAAAAAGTTGCCAAGTTTATTCTCAATTTCAAAGCACAATACATTGAACAATAAAATTAACTCAAAACTAAACATGGATATTGTTTTAGCTTCAAGCAGTATGTGATCAACGGTTGGCCTATTCGTGGGATTTCCAGGTTCTGTGCATGATGCAAGAGTTTTTGCAAGAAGCCCTCTCTCTCAGAACTTAGCACAAAATTGTGGAAATTTTTTCATTTTAGGTGATAGTGCATATGGTTGTACTAGACACTTGATTACTCCGTTCAAAAATACTGGGAACTTAACTCGTCGTCAACGGCTTTTCAATACAAAATTATCTGGTTGTCGAGTTAATATTGAGCATTGTTTTGGAATATTGAAACAAAAGTTCAGGCAACTATTTCATTGCAAGCTACGAAAAATTCCAGACATAGTCCATTTTATTCGAGCTTGTTGTGTACTTCATAATTTATCAATAAATGAATTGAATGATATAGTTGAAAATGAAAATATTATTGTTGACCTAGAAGACATAGATCTAGAAGAAAATCTAGATTATGAATATATGGAAGTAGATGTCCCTGCAGGAAGTCAATATCGTGATTATTTATTAAGAACTTTAAATTTATAATTTGTATCAATTACTTTTTATTGAATACAAAATTACCTTTTTGAGAAGATTGCAGTTTAATTTTTCCAAGTGTACACTCAAGTAAACCTATGTTATAAAGTCAGTTTAGGTACTTCAAAGTAAAAAATAAATCAACTTTCTTAAAAAATATATATCAAAATAAAAATTCTTAAGAAACAACATATAAACATTCAAATTATCCTTTATAAAGTCCAGTTTAGGTACTTTAAAGTAAAAAATAAATCAACTTTCTTAAAAATATTATATCAAAATAAAAAATAACATCAGTAAACTGAAAACTAGTAAATATTCTAGAATAGCATTAACTTAATGAACGGCTTTAAACTTTATTCAAGTACTCCTTCATTAATTTGTTTTTTTCTTCCATCAAATTGTTCCTCCTTTTTTGTTCGTTTAATTTTTCTTTTTCCATCTCAAGTCTTTCCCGCTTTATTGCAAGTTGTTCTTTATTATATTCTAACCTATCTTGCCGTATTTGTTCCAGTACATCAGTTCTATTTCTTTTTCGGATACTAGACCTGGAAGGTTTATGTTTTATTTTTTCTTCATCATTATTTACTAGATTGGTATTTTCCTTTTCAGGCATTGGTTTGTGTTGAAAATTTGCTTTTAATTCAACTGTATCTTCAGCTAACAAAATCTCGGGATTAATTTTTTTTTGCTTGTGAAAAATTTCATCCATTTTTTTCTCGTATTTAAAATACTTTTTTCCTCTTCCTGTTTTATTATTGTTATCAACAATTTTTTTGTAGCTTCTTTCAAGGGTTTTCCACTTATTACTCACTGATGACCCTGTCAAATTTAATCCATACTTTCCATTTAAAACCGCTGCAATCATTTCAAACAGTTTTTTCTGCGTTTTGATAGACTTCCCTACTTTTTTGTAGTGTTCCTTATAAATATGGATTAGCGCCAAAGTAGTTGAATCTGTCCAATGAGTGTATTGTTCAGTATCTGTCCAATGTTTATCTTGTTCTGACTGAATCTCAATCTCAGTTGAATTCATGTCAAAACATAAAGATTCTTCCAAATCTATAATACCAACATTGTTAAAATCTTTCAATATTTCTTTAATCTGTTCTAAACTTACCATAACTTAGGGAGTCATTCATATTTTTTAAATAATGGTTCCAAAGATTATAAAACAATCTTATCTCGTCAGTCAACAATGTATGCAACAATAATAATTTATAGTTGATATTTTTAACATAACCTTATATCTTCTTTTCTTTCTTATTAAAATATTCAACCAAGATTACTTTTCAGAACGAACTGTTCCAGCAAACATTTGTTTGGAACCTACTTTGTACATTATTCTGGTCACGCATGCGCATCAGATAATGTTAATAACGTGTTTGGAACTCGTTTCGGGAACAAACCTTGTAGGTATAACAAAACAATCAGCTGTTTTCCCTTTTTAGAAAATTTGAAAATTCTACTAATATCGCTTCCCGACCAACTAACACAGATCAAAGTGAAATCGCAATCGCTTCCTATGAGGTAGATTGATTATCGCGAGCGAAGCGAGCGCGCCGGATTGACGTTCGACGAATTGTCGATCCGGCGCGCCTTTTTCACAGTATGTTGATAGCTGTTCATTCAATTTTTTCATAACTGATTTCAGTTAAACGGAAGTTGAGATAAATTTCTAATTCAGAGATAAAATTGGATTTCCGTTTGAAACAATGAAGTAGATTGATTATCGCGAGCGAAGCGAGCGCGCCGGATCGACTTTTCGCAATTCGCGCGCGCGAATTGCGAAAAGTCGATCCGGCGCGCCTTTTTCACAGTATGTTGATGGCTGTTCATTCAATTTTTCCATAACTGATTTCAGTTAAGCGAAAGTTGAGCCAAATACAGCGCCAGCTATCGGAAAAATAGGTGTATGTTCATGATGTTCATCTTGTTTATATCTTTTATGTCACAATCATGAAATCGAAAATATTCAGCAACTAATTCAAGTGGCTAAATATCTAATGGCTGAATAGGCTATGAGGTACAAGCTGTACGACTAAGAGGAAACAGACCAAAACTTATATGTCAGTCATGTTACATGAAAATGTCAAAATATATAATAATTGTGGAATTAAAAAAAGAATTTACAAGAAATGGATATCAATATCAGTGTTTTTTAAATGTGTGTGTGAGAGGAATATCTTAAAAAGTAATTATAGTGTATTTAATATTGTGCACAAGTTATAATGCATCATTTTAAAACAGTTATAATATGACATTAAAACCAGTGCAGAGCTGATCTGACCTCATCTTCAAAAATTCATAACTCGTTTTTGGTAAGAGAGCGCCGATTTCTTTTTTCATTTTCGTGCTCAGCGACCTCGAAATAACTAAAAAAAAATATTCCATCAAAATCCGCGTTGGTTCACTAATCTAGACTTTTACCCATCATCTCATTACCTGAAATATATTTCTTCACGGGAAAGTAATGTATCTCTATTACTAGATGAAATTTATGTTAACAGCTCTTTAAGTTTTAAAAGTCAAAACATAGTTGGGTTTGCTGATAACAGTAATGAACACTTAGCGAAAACAGTTCAAAGTTTTATGATAACCTCAACATTTGGTAACTTTAGAGAAATTGTCTGATTATCGCCTGTCAAATGTATAACTGGTTCTGAATTGAAAGACATGGTTTTAGAAACAATAAAATTTGTTCAATAATGTGGTTTTACAGTTTTAACAGTGATTACTGATGATAACAGAATAAACCAGAAAATGTTTAATGCACTATCTGTTTGTGAGTCAATGAAAAACCCAGTAATATTTTTAACTTATGACTTTGTTCATGTTTTTAAAAATATTCGCAATAATTGGATAAATTTGAAAAATGATATGAAAACATTTGTATTTCCTGACTTTGAAAATAATGAAATAACATTTGCCTCTTTTCAACACTTGCGAATTTTATACAATGAAGAAAAGATCAGTCTTGTCCGCAAAGCTTTTAAATTAAATAGAAAATCATTGTATCCGACTAATTTTGAAAGACAGAATGTGCTTTTGGTAGACAATATTTTTCATGAGACTACAACTGCTGCTTTAAAATGTCAACCAGGTTGTGAGGGCATTGTTAAGTTTTTGCAAATTATAAAAAGGTGGTGGGATATTGTGAATACAAAAAATACATTAAAAGCCAAATTAAAACGGAAAGATGAATTGTGTGGTCCTATTGTAGATGTAAATGATAATAAACTTATTTTTCTAAAGCAGTTTATAATTTGGTTAGAAAAGTGGCATTCTCTTGAAGGAGGCTTGGTTGGAAAATTAAGTAATGATACTTTCCGAGCAATGTATCGGTGTACCTTAGTTCTAATTAAATTAAGTGTATATTCTTTAACAGAATTATCCATAAATTACATTTTGCCTGGTAAATTGCAAACTGATAACTTGGAAAGAAGATTTGGAGAATACAGAGGTCTTTCAGGTTGTAATTATAATGTATCTTTTAGGCAATTGTTAGAATCTGAAAAGAAAATTAGAATTAACAAGTTATTTCATCATATAAAAGACAATAATTTAGCTCTAACACTTTGGTAACATAAATAATATTTCAAATGAAAGTGAACATAACTATTCTAAGGTTGATGCAGTTGATTGTTCTGATTTTTATTCAGTATTTTCAAAACTGGAATTAGAATTCAGGGAAATCGATAATCCTGTTCAATAAATATATTTCGGGCTATGCCATACATTCTCTGATGAAATTCTCAAATTGTCCGATGTGTCTACCTATTCTTGTAGAATCGAAAGGTTTAAAATTTAATGATGAGTATAATGACCATCTGCAAAGAGGAGGATTATATAAGGCTACTTCTTATGTTAAGACCGATTTCTTTCACACATGTTGTATTTTTCAAACAATACTTGACAACCCTGATTTAGAAAATAAGTTTTTTAAATGTAACAATCAACATGTTATATTAGTCAATCTCACAGAAATAAGTCTGGAGGCGAGTGACTTTTTTAAAGAATTTACTGATCAATGTCACTGTGGAGAGCTCATACATAATATTATTAAAAAAGTGATTTCTACTTTTGCCAATATTTTATTAAATAACATCACCAAATATTATAATGATGCATATAAAGAGCAAGTCAAGGAAGAAAAACGAAGGAAACGTATACAAACAACGGCAAACAATCAAAATAAAGAGAGAAAATTAAAAACTTTACAAAGTTGATTTTGTATTGTGTAAGTGTTAACTCACTGTAATATAATTATATTTTTTGCTATTAGTGAATAAATATTATGTTTTATTTGTGTATTTATTTGGGACTTCCTATAGACAATTTTGTGGAACTCTACAGAAAATATTTTGGATTTCAAATTTAACATTTCCTTATGCCTATGATGTAACCATCGGAGACGTCTAGAACACAACGGTTGTGTTGTGGTCTAGAAAACCGGACTACGGTAAGTACATAATACAGCGTTGCCAAGTCTAGGATCATGGCTTGTAAGTATAGGTGGCTCTGGCTCAAGCCCATAACTTTGTTTCAATTTAAAGAATCCTATTTTGTTTTATTTACGAATTTATTTTTATTTTGGAAGCCGTTATGGCCAAAAGAAATCAAAACATATTATCTTAACTCGAAACATTAATTTTATTGTTAAAGAGAATTTAACAATTAATTTTCGATTTCAACAACATAAAACGTAAGCATATTGTTTCAATATGTATCGCCGTTTACTACCCCCCATCAAATAATTATTCAATACTAAATCGCAGTTCATACACACGCACCTAACTATAGTTCATACAACAGCCTTTTTGGTGTGCGTCATCGTTTGTGACGTATATCCGGGTTTTGGGTATGTCGATATTTAATTTGTTATTTTGACATATAGCTAACCTTTAATTTGATAAATAAAATCATCAGGATCGTATTCAGCCAAATTCGAAAAGACTATGAAATTAATAATACTTGGGATATGAAAACACTGCAAAATAAAATAAATTGTATATTCAATTTACATATTAGAATAATTTAATATTAGTAAATATAGTCCTGCATTTGAATAAATAAAATACTAACAATAAGATCAATATTCACTTTTCATAAATAATAATTTACCGTGAACAACAAAGTACAGACCTGACGAGAACTGTCAGTTGGACATTGGAAAAATACGTAAGACACATTGCCGCTACGAAAGGAACATCTGCATCGTATTTTGAACGATGTAATGTAACCTCTAGGTAGCTATAACGATAAAAGATATAATTCTAAAGTTACTTACTGTATGCCTTCGACTAAGCTCTAGGTAAAACAATGGGTCGTGAATTTTCGCCTAAATGTTGTATAACACTTAGATAATAAAAATTTGTCTGGCATATAAATTGTTTGAGCGCCACGTCATTTGTAAAATGAAATAATATAATTTACCCTGATCAAATGACGAAAAACAGAGTATATGGTTTTTATAGGTACCTAGATGATCATTAAATAAAAATCGGGAAAGTAACTTAACAATCTAATGAAGAATATCCTACTTAAAGTCGACTTTGGTCCCTACTATTTTATACATATGGCTCTTGGCCGTCGTACATTAAATATACAAATTAAGTAGGTTCCTAGGGAAATTAGTTCAATGCTAAAGGTTCTACCATGGTATGATTAATTAAATATTAGAAATATATATCGGCTTATGCATCTATAAATGGTTTTCGTATTCTCCAATGGAGAAGAGAAACGAATTTTATGTCAATAAATTACTGGACATAATATGATCCATACTTGTAAAAGCAAGTATAACGTAGTGTCGGAAGTAGAGAATCAAACTGAATTGATTTTCAAATCAAGTTGCTAGTTGAATCAGATTGATTGTAGAATGTAAAATGTAGAACGTAGAATGGAGAACGTAGAGTGTAGAAGGTAGAATGGAGAACGTAGAATGGAGAGTTGTTGCAATCTAAAAAGACACAGGAATTTTTAGAAGCTTCTACAAGCAACAAGTGCTGTCGGCGAAAGTAATTAATTTAGAATGACAGAGTCATCCCACAAACATTTCAAAGATATATACACGACAATCATTAGTAATGTATAAAAAGGTATCGACTTACTTAGAATTTCCTTCGACACAACTCACATTATAATTGTCTTTCTTTTTAGACAATCAAGAGAACGCCGGTCAGGCTTGTCTCCAAAATGGTATCTAATTACCAACAAACTTTCCTGCGCACATCATTTCTGACAATTTTCGGATGTTTTAAATCTTTAACAGTGCCCTCTCAGAAAAGATATGAGAACATAAGTAAGGAATCTAACGTGCGTCGACATTATAGGTAAATGTAGTTAAATGCGTTTCCTAGGCATTGCCGTTAGATGGCTCGAGAGGTACTAAAATAGGTAATATATAAGCAAAACGAATTATTTTGAGCAGAGAAACAGGATCTCCTGTTACAGTAATTTCTCTCGATTGATAGGTCGCGTTTGCGCGTAATCTAAACATCAACCAATCAAATTTTTGTAAGTCAAAGATTAGGGTTAACGTTTGTACTACGTTTAAACGGTTCATTATTGTGATATTTTGATTAGGATTAATCACAGACCTGCCTTTTTTTCCATTTCTTTCTACGTAATGTGTTAGAAAGACAATAACAATCAATGACGCACACCAAGAAGGGTATTATATGAACTTTAACAAATTTTGGATGGAGAAGGGGCGGGCTTTTTATAGTGATTCTGAATCCAGCTGCCCAGATCAATACTTGATATTCATTGACCCAGACAGAACGGTGACGTCGAAATGAGGTCGATTTTAAGGCATTTGGGACCTACGACGTCGATTGACTTCAAATCGACGTTCATGGAACGTTGTTGCATGTTCGTCAAATCGACGTCATATAATTGACGTCGATTTTAAGTCACATGTTCGACATTCTCTAAAAAACAAATATGCTTATTGTTTTAACTTAGTAACCAAACTAAGCCCAACAACAAATTTTGTAGACAATTAACAATTATCATTTATCATTTAACAATTACGAAGTTGGTCAACTTTTAACTTTCTTAAATTAAATGTACCGAATTTTCATCTAGTGCGCAACTAGTACGCAGATCCTGAAGTTAACCTCACTGTTTTCATAGAAAAGCGGTTTACCTAGGGTTATGTTGTGTGTTTGTTTACTAAAAATGGATGATGCCACTCTTATCGATCTTGTTCGACAATTTCCCGTCATTTATGACAAAGGAAGTACACATTTTAAAGACATGAAAATGTAGGGTTATTGTAAATAACTAAAATCTCGGGCTTATGCGCATGCTTACTATTTTCTCTTAATTTATAATTGTGTCTGCATAAACGATGGCAGTTTTACTAATTGTTAAATGATAAATGTTAATTGTTAAATGATAAATGTTAAATGTTAAATGTTGCTGCATAAATCCATACTGAATCAGTGAATACCGAAACTTGGATGTTATACAAAATAAGAAAAATTTATTATGAATGTGGTGAGAATATCTATAAATTTAGATGTTATTCAGATTTTTTTTCAACTGAATTTGTTATAGATGATTTGGAATTAGCAAATAAAAAATTAAAAAGAGCAGAACAAGAATCGGATGTGTATTCTTCTTGTACTGAGCTAACACAAAGAAAAAGACCCATAAAAAGACCAGTTAGATTAATGGAGACATCATCTGATGAAGATGAACAGTTTGAAGTGAAAAAAAGATTGTTATCACCTGTTAAACTTCCAGCTGATATTAATTTAAAACCTAGGGAAAATATACCAGGTAAATAAATGAAAAAACATTTTTCATAGAATGTTCATTTAGTATTGTATTTTTTAGCAACACCAACAACATCAAACCAAGGATTATATCAACAATTATGTAAAGTAGTGAAAATATCATTTTTGTGTTCATTATAATATTTTGATTGTTTTAGTATCCCCTTCCACCTCAACTCCAGCAAAAACTGTTCATCATCAAGACAGACATGGTAAGTAATACATGTATTTTTCCTATTAATTGCGGTGTATTAAGGCTGATAGCTCGCACTTGGAAAGTAAACGATTTTTTATAAAAATTGCTGTATATGAATTACAAGTTATGGCGATTTCATGGAAAATATTTTAACTTTTAATGTCACTTTGTGTAGAATATGTACCTAAAGTGTAAGCTTTTCAAAATATTAATTTTTTTCATAAAAATTCTATGTGAACATCGTTAATATCATATCTTGTGATCCATATATTATACCAATTTTCATAAAAATCATGCAAGTAGTGTCCAATCTTTAGATACTGTAAGTTGGTGGAGAAACAATCACTAGATAAAATTTATTTACAGGATATGAAAATATTCTTGAGGAAATTATAAAAATCAAGCAACAGAATCAACAAATTCTGGCAATACTTGCAAATAGAACTCTTGCTGGAAATACAAACACAGAATTTCCAGAAAATTTCCCTTGTACCTTACCATTGAAGAATTTAGTTGATGTAGAGAAAGTAGAAAATATTTTAAATGACCCTTCATTAGTAGAGCATTTAGTAAGTGTTAAATATTATTATTCCGAATGTTTTTCTATTGATATTAACCAGACAGGAAATATCTACAGAAATAACTTGTTTTTTTTAGGTACTATATTTTAGCACACGTGGAGGAAAAGATCTGAGGACAAAGACTAATTCTATATTGAGAAATTTAATGACTGATGAACTGGCAAGCAACTATAATTATCATGGAAAATTGAGAAAAGACAAGGAGATTCATAAATACCCTTTTAAGAAATTGCATTTAAATTCAGTGGTTATTGGTAAGTGCATGTGCATTTGTATTTGAAAAGTTTTATCATCATTACTAGAACATCTAAAAATTTTAGGTGCAGTAAAACGCAATTCCACTTTCACTACAGATGAAATTGAAGTAGGTATTAAATCCTGGCTAAAACATGCCCCCCAGAGAAAACAAAACAAATCTAAATAAATAAAACTCAAGTTAATTTTAGTATAGTAAGTAATATTTTTCTGTTATTAAAATGCCAAAGTATTATAAAGAAGTAATAGGTGAGAGACAAATGTATCGCAGGATTGCTCATGAAATGGGTGAACTTTTACATAGTTTAAATAATGCTGAAACTAATTTAACAGTGAACAATTGCTTAGATGTGTCAAACTCGGCATTAAATAATACTGATGACAGTTTTATTGCTGATGATTCAGGTAATAATAATAATTCACAAATAAGTTTAAATTATAATAGTTCTTCAGACATTAATCAAGAAGTTATTGAGACTTTTGAAAATAGTGTAACTGATGATGATGGCTACATAATAAAGGATTCTACAGTAGATATGAGTTCAGCAATCTCCCTCAAAAATAATTGTGAAAAGTATGGGTTAGCAACTAACCTTAGAGAATTTGCAATTCGAAATAAAGTACCACATTCAACAATGACAGATTTATTACATGTTCTTCGCCCTTTACATCCAGAACTACCTCTAAATGCTAAAACCTTATTAAAAACTCCCAGTACAACTGCTTTAAAAAAAAGTTATATAATGGTGAATACATTCATTTTGGAATAACAAATTATTTAAAATTATTTCTTGTGGAAAATATATTCGATATAAATGTAGTAAAAATGTCCTTCAATATTGACGGTATTCCTTTATTTAAGAGTTCTTCTGTAGTTTTTTGGCCCATTCTCGTGAAAATTGTTGGCATTGAAAATATAAAACCCAAACCATTCGCTGTTGGAGTATATTGTGGAAGTAGTAAACCTACTCCACTGTCAAGTTTCTTGGAAGATTTTATTTTAGAACTTTCAGTATTGTTAAGAAGTGGTTTAATTATTGATAATAAACATTATGGATTCCAAGTTCACAGCTTTGTTTGTGATTCCCCTGCACGTGCATTTATAAAATGTGTGAAATCACATGGTGGCTACAATAGTTGTGATAAATGCACAGTGGGAGGAAACTCTGTAAATAATAGAGTGATTTTAGACAGTACTTCAGCTCCTAAAAGGACAGACGATTCGTTTTTAGCACAAAATGATGAAGATCATCATACTGGGATTTCACCATTGATTCGTTTGAATATTGGCATGGTAACGTTATTTCCAATAGACTATATGCACTCACTATGTTTGGGAGTAATGAAAAAACTTTTAAATTCCTGGGTAGGTGGGTATCCTATTAAAGTCCGTTTAAATAGTAGATTAGTTGACAATATATCATCAGAGCTTAAAGATGTCATTTATTACATATGAATTTAATAGAAAACCTCGAAGTCTTAAGGAGCTTCCAAGGTTTAAAGCCACCGAATTTCGAACTTTTCTTTTATATGTAGGACCCTGTGTTATGAACAAAAATATAGATCCAACTTTATATGATCATTTTTTGTTGCTACATGTTGCTGCAACTATTCTTTTATCAAAAAGACACCTAGAAAATATTGGCTGTGATTATGTACAAAAATTAATGAATAAATTTGTTAAATATTGCAAAATTCTTTATGGATTAGAATATCTGATCTATAATGTACATACTTTAACTCACTTGAGTGACGAGGCTAAGATTTTTGGCCCACTTGATGAAATATCAGCTTTTCACTACGAAAATTATTTAGGAGAAATTAAGAAATTAATAAGATCACCTAATAAACCTCTTGATCAATTATATAGACGCCTTAAAGAATCTAACTATGTATCTGTAAAACCTCCTATGAAGCTTACATTGTCATATCTAAATGAGCATTTTGATGGACCACTTATAGAAAACTACTTTAATTGTAGACAATATAACAAGCTATTTTATAATGGATTACTATATACAATAAAAATCATTTTCGACTAAAAACTCTTATTGTTTGGCTAAAAATGGCAAAGTCTTACAAATCTGCAATATTTTGGTAGAAAACGATAAAAACATATTGTTTATTGTAAATAACTTTCAGTCTTATCAACCTTTTTATGAATATCCTATCAACTCTTGTTTATTAGATATTTCTGTAATAGCTAATGTTTCTACAGAATTTGAAATTATTTCATTTAATAATATATTAACTAAATGTATGTTATTTCCTAGTTCAGATGAAACATTTGTCTGTTTTACTTTACTTCATTAGAATAATAAAGATAATACAAATAGAGGCTACAAACCATAGGCCGCTGTGTAAGTGGAAATGTCTGTCAGAGCTCCGGTGACAGAGAAAGAGACAGCCTGAACCTCTGACTTTCCATCTCTCTCTCTCTTTCGAGCTGCCTTGTTGCCTCTATTTGTATTATCTCTATGATTAGAATACACCTTTTCTTTTATTATATTATTTGTAAACAATTTAGTTTTCAACTTCAAAGTTCCTGCAATAAAAATGAATAAAATAAAATTAAATATATAATTGTAAATATTTGCCCTTAAAGTTAGTTGGAATTATTTATATTATTTTATAACTAGTCCATATTTTTTTTTGTTATTATTTCATCTTCTATGTGTAAACATTATCATATATAAAGTGAAGGGCTCATGAAAATCATAACAGCATATTTCTTAATATTTGAATAGAAAAATATTTTCATTAATTTTTTAGTAAATATTTCTATAGAACCCAAATTTAAAATATACAGGGTGTTTCAAAAAAAGGTAACCCCGTCTCTAGGATAGGTAGAAAAGTGAAAAATAATTGCTTAGTAAAAACCAATTATTTTTCAGTTTTCTACCTATCCTAAAGACGGGGTCACCTGTATTGTTGCTTTCTTCTATGGTTATATTTATGGCTACAGTGCATCTGGCAGCACATAATTGTATATTAGTATTAGTACATATAGTATTACAATGTATCAACTGTTATAGGGATAATAAATGTACCCTTTGAAACAAATGTTTTATTTTCGCACCAAATCCACCCTAAAATTTAATGGTTGTTCAGAAGTCCATCGCACATTTTCAAAGACGTCGAATCAATGTTATTTTCAACGTTCATTCTACGTTTCTTATCGACGTCCAAACGATGCTGACATTGTGACCTATAATGAACGTTCAATCGACGTTGTTATGCACGTCTCGGGTGACGGTGATTGGACGTTACTGTGACGTCAGTGTTCTGCCTGGGGAAGTGAACTTATAGACATGTTTTGCTGGTGGAATATTTAGATCGGCGAATAAACTAAATACCTATGTTCAGTTTGTATTTGAATGTATATTTATTTATTCAGTAAATCAAAGAAATACGAAAGCAGCAGTTGTTAAAGAAAAACTATTTATATTCACCTGCAGTAACATTTCCAACATTTTTATTTTTTTCATGAACAACAGCGTCGAATACTAATTGCGGCATACAGTCTCTGTCGAACCAGTGAAAATCTAGCGTATCCTCATAGGTGTCCATCCGTTCCTGTCCGGTGTCAAAGAGCTGGAGAATCTCCGAGTTGGGGTATAATAGGAGAGGTATGGAATAAGTTTTTAGCTTGCCTCAAATACCTACCAAAAAATTGGTGCCAGCTCTCCTACTATTACTCAAAACTTATGTAAAATTAAAGAACATACTGTGTTGTGTCTTGAGATGGGGTTTTCGTGCAACGACATCGAGTAGAAATCAACAATTTGAATTAGGGTTTCACTTAGTTGCCATGGTAAGTAAATAATCAAGTCGACCAAGCCTCAAACGTCAAAAATTGACGTTGGAAATCGAAAAATAAATTTTAATGATTTGATTTTCAAACACAATATGGTACTTCCTGCTTAAGACTTTGGAATAGCTAGTAGATAGGTACATAAAGGACAACGCTCTGAAAACTCGCCCTCTAAGCGAGCGTCAGTATGCCTACCAACAAGGCAAGTCAACAGACCTGACTCTGGATGACTTAAACAGGCTACTTTCCAAGTCGATCGACGACAAGGAAATAGCAGTAGCTACTTTTCTGGATATAGAGGGAGCATTCAGTAATGCGTCTTCAATATCTATAACCAGGTGTATGGAAAGAAGAGGGATCGAACCCATCATCTGCAGGTGGCTTGCAGTCAATCTAGGGAATAGGATAATCACATCCACCCTGGGAGAGGCAACCATCACGGCGGGGGTGGGAAGGGACTGCCCTCAGGGAGGCGTGTTATCGCCCCTTTTGTGGGCGATTCTTGTAGATACTCTTCTAGTACGGCTGTCCGATGAAGGTATTCAATGCCTAGGGTATGCGGACGATCTTGCTGTCGTCATAAGAGGACGGTTTCCAAATACCATATCAGAGCGCACCCAAATCCCAACATGACCAAATGGTTATATACACAGGTCGTGAGGCAAATGATAACCTATGGATCTGGTGGCCCAGGACACTGCAGATTGGGGCGCAAAGGCAGTTAAGTGGTATCCAAAGGCAAGCTTGCCTAAGTATCACAGGGGCCATGAGAACTGCACGCCGACTGCAGCCCTGGAGGTATTACTGAGCCTGCCACCACTGCATATCTTCGTTCAGGGAAATGCAAGATCTGTAAGTCACAGATTATTACAGGGGCTTCCTCCGATAAGTCAAGGACACGGTAAGGTCTACAAAAAGCTATATGAAGAAATAAAGGTAGATCCAATACTGGGAATGCCAATGGATCAGTTTGCCCCACAATATAGTTTTAAAAATGAATACACAGTAATCATTCCAGAGAGAAAGAACTGGGAGACAGGGCCTCCTATAATAGCGAATCTCAACTGGTACACTGATGGCTCTAAAACAGACTCTGGAGTAGGAGCCGGAATATATGGGGTACAAGAGAAGATCACGATCTCTCTAAGCCTTGGGAAACATGCCACTGTCTTTCAGGCAGAGGTAATGGCGGTGCAATGCTGTCCAGAAGAGTTGATGAGACGGGAGGTAGATAGCCAAAGAATCGTCATCTACTCCGATAGCCAAGCAGCACTAAAAGCGATAAGCTCATATCGGACAACGTCAAATCTGGTGTGGGAGTGTCGCAAGGCCCTCAACAGACTAGGTAGTCATAATAGACTCAACCCTAGCCTGGGTGCCAGGCTATCAAGGAATTAAAGGCAATGAAAAGGCCGATGAATTAGCCAAGCAGGAAGCGGCTGAGGTCATGATAGGGCCAGAACCTTCCTGCAGAATTGCTAAATGCCTCACTAAGGAGAGCATCCACCAATGGATAAACAACCAGGCGTTGCGCTGGTGGCATGAAACTCCGGGGCAAAGGCTCGCTAAGCTATTCCTTAAAAGCCCTTCGGTCAGACTGTCACGCGACCTACTATGTCAAAGTCGAGAAACGACGAGGATGATGGTGGGAATGCTGACAGGGCATTGTAGACTAAGGAAGCATATGCACACAATTGGCCTAGCAGATGACAGCCTATGTAGATTATGCCAGGAAGAAGACGAAACCGCGGAGCACTTACTCTGTGAGTGCGAAGGCCTAGCAAGGATGCGGTTTCACCTATTCGGAGAAGAAAAACCGAGGGCAGAGAGCTACGCAAATGAGGCGGTATCCAGGCTAATAGGTATCGAGCTCTAAATATGGGGGAGGACCACAATAGATCTGCAAAGGTCGCAGTGGGATAGGACAAAGAGCCACTCCAATTCTAATCTAATTAATGCTTTCATTTGTGATACTCCAGCAAAGTCATTCATATTGGGCATTAAAAACCATACAGGATATTTTGGTTGTAATAGATGTATCCAAGAAGGGGATTTTATTCAAAATCGTTTAGTTTTACCAGAGGAAAATAGTACATTACGCACAGATTTGTCTTTCAGAAACCGTACTTAACCTGAACACCATCTTGTAACATCAGAACTAGAAAATCTAAATATACACATGATATCACAATTCCCCAATTTCCCACAATTGTTAACTTTTTGGATTCGAGGTACGTTAGATGTTAGAATTAAAAAAAAAATAATACCTGAAATGGTGGAAAAGTCAATTTCCCTTAAGGTACCAAAAGAATTTTGTAGGTCTCCAAGATCAAACCTGGAATTTGATCGATGGAAAGCTACAGAATTCAGATTCTATTGTATTCAGGTATGTACATTTTAAAAGATGCAGTGAATAAAAGGTTATTTCAACATTTCCTTTGTTTAAGCATTGCTGTTAGAATTTTATCAGACAAAGAACATGCAGTGTCAAAATTTATTTCATTATGCAAAATGTTAAAAAATTTGAATGTTACTATGGCCGTCACTTTATGTCATATAATGTTCATAATTTATTATTACATCTTTGTGATAATGTTCAAAAGTTTGGCACACTGGATATGTTCAGTGCTTTTAGGTATGAAAATTATTTGTATAAATTGAAATTGAAGCTAAAAGATACATCTAGACATCTTTGTCAAATAGTCAATAGAATCACTGAAGAAAATTTACTACTTTAACACAGCCCTCAAAATATGGGTTATCCATATGTTAAATTTAAGAATGGAGATGCTATGTCAGTTATATTCAGCACTTTTTGTATCAGTTTATCAGAGTTTAATAATTTATGTTTACTAGAAAATAATATTATATTTGCTGTTAACGAAATTTTGATAACATCTGAAAATATATTATTAAGAGGTGAACAGTTTTTGTCCAAACGTTCATATTTTCATTCCCCTTGTGATTGATTCTTCACAATTTGATATATACATAATATCCAAGAATGTAACTACTGAATTCTTAACATATCCTGTACAGAAAGTAAAAAGGAAATTGATTTCCATACCCTTGAAAGAAAACGAGTTGTTGGTAGTTCCACTGGTATTGTAAAGTTAAAAAGTATACATAATGACTCATCCATATGCAGTTGTATACTTTAAAGATGAAGAGTCTTATTCAGAGATTCCATCACACTGGATTTTACCTGATAAAACATGCTGGTGGCCAGAGTGTAAAAATGTAGCCTCATTAATTTTGAGAAAAGCAGTTCCAAATGGAAATGGCCAATGGAAAAAGTACAACATAGAGGTTGTAGGTTTTCATGGTAAGAATAATATCATATATATCAATCACATTTAATATTTAATTAGAAAAATGTATTACAGCTTCACTAGAAGCAGCTAGAAAAAAAGCTGTAGATTCAGATTGTAGTTCCGATTATGGTAATATGGGTAAAGGGTTAAGGATAAAAAAAAGGTCAATAAAGATACATAGTGATAATTCAGATGAAGATGATTACAGAGGTATGTTATTTTAATTGTTTTAAATACTTGTTATATAGGTTTGCAGCTTTTATTGGTTTATTTCAGAAAGAACTCCACCACCATCCCTGAAAACCAAAGTTCATAGAGAAACAACAGAAACTACTAAAATCAATATATTTGAAAACTCTGTCATGGAAAACACAAGTAAATACAATTTAATTTTTCAATACTCAAAACTTCTATATTTTCATTATATGTATTGATCAAAGTAGGCAATTAATAAATTGTTTGTTATGGGTACAACTTTGAATTTTAGCCACAATTTGTTTTTGTTTCTTGTAGGTAGAGAATCCAATGAATTAACTAGTAGTACATCTGAAAACATTCGGATTGATGGAGATGATACTCTAGTGGCTGATATTCTAAACCGTCAGACACTGGAACTGCTTGAAGGTACCAACTTTATATTTGCATCGCAATTTTATTAATTACATGAGTTTCAAAGATGAATGGTTTAGAGATTCTCAACTATATTTTATGGTAACTAACTTATGCACTATTTTTTTTTTTTTTAGAAAAAATTGATAAATTATCCATTATGATTAAAAAAGTCTTGATATATGTAAAAGGTATAGAAGACAGACTCTCAAAAGCCGAAACATTAGACAGAAATATAGATTATATTATATTGGGAAAGTTACCTTTGCAATCTACGCAAGGTATAATGGAACTAGAGGCAACTATATAAATGAAGATAAAGATTTAAGAGAGAGATTTGTATGTATTTTGATCATTTGTGGTATAAATGTTTTATTCTATTCATCTTTTTTAACAAATGTTTAACATTTTCAGATGAATTATTTAAAAAATATAGAAGGAAGAAACACGAAAGAAATGGTATCTAGAATTTTAACCAGACTACTAAAAAATTGTCTAGGTGTTCAGTGTTCATTGCTGGGAAAACGGAATCATTTTCGTTTTAAAGATTTAAAACTGATGGATGTGATAATAAGTAAGTATAACTTGAGCCATCAAAAACATTTGTAAATAATAGCTAATACACTTTATAACAAATTTTAACGACACTTAACTGGGGGTAGTGCTTGGGACTTGTAATTCAAGGATTGTGAGTTCGAATCTCACTCAATACAAAATCTTTTTCTAATTTTTTTCTGCCAGACCGTTCACTTCCCAAGTAACATTATGGTCATGTTCTACATACAGTCACCCAGTGCCTTATATTTTATAATTAGATTTGAAAGTAATAACATCCTATTTTTTTCTATTTTTTAGCTGCTGTTCGTCAGAATTTTAATACAAGCAGCGAAAGTGAGATCGAGCTCGCAGTTGGTGAATGGCTTAGACTAAGCAAACTGCGTTTGTCGAGGGAAAAATAACATTTTAATAGACATTATGGTTGTTGTTCATAAATTTAATAAATTAATGCGATATGGCTTTAGTATGTTTTACTACCCCCTACCCTACACCATACACTATGGTAATTGGGTTTTTGATAATATATATATATATATATATATATATATATATATATATATATATGTTTTACTACACTACATCCATTTTTCAGCAGCAGATATACCAAAGTTTTATAAAGTTAAGTTATATACAGTATCTGGCCATTTTAACATTTTTTAGTAGTTTTTTTCTGGTTATATCTGATTATAGTTTGGTTCATCCAGGAAATCTCAAAAAGGGTTCAAAATATTGAAATCTAAAATCCTATATGATCGTGCTTTATACAGGTGATGTTACTTATAAGTAACTTATGTCGCATTAGTGTTATATAATAAATATACACATATTTGTTTCATTTATGTAACATTATTATTTCATGAACATATACATATGTTACTTATAAGTAACCTAAAATGTGTATGTTACGTAACATTCATCTTCTGATATGCAACCTTGTTATGTATCTGAGTTAGGCGTTTCAAGTTACTTGTAGGTTACCTCTGTATAGTATAAGCTACATAACGTGATACCTAAAGATTTAAACTTTTTACATATCAGGTATGTTACAATGTTGACTGGGCATGTACAGTACTATTTTGTGTGGTAGTTTTTTTGGGCAAAATAGAAGTATTGGGTTCTATATTTTCCTTCTTCATTCCTGTAGATTGATCTAAAAATTGAATCATATTTTCAATGTTTGCTTTGGCAAATCCAGATACAAAATAATGAAATACATTTTATTTTATTTACCTTTTCCTCGTAACAGATCCATTTGTTTCTTCAAGTAACCTACATCTCCAGTTTCCACAAATTTTTTATTTATTTATTTACGGGTACAACCCAATTACAATTATATATTACAAAATATTATGATAGCTAAGTGTTAAGCAAAAAGCAGCAGTAAAAGGTAATACAGATAATGATAAAATAAAGAATAAAGAACATATGGACACAAAAATATATAAAAATATTAAAAAAAAAAAATTAAAATACCGTAACAAGACAACATGAAGAAATACTATCGTAACAAAATTTTTTTAATACATTGTCTGCAAACACTCTCCGATGCACCTAAAAATAAATCCAAATCTATTTTGTTCCCATTCAAAATTATTCTACTCAGTGGAGAGTGTTTACCGAAATTGCATCGATGAAATTTAATTGCAAAATTTTGAGAGATTCTAGTGAATCTAGAAGGAACATAAAAATTAATTAAATACAACAAATCACTACAATTTATTCTAGAATTCAACAATTTATGTAAAAACATAATAGGTAAGTAAGTAAGTAATCTTTATTTAGCTCCAAGCTAATTACAAATAACTAATTCTATTTATATACAATATACAAAAGAAAATAACTTAAAAGTAAAATGTCCCATCTCTAAGGAATAAACTCACATTTTTATTGAATATGTACACATTTTTACTGTTTTTAATATCAGTTGGTAGCGAATTGTTCGTCTAAGAGACAATTTTGGAAGGTTAAATGTGTTTCTAATTTCGGAATACGGGTCACGGGATCACTCAACGGCCTGTGCAATTTGAAACTTAAATGCCTAATGAACTTATTTTGAACTTTTTCAAGATTGGCAATATGGATTTCATATGTGGGTGACCAAACAACTGAGCAGTGTTCAAGCACAGATCTAACTAATGAAATATAAATTAGTCTGATAGAATTAATATCTTGCAAACATCTTGAAGTTCTAATAATGAAGCCTAACATTTTGAAAGCTTGGTTATTTATAAACTCAAAATGGTTTGTGAAATTTAATTTAGAATCTAGTTGTACACCTAGATCCCTTAAATTAGATACCGCTTTAAATTTGATATAGTTAACTAACTTTTTATTAATGTTCTGAAATTTAAAAACAGTAAATTCAACTTTTGTAATATACAATCAAATTTGGTAATTATTGTAGCAGAAACAAGTGATCTTGATTATTTATATACATATTTCCGTAATGTATTTTTTTGTACTGCTAAATATTTACAAATTGAAAATTCGTATTTTGAATGCTACTTCCTCTCTGGGATATGTTCCTTTCAGCTGTGCCGCTATTCTTGAAATTTCCTGAAATTTTTACTCCCCAGGGAAATGTTGACATTTCTATTCTCACAAAATTTCACTCGATTTCAAAAAGCAGTATTCTTGAAATCAGGGAATAGAAATAGGTGAGGGAAAAGGAAACAATGTTGACTAAGTTCTCAAAAATGTACTACCAATCAAAACGTACATAATTTTGTCAGTATAAGTTAACTGTGCTGTTTTTGCCATGAATTTCAACCAAATAAGAAGTTGTTTTCAACTTCAACCTAACTTTTTTTCCATGCTTTTTTGCTTCGCGGCATTTTTAGTTGTTTTTTGGTTTTTACCAAGAAGGCTAGATAGTTTTGTCGTTTGTCCATTAAAAAATGAGTATTCAAAAAAAAGTAACTAGTGAACAAAAGAATATTACGATAGGGTTTCTCAAAGAGAAACCCGAAATGTACATGAGGAGGTTTACTCCCCAATTTACAAAATCTCAATCATGGCATCATGCCAATGCAAAAGTTGGTTGAATTCATCCCTATTGCATTAATTTACCGAAAAACACTAAAACAAGTCTACAAAAACCAAGAATAAAATATCCTTATCTATGACAAAAAAGAAACCAATGATAAGTTTTGAGGTTAAATCTAAATATTTTCACATTATTTTAGCTTTTTCTGTCAGTCATGACCAATAGAATAAAATTCCCCTAGGGAGTAATAATTTCCCTCATTTTTCGATAGAAATTTTTCAAGAATACGGCATTTAAAATGTGAGGGAACCACGCACTCACTTCCCACTTTCGATCATTTCCCCTCTGAATTTCTATTCCCACAAATTCAAGAATAGCGGCCCAGATATCTAGTATAAAGTGATTAGATGTACTTACTGTATCTATTTTATGTATTTCCTGATATAATTTACAATCTGCATCTTTAAATAAATCTTGAATCCCCAATTTTTATTGTTTCACCTACTAACAAACAACAGAACCAAATACGCAAACAAGTTAAAAAATTTCAAATACAACTAACGGCTTTTTAACTGACAGTGTTGAAAACTGACAGGTTTTGACCTGCGCCAAAGCATGCGTTCCATGGAGACACAAAATTAAAATCCAGAGTGGAACACAGAAATAAACAATTTCTTATCTGCGGGATGTTAAAATCCAAGAAATTAATAACATCAGATAACATTTCTTCGAAGAAATCCATTTAAGAGGTATAATTAGGAATGCTCCAATGGATTATTTCTCTATGGTGTAAACATTGTATAAAAGGTGTAAGTTCACCATTTGACAAAATGAGCGGATGAATATAGATTCCATAGAACAATATAGCCCGTTCAGTATCACGATCAGTTGCACGTCACATCTGTCATAACTGGACTATGTTGCCAAGCCCTTGAAATAGTATGAGAATCTAGTATATGTCAAATCAAGTTTATCAAATATTCTTCTCTTTATTTGGCTATAGGTTAGGTTTAGTTATTGAAGGTTATTGTGTGCAAACAAACTTCGAGTTATTTCAGTTACATATAAAACTTTTATTTGTATTTTAACAGTAGGTACAGCACTAACTAAGAAATTCTTTTTTTTAAAACTGGAATTATTTCTAGCACTAAAAAGGTATGTATGAAATAGTTAACACTTTTATTTGTATGTTTATACCACACCCCAGATAGCACACAATGTTCCATGGACGTCCATTTAACGGTTGTATAATGTCCAGACGTCCACGGAATTTTTTTGGACGTCCATTGTAGGTATTTTTTTTAAGGTCCCCTGGACGTAAGTTTAAATACATCCAGTGGACATCCATTGAAGGTCCGTTAATATCCAAGTATCCATGTACATGATTTGGACGTTTACTGTACAAGCCGCTGATGGACCTCCAGTGGATTGTGAGATAAAGTGTTATAAAAAGAGAAATATCTTAAGGCAAAGGTATGTGATATAGGTAATGTTCTGCATTTCCACTTACTCATAAACTCATATAGGTATTTATATTACAATTTAAAACGTCGCTAAACTTTCATTCGTGTTTAAATTTCCCTCTCAATGGAGAAGCTTCTGTTCGTTCTACCACCACTTCCCACATAACCTATAACGTAACATGTGCGATCGGCTGTGGCCATTTTGTTATCTGTGTCTGTTCTGTTTACTTGTTCGTTGTCGGTATTCGGTATACGTTTAATTTATATAGAAAAAATTGTTTAACTAAATTTTAAACATAATTTCATATTGTTTAACAAGAGAAACAAAGTAAGTAATTTTTAAATGTATGTCCTATATTTGCATTGCTTTAATAGAATTGGCACTCGACAGTCGGTTTTGATTGTTATTACATCGTTTTATTGTTTTGTCCAACCAGATAACTCTGCTATAAGTTTGTAAATTATAAATGGATTTTTAGTACTTCCTTTGCTTGTTATTACTCATTTACAATTTCGTATTACTCGTAAGTCATGTACCCTATATATTAGATCAGTTTAAGTTCGGTGTAGAACATAATGTAATGAAATATGTATGCATATTTTTTATTCATAGGACCAGGCCATAATATTTTTGATAAAATATGGATTAAACCAATCAAGACAAGTTCACTCTACTAAATAAATTTGTATGTCTTTTTTAAACACTAGACTTTTTGTTTTACAGATTGATTATATTTATTAGTTAAATTACTTAACAAAAGAAGAGGGAAGAAGTTATCGTAATTACACTTTTCAGCATTTGCACCAGAAGTAATTATTTTATTTATTTTTGTTTTCAACTGAAATGCCTAAATATAAATTGAGACGAGCAATCTATAAAAATGCAAGAAAAAAAACATTACTTTCATTAAATGCAATAAGAGATTCTACATGTGAAATAGAAAGTTCAGATAATTATAATATACAATATTCACATAGAGTCAATACAGAAAACATAGAGGAAGGACTAGATTCTGATTTTGAAACTGATGATAATATTAGAGGATAGTGTTGAAGCTGTTCCAACATCATGGCTACCGGAAAGTAAGTGTTATTTGCCATCGTTACCAAAAAGAGAAACATTATTGGCCATCCAGTCTTGTCAGAGTCCTCAAAAAGATTGACAATTATATGCATTTGAGTCATTATTCAGGAACAATGTTTTTGGTAAGAATAATATATTGACAAAATATTAGCAAATTCCTACTAATTAACATTAACATTTTTAGGAAGTTTTAAAGAAGCAAGAAATAAATCATTCACAAAGTGTAGCTGGCAAAACAATAATTTAAAAAAAATGTATTCTTCATCTGAAGAAGAGGAAGAATTAGAGGAACCCTTACCAGAAGCACCCTCTTTGAAATCAACAAAAAATAAAGCATCATCTATCAGTGGGGGTAATTACATTCTTAGTATATAATTATTTATCCACATTATCATTTCTATAGTTGTATAAGTTAGCTTTTGTTAATTAATCAAATACACAATGCAGAATAAATTAGTTAACTAGATTAAAAATGAAGCAATTTAAATGAATTAGATTAACATAATTAATAGCACAATTATAACCAATGGACGTCCTTTGGACGTCCTACTGGGACATTCAGAACGTCCATAGGACGTTCAAATTTGGTACCGTGTACGTCCATAGGACGTCTCTGGGACGCACAAATGTCCCACTTGTGGACTAATTAGGGACGTCCTTTCAGGATGTCCCTAGTACGTCATTCAAGGACCTAAATCCTTGAGCAGCAAGAACATCTATTAGAAGGGCATTGGAGGTCCTTAACTATATGATCCGAACGTCCTTATGAATGCTACTGGACGTCCATCGATCGTCCCGATGGACGTCCATCGATAGACCCGAGGGATGTCCATCGAACGTCCCGATGGACGTCCATCGATAGACCCGAGGGATGTCCATCGAACGTCCTGACGGACTACCATCGATAGACCCGAGGGATGTCCATCGAACGTCCTGACGGACATACATCGATAGACCCGAGGGATGTCCATCGAACGTCCCGACGGAAGTCCATCAAACGTCCATTTTTGTCGACGAAAATATATATTTCACGTTCCCAATATCTATCAAATTTAATTCAAGGAAGTAGTTGTTTTCTGAAGGATGTTACAAAAATAACCCCAATTTTATCATGGATTTCTCCAATCTTTTCATTTAACATTTATTCTAGAATGTTCCCCTTTTCATGCAGGATATTTTTTTCCTAAAAAGAAAAAGAAATTGCGTTAAAATAAAATTTATTGCAACAAAAACAACAGATCTCTAAAACAAAATAATGTTAAAATTAATCTCAATCTCTGAATGAAATATTTCATTATAAAAAGACATTCACTGTTTAATAGCTCTCTTTTCTTCGGCTACGGCCCTTTCAGCTGCTCTCCTTAAAAAATTTTTTATGCCATCTTCCATTCTTTTATGGATGATGAGGAAGTTTTTACATTTTGTTGACCTGATCCTGCAACATATAGTTTTTTTTAGTTCTACAGTTGAATGCCAAAACAAACAATAAATTAATATATATTCCTATTTTATATTCAAATAAAACTATGTATAGTTTTTTTTATTGAAACTTTCCTTGAAATTCAACAACTGAAAAATGAAAAAGAGTGGCACATACTTAATGGAACAAATAGATCAGTTACTGGTACATTTTTTAAATTCAGGGCTTGAGAATACCTTTTAACTATTCTATTTCTATGGCGTTTTGATATGTTCAGTTTTCTTTTGTTATTCATACTATTATATAATTAAATCAATTGAAAATTAAAGTAGAATGAAATTATACACTATAATTCACAAAATCGTAATCACTTATAACAACTAACCTAACCTTACTTTTAACAAAATGATATAAAACATGTACAAACCTTCGAACGTGAACTATTTCATCATCCAGCATCCAAGAGAGTTGGATCACTGCACAATTTTCACAAAGTTACAAATATTACTGCAAAATGCTGCAATAAATAATATTGGGGGCACGATATACTCAACGTACATACCTTTATAACACTCAATTGGCGGTTGGCGATGGCGCGATACGACACGTCAGCGATAGTAAAAACAGCATTGCCAACCGAACTTTCAGGAAATCCTAAGTACCAACCCAAAACAAATCTCACAATCTATTATATAATCTGTTATAATTTTTTTATGTATCAACATATATTAATTGAAAATGTATAATAGTGCAGAAACTGACAAATAATGTTACATATATAATTGTTGACGATTTCATTGGAATTACATTCGGAATCGTTGGTGAAAACATGATCACCACAAAACAACCCTAAGCAGCGCCACAGTTGAGTAAGATAAGATAAGATATATTTGGTTGTTACAGCTTTCCTCCCGAGGGTTAACTGTGTAAGATTTGTCTAGCCTTTATGGAGATAAAATTGCAGGGATCAAAGCAGTAAAAGAAATATGAATAACTCATAGAACCAAACCTAACGCTTAAGCTATTTTTTTCAGTGTTTTTTCTTTCAGAATATGTTTTTCTACTCCCATTCGTTTATTCGACATTTCCTACTTGTTCCTATAAGGGACATTCCATGGACGTCCTCCCTTGGGAAGTATACAAAATGTTTCATTTGGGACGTCTATAGGATGTTGTTCTTAGGCTTTTTTTCAAATCTATTATTTGGGACGTGTTATGAACATCCTCAATGGGACATCATATGAGATGTACCAATTGGGACGTCCATAGGAGGTTGTTATTGGGACTTTTAAAAATATATACTATTCGGGACATGCCATGAACATCCTCGCAGAGACAGCATATGAGATGTACCAATAGGGACGTCCATAGGATGTTGTTATTAGGACTTTTTTTAAATGTACTATTCGGGATATGCCATGAACATCCTCAAGGGGACCTCATATGAGAAGTACCAATTAGGACGTCCATAGGATGCTGCTATTAGGACTTTGAAAAATATGTACTATTGCAGGCATTCCATGGACGTCTTCACTGGGACATTATATGAGATGTACCGATTAGGACGTCCTATGTACATCTCTGACGAGACATTCTCTTTTGAATCTCCCTCGGGACATCCATAGGAAGTCCATAGGAATGACATTCGTGGAAATGATGAAAAGTGTACTGGATGGGACGTCCTATGGACAACGATTTCAGGTCCTGGACGTTCGGCCATGAATAGTACCAAATAGGGACGTCCCTAGTACAATGTGTGCTATTAGGGTAATAAGGGTATTATACAACATGCAATACAATTATTTCCAGGATATCAGTTGACACCTACATCAAGGAATTCGGTACAAGAGATAGTGGTAAATTCAGGGAGTTCCAACATTGTACGATTAGATAATCATATTAAATCCGTAACTCCTACTGGTGAGTTCTTATAACCATCTATTATCAAGTGAATAATTTTATAATTATGGTTTTTTAGGTAATGATGCAATTGACATAAACCTAATATTAGAACACCTAACAAAAATTTTGAAAAAGTAAAACCTGTTGCAAGGAATGCTGTCAGATGTGATGTCTGAAATGGATTTGCTGAAAAAGCAATCGAGCAGGAGTTCTATTCGCAATGAAGAAACAAGTCATTCAATATTTACCGAAGTTGAGTACTTGCCAATTAACAATCAAGAGGATTTAGACAAATTTGAACAATTTTTGAATGATGCAAATATGAACAGAACGGTATTAATAATGTTTCAGCTTTTCATATTAAATTACTTATAATCATTTTAAAAATCTGTATTTATTTTCGTTATTTTTCTAGGCCATGGAATTGTCAAAAATTGGTGGAACTACAATTTATGAATTTGTATTCCAAAATGGGGTAAAATTAATTTCAAATAAATTTGCTGGAGCGGAGTACAGCTTTTTGGGGAGAAAGGCAAAGAAGAGTTTTCGAGATTTAAAATTGGACAGTTGATTATGAGTAAGTGTTTTTTACTTAAGAAGTTGTATACTTATGCACTACTTACAAGTAGGTCTTTAATTATTTAGTGTGTTAAAATGACTTAAATTTCTAAAATATTTATAATGACTACTCAATGTTTGTATCATTTCTAGTATTAAACCTTTAGTGAAATATTAAGTATCATATACTCAAGATATTCAAGACAATTATTGTTGTGTACAAGAACCTGAAATATGTATATAACATTTTTGTTTTTTAACTGATAAAATTTATGTTGCTCAATTTTGTATTGCATTTGAACTTTTAGTACTTCATTGGTTCTTATATCAATATTCTCTTTTCATTCCTATTTTTGATTACCAACAAATCCCAATCAAGTTAAGAGGGCCCTCCGCGCAGGTGTATAAACCTTAAAACTTACACAAAACTTGTTACTTATCTAGTAATTTTTTGGTTCAAAATATTTACGATAGATGTCGCTAGTAGTACCGAATCGGCTTTTATTTATGCAACTTATTTTCTCTCTCTCTCTTTTTGTCTTTCCACTCTTGACCGTATAGGTATAAAGTATTATATTTATCTGAGCTCTTCACGATTCAAACAAACTTCTCTCCGGATCAGCTGTTTCGATGTTTTGGTTTCAAACAAACACAATTTCTGCCAGCAAATATTTTTATTTTCAATCGCAATAGGTAAATTATGATTTCATTTATTTGCTATTTTTACTCAACAGCTAGTAGGTATGTTTATTTTACCTATAGGTATTCTCGTTACTTCTTTAATTTTTTTCTGTACTTTTATAGGTTAATTTTGAAATTAAAATAATATTCCAATCATTATCGTCTTTTCTCTATATTTTCAAGTTTTATAGGTATATCGAGATTTATAATATCCATTTATTGAAAAGTAGGTAAGTATAAGGTACCTAATGATAAAATACAAAGCAAACCAAGGCGACCTAACAAAAATCCATTGGAATTATCTGAATGAAAAAACACTGCAAAAAGCTAATCTTGTGAATATTTTCACGTGATAGGTTACCTATAGATATAATATATACAACATAACTTACAACCCATTATTAATTATTACGGACCATTTTTCATTTTTTTAAAATAAATTATTGTATACGAAATAAACTAGGTAGGTATAATATATACATTAGATATCAAAATTTAAATTAGATGTGATTTTTGCTCAAGAGTCTCAAGTAGGTAGGTAGGTACATTTATTTTGGACAATTTCAAAAATTATAAAGAAAAGATGTTTAGAATTAAAAATAACTTCCAAATATTTAACACATTGTTTTACATCAAAAATGTTTTTATTTCACAGAAAATATCGAAAAAATTATTTTTTTGATCTAAATAAACAATATTGAATACCTATATTTGAAAGTTATTTTTAATTCTAAAAATCTTTTCGTTTTTAAAAGATTACTTATTTTAAAATATATTTATACAAAAAGGAACTGAATTTGACCGAGCTTTTCGCTAAAACATTTTAGAAACTTCAGTTTTTTTACCCATTTTACGGACCTATCCTCATTTCAAAAATATTTGAAGCCACATAACTTTGTACCTACCTACTGATAAGATAAGAAAACAGATTGAAGGGAAACATAAATAAAGCTCAGATATTTCAACTCTACCAAGTCGAAGAAGCGCTATTGCCATTTCTAGAGTAGGTAGACGAAATTAATTTTTTAGTCTTCCTTTGTTTTACAATATTTTTCTAATCAACAACTAACACTATTACTACTTCATCCTTTAATAATTATTATTTGGGTTCTTATTTTCTTTCATTGTTTTAAATGCTTATATAATCAATTAATTTGCAAGGTAATTTCGACTAGGTATATTGACAAGACAAAGTTACCTACAAAACATTTATGCTTCGAAATTTTTTAAAATGTAATGTTACCTACCTCATTCATTAATTTTATTCAACAATTATTATTACCTATGGCAAGCTAAAAACTAGATAACCATCCTCATCTCTTTTTATCGTCGTAATGGAGAGGATTATTAAATTGTATCTAAGGATTTCTGGGGATAATTTTTACATTTGGCATCGAAGCTTTAAAATCCAAAAGAGCCAAGTAAAATCGTAAAATACAGAATGCTGCATTCACAACCGATGTTGCCATGTTATACGAAAATCCTCAAACAAGGAGAAATTTTTTTTAACAAGAAAATCTATGCACGTCATAAAAGATATTAGGTATATTTTTGGGAACTTGCAATATCTATATAGTGACCATTTGACCTGTATGTTAGGTTTCTTATGTTTTCAAAATTCGATATTCGACTTCGTACCTAGAGTGTATTAGTCATAAGGCAAATTGTGATTAATTTTTGGGTTTCCAAAATAGAAATATATCAGGTAAGTATGTGCTTATATTTTGTTATTGTTTCATTTCAGATAATTGTAGGTTTTTCATTATTATTTTCTCGTTACAATATCTAGGTAAGTAAATTCAACATTATTTTTATAGTTGTGGCAACTATGTAAATTCTAAACATTTACGTTTTATTGTGCAAAAAACGAACAAATTCGACTGGGTAGGGGTAGCGTGTGTTTTTAGATCCAGGGGCAATCGGCGGGCAATTGAATATAACCAGAATATAACCAAAGAATACACCAAAATAACTAATAGTCACAACACAACGGGGTTGTGTTGTGATAATAGTAGCAGATGTTACTTTGTTGTGTATATCTGCGATAATATAGATCTATATATAGAAGAAATTGAGATAGATAGAAAAATATGGGCCGAAAAAATGCGTCTGAAACTGAAGCAATTCTATACAGAATGTATAGCTCCTGAAATAATCAGAAATCAAATAGGAAAAGGACAGAAATGCATTGACCTCCCTTATATCAAGCAAGCAATATCAGAATATGAGAAAAACAAGTCTGGCAAAACAGAATCCAGATAATTAGGGCAAAGATATGGATGCCGATACTAATGCGTAAGTAAAAACACTAACAAGACATTTTAAAATGAAGCCTGATGTAACTGCCAGCACAGGTCCAAATAATATTCCATATAGCAGTGTTCGCTATAACTATTCAGTGAGTAAAAAAATGTCAACACCTATTTAGAAGAAACATCTAATCTTTATATTTCATTTACAGTTCTGATTATGTAATTAAAACGAAGCCTGATGTAACTGCCCGCACAGGTCCAAATAATATTCCATATAGCAGTGTTCGCTATACCTATTCAGTAAGTAAAAAAATGTCAACACCTATTTAGAAGAAACATCTAATCTTTATATTTCATTTACAGTTCTGATTATGTAATTAAAAAACGAAGCCTGATGTAACTGCCCGCACAGGTCCAAATAATAGCAGTGTTCGCTATACCTATTCAGTCAGTAGAAAAATGTCAACACCTATTTAGAAGAAGCATCTAATCTTTATATTTCATTTACAGTTCTGATTATGTAATTAAAATGAAGCCTGATGTAACTGCCTGCACAGGTCCAAATAATATTCAATATACCTAGCAGTGTTCGCTATAACCATTCAGTAAGTAAAAAAATGTCAACACCTATTTAGAAGAAACATCTAATTTTTTATTTCATTTACAGTTCTGATAAAATGGATTGTTTAAAACTTTTGCTGAAATGAATTTGAAATAATTTTGTTAGTAAAAATATTTATTTAGAGTATTTAGAATTAAATTGTTTTTTTTTCAGTCTTTATAACTATATGGATCAATACTTCAGTATGTCGATGGGTGTCACCACCCCTTTGTGAGTGTAGAATCATAAAAAATGGATAATTTTATAAACTTTTAATTTTCGTTTTGTTCTGAGGAGAAATGGTAGAGAAAAATGGAAGATGAACTTCAGTTGCTATGTACTGATAAATATGAAGACAAATACATTAAACATAATGTAATAATAATTTTATTTATTTTTATAGAATATTTTTGATTTGTTTCTTTTCAACAAAAACATACATACACCTATTTTTGCTGTGATTTTTTTTGAATAATTAATAAGGATCATTGAAAAAGCAGACATGTCTGTTTATTGCTATAATAAACATTTTTATAGTTTACCTAATTAATTAGCATTTCTTTCTGTATTATAATTAATATAAAAACTGCCTACTTACTCTATATTACAAATTTGTAATACTACAATTAAACAAAAAGATTGTCTAAATAATTTGTTTTTGTTTTCAATAAAAGAAGACATTTTTGGTATAATTTACTTGAATAATTAGGATTAAGAAGAGTCGATGGAAAACAGGCATGTCCGTTCATTACAAACTGGAGGAAAACTGCAAAAAGTATTTATAATAACATTTCGATACATCACCTGGAAAAATTGAAGATCAAAAATATATAACATTTTTATTCCTGTGTTTCGAAAATAAAAGATTACAACAGTATAGAATAGAATACGAAATGTCTATTTTGGTCAATTAGTAGAATGCATTTATTACTATCAACAATGTAGTTTTTCTCACTAACTCGGGTGGCCAATGTATGTATTATTAGTGTTCCCCAGTAACCGTAAAGTTGTAACCTTTACCCAAGGGGTCAATTATTACTAGTGATTTTAAACGAAAACGCAGGGGAACAAAATTGTCAATAACTACAAGTTATTACTAAAATACACAGTATACCGAATTGAACTATCAGCATAATATTGTATCCCATGTATTTAAAGGCACGGAAAATATGCATTTACCTATTTTTTTTTCCAATACTGTAGTGGAGAAAACAAATAATCGCTGCTTATATAAGGCGTTATCGCCGATGGTTGCCCAGGCTAAATAAAAGTATACTTGAAGCGATTAAACTATGTCTGGAGGAAAATAATTGAGAACTATACCTCAGGGAATAAATAACATAGGGTTCTTTGTATTATAGTTTCCTTGGTCATATGGTTATGTCAAATCCGTGAATAGACGCCACCGAGTTTTTAGAAGCTATTATGCTGAAGGCGATCGTAAAAGAAATGTTATACAAGTAACCAAAATGGCGGAAAAATATATATATTTACAAATGACGTATAAATAAATAGTCCAACTAGTACAGGCCAATCTTTTATTGCTAAATAAGATAATCGGCAATACGACGCTCCTGTTACAAGTAAATACAAGAAATATATATCAAAGACAAATCAAAATTGAGTCAAAATTAAATCAAAAATCAGTCGAAATATGTCACAAATATTTGTTATCCAAAAGAAAATATCGTAGGTATAAAACAAAAGAATAATCGTTTAGTAGGTGATAGAGGTGTAGTCAAGTATGATCATACCAGCTTTACATGTACCATAAACCTACCTATAAATGCCAAAAGCCGAATAATAATCTACATCATAATACTACCGCAATTATAAAGGCTTTGAATTAAAATTGCAATCCAAATCAAGACAATTTTACAACCGTCCAAATTGAAATTATTTGGTATAACTAATAATCACTTAAACTCGTGTTTGAAACTGAGAATCTTAAAACGATAATAAAACGTAAAATCAAGTTCTTTTTTTTGTACTTAGCTTCCACGAATTTGGAGGTCCAGCCACCATCCACAAGGTCACTCTCGGGAGTAGAAAACTGGTAAATTTCCAGGCATCGTCTCGGCTGGGAAGATTCTCTGATGTCGTAAAACAGGTCGAACCAGGTGTGAAATCTGGGACGAAATCCAATCCAGACAACCAAAAGGGTCCCAAATTAAAACCCCAACAGTAGAAGGAAGAGTAAAGCGTAGAAATAAGGACACAACAGAAAAACCCTACAATAAGGAGAGAGAAAAAAAAAATCAATCTCACCATCTAGAGAGTTTTAGTTTTGTAAAAACTAAAAATATCTTACCTCAATTTATCAATGAGGGTTCGCAAAATTCCCATGTCCAGCCCTGTGAAACCATCAATGGACAACCTCCACCAATAGGCTCACAAAATGGTGGATTCTGGCAGGTTTTGAAAGGAGGTTGATTCGATCTTAATGAATCGTGGATCCGGTGTGAAATAATCCCTCAACGGCGGAAAAAAACGACTTCCAAACAAACTACCCAAAATAGTCGGATTTTCAAGCAACTTATGCGAATTTATATCCCCTAATTAGGGTAACTAATCGAAAATTTAACTAATAAAATAACTCGCACTAAGCACCGAACCTTTCGTTCTCCAAAACTGTATCACCTTCTCCCCGTTGCCATGGAAAAGATGGCTTCAAAACAGTCATACCACAATATCCAATAATATAAAATTCGAAATATCCAAAAATCCGTTAATAAAAACAATTAAAATCTAGCTATTAAATTATTCCAGTTGGTAACCTGTAGTTGTCGAGCACAATGGGGAAACAAAAGAAGTACGTCCAAATTTCCTAAATTCTCCTACCTTATCGATACTACAGCATTATACATATATGCTGTGAACAAGAAACACCGTTCTCGTAGCGAAACAATTTCATTAGATTCGTAGATTAATACCAGCCACTCGGAGAAGACACGAGTTCTACCGATAACCGAAGCATTTGTAAATTTATTAGTTATACAGAGTGTCCAAAATATTAATTTTAAGTCAACTGGTGAATGCATATTACGAAAAGATTTTATTTGAAAGTCAGACCATAACAGTATGCTGATGAAGTCTATGGTTGTGTACAGGTCCCCGGAGGAACCAAAAGGCCCCGATATGGGGATCAATAAATATAGGGCACTTTTTTGTGGGATCACTAGCAGTAGCTAAAAATATTTGTGGTTTATTTCACACCTATAGGCACTAAACACGTTACTTGTGATGGAGCACATGTGGAGTAAATATAAAGAGCATTTACGAAGCACAAATTTACTTTTTCAGCATGAAGATTATTTTATTATAACCACTTACAAATACTGACAAGCTATGCTATAAACAATAATAAATAATTTGAAATATTTTTATGGACACAAAACCGTCATCATCTGTCATTGAAGTTCCATACAGCGCCATCCATCAAGACGGTGGAACGTCTGAACTAATGTTCGTTTCCAAAATTTTGTATGCAACAAATCTCAAAAAATACAATGATTTGAGATTTCATATTTTCAGAATCGAATTCTCTAGGCTTTCTTTTGGGGATCAGATCTTGGCGTTCAAATTGGTGACCACAAATTGTCAAAACTGTCAAAAACATACCATCACACAATGGCTAATATCTTTTTTAAAACAATATAAAACTTAACCAAAATACCTGATACCCAAGACAAAGGTCCAAGTTATATTGTGTTAAAATTTCAACACTTAATTTTACTGCGTTCTTTAGATTTGTTGTTTACAAAATGACCAAAATTTTGTTGCAAGTCAGGGGTGCCAACTGTTTTGAGCTGTCTAATTTAGGAGCGCGCTCTTAATTAGTTTTGCATTTTAACAATTTAACAGCCTGTAGAGAAAGTACCTCCTGTGGACAAACACAAAACATCCATTGGATGTACATAAAACCTCCAGTGGACGTACATAAAACCTCCAGTGGACGTTCATAAAACCTCCAGTGGACGTACATAAAACCTCCAGTGGACGTACATGAAACGTTAATGTTAGTACCGCCAACACGTCCACTGGACGTTTTTTGTGTACGTTTTATGAACGTCCAACTTTGTGAACTCGGGACGTCCAGTGTACGTTCCCTTGACGTCCATTGCACTTCATGTGGACGTCCACTTTTTTTTTTTTTTTTTTTTCGGGCCGAGATGGGAAACTCATGTTCGAATGGGTCCAGGACCCAAACAGTGTTGGACTCATCCCCAAGGAGATGCCTACCAACCAAACCCACCTCAAACTCGCCGTTACCCCCGCCTCGGAATCACTACCCTAGCATACTTCGAGACGGGCGGCGGTCCCTCGCACACTCTCCGCTCACAACGTCGTCTTCTCCCTAACTTCCATTCCTACCTCTCATGCCATATCGAGTCGTTCTCTCCCCCTGACCATGCTCTCTACTACGCCACTTACCTCCATCCATTCCTCCTCCCCCCTCAACATTATCTCCACCATATTCTCCCAATACACCGCCTCCCCTAATTTCCTCTCCAACTTCTTCAGCACTTCCTCGTTCCTCCAGCATCTGAACACATGCCCCACATCATCCTCCACTCCACACCTCTCGCACACTCCAGTCTCTCTTTTTCCAATCTTGTGGAGGTACCCTACTCTCGACCCATGTCCAGTGAACACCTGTGTCAAGAAGTAGTTCACCTCCCCGAATTTCCGATCCATCCAATCTCTCCTATTCCCAATCGCTCCTTTTAGCGCGCCGTCATACTCCTCCCACCTTCTCTCCATTTCCTCCTCCATCCATTCTTGTACTTCCTCTCTGGTCGCACCCCTCCAGCGTTTATTCCTGGCTCTAGCCATCACGTCCAATGGGTAGCTCCTTGCCAGCACCGCTGCTGCCAGTTCACCCACTGTCCTGTACCCCTGCACTACCCTTAGCAATATACCTCTCTGCACCCGCAGGAGTGGCCTAACCCTCGCGTTCACTCCCGCTCTTTCACCCCACACCTCCGCACCGTACAGCAAACTCTGCTCTACCGTCCTACCAATGATCCTCCTCTTCCACTCTCCCGGCCCCTTCACATTACTCATCAATCTCCCCAGCCATGCTGCCCTCACTTTCCCCTTCTCTGCCGCCTTCAACATGTGTGTTCGGAAGGATAACTGACTATCCAACCACACCCCTAGGTATTTCACACACTCCTCCATGCGAATTCTCCTTCCCTTCACCATCACCCCCACTTCCCTTGTCTTGCTCCGTCCCTTCACTAGCAACCCCACCGTCTTATCTTCCGCCACTTCTAGTCCGCACCGCTCTATCTTCTCCACAATCTTCCTACACATTCTCTCCGCCTTTCTTTCTATCTCCGCCTCTCCTTTTGCCGTACATACCAGACACACATCGTCCGCATACACCGTAATCTCACATCCCTCTTCACATACTATCCCACAAACCTCATCAAACACACACTTCCATAGCGTCGGTCCAAGAACCGAGCCCTGGGGCACTCCAGCCTCCGTATCATACCTCCTCCCTCTAGTGTCTACCCTCCCCCACTCTTAGCCTCAGCAACGCGCTCAACACTGCCCGTTTGCTGACACTGTTGAACGCGTTTCCGACGTCGAAGAACACGAGTAGGGCCAATTTCTTGTTCCTCCAGCTGCCCTCCCTAGCCCTTTCAACCAAGCACATCACCCTGCCCAGCGCCGAGATGCATGATTTTCCCTTCGCAAATCCGTGCTGGTTTTCCCTAAAACCCCCATTCCTACCAACTTCCTCTTCAATCCTATCCTTTATTATCCCCTCCATCAATTTACCCATACCACACAGCAGACTGATGGGCCTGTAGTCCCCCGCCCTCTTCCCCTCTCTACCCGCCTTCTTAAGTAATATCACCCTAGCCACCTTCCATCCTTCTGGAAACTCTTCCTTCCTTAGCACCCTGTTGAAAAGCTCGCAGAAGTACTCCCCATTGTCATCCAACATCCTCTTCAACATATCACCCCTCAGGCCATCTATTCCCGGGGCTTTCCTTACTTTAATGTTCCTTCCCCTCTCTTGTACTTCCCACTTCTCCACCGGCCTTATCCTCCTCATTTTTCCTACCCCCCTAGTATCCTGGACTTCTCGAATCCTGCCTCCAACTCCTTCTCCAATCCTGCCTCCAACTCCTTCTCCCCCTGTGAACAATCTGCCTATAACCTCCTTCTCCCAATCTTCCTCTAGCACCTCGCTCCTATTTCCACCCATCCTCTTCACCGCTATCTCATATGCCTTTCCCCATGGATTGTTTTCCAGGTCCCCCAGTAACTCTTCCCACTTTCCTCTTTTTTCCCTCTCCACCCTTCGCTCCAGTTCCTTCTTCTTCTCTTTGTATCCCCCTTTTCCCTCTATCCTACCTCTTGCCCTCAGCATCCGTCTTCGTTCTTCCTTACACTCCCTCCACAGCTCCTCTATTTCCTCATTCCACCAGTAATTAGCCCTTCGCTCACGCCTATTGCCCCTTTTTCCCTCTCTTTTACAGCCCTGTATCACATCGTACAATTCATCTACATCATGTCCAAGTCCCCTTTCTATCTCCTCTCTTACTTTCTTCCTCATACTCTCTGCCTCGGCCTTCGTCCACCTCCATCCCCACTCTCCCGATAAATCCCTTCTCCCCTTCCTTATATCCGTCTCCACATACCTATGTAAGCTCAAGCTTTCCTCATCCTCCAGCACCTTCCAACTACTCACTTTTTCCCCCAGCCATTCATCACATGCTGTTATATCAATGAATGACGAACCCCCGTCACCCATCACGAAGGTGGGCAGTAGTCCGTGTCATTCAGCACCGCCAGCCCGTTGGATGTCAACACTTCCTCCAGGATCTCCCCTCTCCTATCCGTTTTCTTCCCCCTCCATGCAGTATTTTTAGCATTGAAGTCCCCTGTCACCATTCTCCTAATTATCCTCCTTTTCCCTTTTGACACCCTCAGATCGTCCTCCAATCCTGTGATGCTCCTCTCATATTCTTCCAGGCATCCTTGTTTTCCCACATATCTAGCATTCACCTCAGATCCACACACCACATCCACTTCCCTCCTAAAAATCACTTGATCCAATATATCATGCGCTATCCTGCATTTCCCTAAATTTATCTGCAGCACCCTCCATCCATCCCCTACATTCCTTCTTCCCGCGCCCTGCCCTCCCCTTCCTCCCATTGGTCCAGACTCGTCACCTCTGAGGGGTCCAGAGGGTATGTGGACGTCCACTGGACATTTAAATGTACACGTGTAGACTTCCATTGTAAGTTCATTGGACGAATTTGTGCTATCTGGGAAAGTAAGCCCGGTTTCCACTTCGGATTCTTTCTTTGATGGCGGCGCTAGTTCTTCCTTCGTTGTTAACTCTCCAACATCTACCGCATGTGAAAGTATTGCTAATAAAACGATTGATCAAATGAGACCTTTCAATTCAATAAAAACTATTAAATTAATTCTTTGTAGTTTTTATAAAACTTTGTGATATACACTACATTTGTTTTATTTTCATAAGTATATTATATCTAAATTTAAGTACCTAGTATATCATCGATTTCTTTATAGTTATGACATTACCGAATTTATCTGGCTCAAACAAATTTATACCGTAGGAGTAGAAAATGAATCATTAAAATCTATCATCTGACACTGATAGGGAAAATCCACCTCCGAATGTTGCAGAATAGGTTAGATAACTTATTACTTGATATCAGCGCCGGATTAAGACTCTGAGGGGCATGGGGCTAAATCTCGAAAAGGCCCTCTTATGGGCTGAGAGAAGTAGGATTTTCGGGAAAACAGAAGAATAATTTAGGTACACTTTTCAGGATTATGGCAACCATGGACTTATTACAAGTCTATGATGGCAACAATTACAATAGATATTCTTTGTGATTCTTTTGTATAACGCTCATTCAAAAATATTTTTCCAAAGGGCCCTTAGGCCCGGGGAGCTATAGCCTCAGCAAGCCCCCTCTCTTAATCCGGCGCTGCTTGATATACCTATCAAAGGCCAAGTACGAAAAGAAAAATTGAAATTGGTCGAAAAATTGAAATTGGTCGAAAAAAACAAGATTAACTCATTTTCAGAAAATATAGGTTGCAGAAAAAGTATTGTATACAATACGTGCACAAAGCTACTTTTCTCACTTGCTTGATTTGCGCAATTGCTGAACAATCTCTACTATTCTCAGGTATCTTGTCTGTATACGTAATAGACGATTATAGGATGTATAGCTACAGCGAAAATTACTGGAGTAGATCAAGCAGCCCAATTTACTTTAATTAATCCCTATCACAACCATCCAATTGAAGAAAATCAATTTGAAGTGAGAGAGTTTAAAAAGCAATTTAAGGAAGCTTGTATTAGGGAAAGAGGCAATCTGGAAAATATATATGAAAGTGCGTTGCCACAAGGTAAGAAATTACAATGTATAAGTAGGTACAATATAATTAACATCCATAAAAACTAGTGACATTGTTAAATAATTGTAATAAATCTATGTTATTTTCGTATTACTTACTCTCATTATAAAAATGCAAGTCTGTACCATACAACTCTGGCACCGAATTATGGAACACCCTGTAACATTGTAACTCATTTTGGTATCTGAAGGTTGAGCTGTCTACAATTTCTATAATGAACTTTTTTTATATACAGAGGGTAGCTGTTAAAGATGGAACTAAAGCTATAGTGCTTAAACGGTTCAATATACAAAACCCAAAATTTCAGAATTTCAACTAAATGTATTTGCGCATATTTTAACCCAAACATTATTTTTTTCATAATTACAAAATTTTAAGCATGGCCACCATATTGATTTTTTTAAATAGCAACATAGGTCATGTAATATACCATTTGAAAGGGTTTAACACCCTGATTACAAAAATGTCACAAATGGGGTCTAAACACAACAGAAAGGAAATTATAAACATTTTTGTGAACTTAAGCCATTTTATTGAAGCAATATAATTTAATGTTATCCCTATTACATGTATTTTACATTTTTATCAAAACGATAATTTATAAACAAAATAAATTTATAATTAAAATAAACATTACCTAACTTTTTAACGAATAAATTGTTCAAATTGTTGTCCGTTCACTTCTTGGCAATAATTTAGACGATTTCGAACTTCGTTTATAGAGTTACGTAAATACACTTGTGGAATAGCGGCTATTTCATCAGCAATGCGAGCTTTTAATTCATCTACATCTGCAGGTCTGTTTACATAAACCTTATTTTCTAAATATCAGCAAAGGGAAAAATCTAACGGGTTTAAGTCTGGGCTTCTAGCAGGCCATTCAATACTTCCTCATCTCCCTATCCAGCGTCCTGGGAAAATTTGGTTCAAACAGTTTCTAACTATACGTGCATAATGCGCTGGTGAAACCAAACATTTTCTGCTATAACATTTGGATTATTGACACTTGGAAAGAGCTGTAATAACCTTGGAATAATGTTATTCTGTAGCAACTGGAGATATTTATCAGAATTGAGATTGCCGTCAATGAAAAAAGGTCCAATAATATAATCCCCTATTATTCCACACCATACGTTGACTTTTTGGGGATACTGGGTATGTATCCAATGCGGATTTTCATCGGAATAATATCTACAATTATGTCGATTGACAGAACCATTTAAAGTGAAATTAGATTCATCGGAAAATAAAATGCAATTTAAAAAATTGTTATTTACATCAATAGCTTCCGTCATTTCTTCACAAAATTAAAGACATCTGTCAAAATCATCCGCTAACAATTCTTGTAATAATATTATTTTGTAAGGATGATACTTATGTGTTTTTAGTATTTTTTGAATTGAAAATCTTGACATACCGTGATCTGAAGCAAGCTGCTGTGCAGAAGTTTTAGGTTGCTCAATTACATTCATGAGTACTGCTAAAGAATTTTCTTCATTTGTCACAGTTATTGGTCGACCTGGTACGTATTATACGATTTTTGACACTTCCTGTATGTCTGTACCTTTGAAAAGTTTTGGTAACAATTGATTTACAAATGGGATTACGATTATGATTTACTCCATTGAACAAATTGGCTACCTCTTCGAGCGTGCGTTTTCTTTCTCCGTACCCAACCATCATGAAAATTTCAATTCTTTCCTTTTCGGTTAATTGATTCATTATTACTAATCACTTTGAAATAATTCAATTTAACAAATTATTTTACTATTCAACACTGTCTCTTGCAACTTAATCAACAATGAATGTTATTGTTATAATATTTGACGTCTTGTGTCAAATGGATAGCCTCCTACGCTCCCTATTAATAATATCCTATCTGTTGTTTTTAGACCCCATGTGTGATACATTTTTGTAATCAGGGTGTTAAACCCTTTCAAATGGTATATCACATGACCTATGTTGCTATTTAGAAAAATCAAGATGGCGGCCATGCTTAAAATTTTGTGATTATAAGAAAAATTATTTTTGGGCTTAAATATGCGCAAATATATTTAGTTGAAATTCTGAAATTTTGGGTTTTGTATGTTGAACCGTTTAAGCACTATAGGTTTGATTCCATCTTTAATAGCTACTCTGTATATAATGATAACAGACCTACTGAGCTTTATTAGTCCAATCAATCACCCTGTATATAAATACTTTACTGCAAATTAAATAACACTATCCTCTTATCAATTATAAGCAAGCGTGACAGTACATTTTATGTAATATTTTATTTTGGATATCTTATAGCATTTACTAATACCTTCATATTTTTCAGATTTCCATGAAAGCGGTATCATATATTTTGTTACCCGAACGTCACATCCCATCCACTTTCGATTTTCAGCCTATTTACATCTTGAAACTCTTGGCTTATTCTGCTGGTTTACTATTGCCAACTGCTGTTAGAACTCTAAAAATGTTGACTACAAATGAAAGATGAGGACCAAAAGAAAGTATGAGGAAATTGATACAACCTGCCACAACGTTTGCTTGTGCAACTTGAAAAATATCTTATATTACAGTTACCTATGTGTGAAATTACTGAATTGAAATAAATTTTTCATTTTATTTTGCTTTTTGTTGTAACTGTACCTTAATAGCACTTTATAAATTGTTCTTTGGATCTTCTATTATGGTTATTTTTGGAAAATATTTCATTCCATCAAATTCATTTAGCTGAGTTTTGAAATTGAGTCATTTATATTAAAACCATCAAATAACCAACACACATTAAAAAGGGTATTATGAATTAAGTACCTACTTTCAGTTATTCTTTAAGTGCTTTCTAAAACATCAGATGAGAAAAATATGTACTTACAAGTTATAATCTGCTAAGTCCAAAACCAAATAAATTTTAACATATTAGCCCTTTTTCGAACATGTCTTTGGCATAGGCATAGTATGTTAAAGCATTCACATATCTATGGGATACATAAAAATGTTTTCAAAAAACAAAAACATTGAATCCTACTGTTCACCATTTTGTTTCTGCTTTTAATTTGCACACGTTTGTGAGTAATTATATTTTACAGAGTATATTTTAATTTAAGTAAGTCTTGTATTTTTTTATAAAACAAAAATAAATCATTTTGCATTGTAGTATGTTAAAAAATCTTGTAAATTAATTAAAACACATTCTACCTATGGTTCAAAGTCGTAATACCTAATACACACTTTAAAAAAAAATTTTAATTCATGAATATGGTTTTTGCATTATTAAATTCATATAAACATCATATAATCCTTTACATGAATTTTTAGGACAACTGTTTAGGTTGCTTTGCTTAATTTTTAGTAAATTTGATTCTTGTTTGAACACTAAACTTGGAGGTTATACTAATTTCAACCCATTGGGTACATTTAACTGCTATTTTATGAGCTTCCTGTAGATCTTCATCAACCTTTGGTACCTATGCAAATCTGAAAAATAATGTTCATTAGTTAAAATATATGGGGTTCACTATATAATTCTTTGAAATCACAAAACGTAATAGAAATAGAACAAATAATGTGTGTTATTTAAAACTTCTCGCTATTTATGTTATTTTGATACTGCATACCTGAACTTGCATCAGGTTTATGTACTTACTGCTCTCTACTGCTGGTTTATTTAGAAACTCCTAGATTTTCAATATTTCTATTTTCTCCTATCTAGCAGGTACCCATTCAAGTACAAGGTAGAATACAACCTATGGAGACTCATGGTACAACCGTTGATTGAGAACTTCTCAATCAACGGTACAACCCATCAATCCTTTCATTCATATTTCTGACACATCCTTCAATATGAAACTGATACTCCAAAATATTATTTTCCATGTCCTTTGGCAACTACAAACATAACATAACGGCTCTAAACTATGTTGCCACCAAGAAAAAAGAAAATCAAAGAGGAATCTCAAGAAACTGTTAGAAAATCAAATCGATCTAAATAAAAAAAAATACGAGGAGGAACTTAAAGTAAGTAAAAAGGTGATTTGTCTCATTTCCCTGCTTACCATGTAGATTTATCATTATTTTTTTTTTAAGGCCGATCGAGGTAAATCGTCTGATATAATAATTCAAAACACTACAGTTACTATGATCGATATAACAGACGATAAAGATGCTGACGATGAAATGAAAAAAGGAAAAACAACTGATGAAGAACCAGTGATTAGCAATGAAACTACAAGATAGATCTACACGTACGAAAACTCGTAAGAAGAAAAAAGCCGAAGAAAATGCAGAAGTGCAAAGCAAAGATAACAAAAACGAACCTCCCGGTAAAACAAAACAAACCAAAAGACAAATTAAAGGATCCAAAGTCAAAGAGGTACATTTTTATACAATAAGTTTGGCTTTTATTGATGAAATCTAAACGGCGAAATAAAACAATTTAATTTGTTTAAATCTCCATTTTATTTTGACCTGATGTCCAATTTAAAATTAGTGTGGCGTGTTTAGCTACACAGTAGCTTTATCAACTTTATCACTAATTTTAAATTGAACATGAGTTCAGAATAAAATGGAGATTTAAACAAATTAAATTGTTTTATTTCATCATTTAGTATGGATCTATATCAAGTAAAAGCCTCATCTATTCAATAAAATCTAAATTTCGTGTACTTTACAGACGTCCAAAAGATCTAAATCAACTTCCTCTTCCGATGACAAAGAAGAAAATGAAAGTGCTCAAACTGAATATGAAGATGCAGTCTCTAATTTGGATGGTAACGATCCAGAAAGGGCAGAAGTTCAAAGTTCTACAATGGTTATAGTTCCTGCGTTCAATAAAACAATGGTAGTAGAAAAACCAACAATAGTTCAGAATGATGGTGAGTAGATGATTTTTAACATAAATTACTGGCCAACTATAAATTCATCAAACGCTGATAGGCCTATAGTCCCCCGCCCGCTACCCCTCTCTACCCGCCTTCTTCAACCGGGGCCTGAAGGAAAGCTACTCACTTTGATGGCTTATAACAATAGAACGAGGGAATTTTCATTTAACATTTTGGGAACATATTTTTCTATAGTTTTACTAACAATTTATAAAATAAAAAAATCGATTTTTTGAACCGTCTAACCCTATTTCCCCCCTTAATAATCATCTTAACCCAATATCATTGTACCTACCTATAAAACAAAATTTAATGGCTAGGGCAGGTAAAACTCTGCGTAGAATCGACCGCCTGCTGATAACTTGATGATTTACGACCTTCTTAGATATCTGGTCGTTTATCCCTTTCACTGACGCATGCATTTTTTTGTAGTTCCCGAATAGCTCTGCTGCTGGAAACGTTTCTCGCAGCTTGGGTCAACAGATTTCTGGGTGTTACTTTTAAACCATAATAAATGCAATACAATAGGCAACAACCAAATGAACATTGCATGCACGGCACTGACAAATTTTCGAAAGTCTGGACGTTTGTGATCGTTTTCCGCAGTAAAGGCACATTAAATTTTCGACATCTAGCGACCAGGAGAATAAGTAGAAATCTACGAACGAACGCTTACGCTCGGTTTTCTCAGTTAAACCTTGCGTTTATACACGGTTTCCGCACGTAGACTTTCTGGTGCGGCTCCGAACGGTTCCCGCAGTGAAAGGGTTATGTATGTATATTGGGGTCACATTCACTGAGACCTCAAATATTTATTGGGCCCCCTTTCTTCTACTTAGTTCCCGAGGAAAGTCTCAGAAACTAGTAGTTCCTTTAGACCTATTTTCCAGAGAAATTTTAGGATATTTTAGTTTATGTTAGTGTCGCTCTTCTATCCAGTAGGCTCCTAGGTGTTGTGCCGTCCGTTGATTATGATTAGAAAATGTATAATTATTTATAGGGATACAAAAGTGGCAGAAAATGGACAGACGAAAAGGATTCAATTACAAAACCATATACCGATCTATATGATGACGAAGGCTCCTTTGCTTGTATTCGGCCTTTTTTCGAATGTATTTCAGGATCGGCTACTTCTAGAACGACCTCTTTTCTTTTTCACTGAAAGAGCTGCAGTTCTGCCTGGGAGACATTCTAGCGCAAAGTAAAGGCATGATAAAACTATAATATCCAAAATTCACTAGACATTTTGTACACTTTAATTTGAATGAGTTGACAGTATTGAATAAATAAATAATTAAACTCAATTGTTTTTTTTGTTTTTTATACAACTTGATCCAATAATTTAATTAAAAAATTTTTCATTGGTTCATTGGAAATTCTCCAACCGAAATTAAATATTCTACAAGCTGAATTTACTCTGCTTATTTCAGTGGTGAACACACAGAAGTAAAAAAGTTGTTTATTTCTGAGGATTAACACCAAACATACTCGATAGTGGTAATCAAAAACACCAAAAAAATGATTTCGAACCAATGACGTTCATTGTTTCAAACTCAATCACGGAAAGGTATAGTAAATTTTATACCCATTTAGAATAAGACCATCCTTATTTATTATTAATAAATCGGTTGAAACAAAAAATTACCAACAAAAATGAACGTCGTAACTCATTTATTAGATGTCACGTTTTTGAAGTTACGTCAAATTTTGATTTCATGTTAATGTCAGATGGTTCAAGAAGCCGCATACGTTAAGTTACTAAAACGGCTGTTACCTCTAAATAGGTATTAATTTTACTATATATCCATTCTCAGTAATCAATTTTAATTTGATTACAGAATGCTGGAATTCTCTCTCTTGAGATTGAAGAAATATTCTGCAACACCTCTGCCCCTATGTAATTTAAATGTATTTATATTCTCTCTCTAGTGATAGAATAATATTCTCAAACTGGTTATCAATAATAACATTAGCCTTGACGCAGTCTGCTACTCGGTTAGAATGAAAATTCGTGATGCTCGTGGTTCTTCACGCTCGCCTTCGGAAATTTCCACTCGCATCGATTTTTCATTTTAACCTTGTTACAGAATATACTATTCTACTTCAGATTCATCCGGGCGTGACGTCACGTGGACTTGCCCTATTATTTTATTTACTGAAAAAACTGAAAATGAATAAGAATAAAAAAGGTCAGAAAACTTTACAGCCAAAGAAGAACGTAAATTTACATCAAAATCTTCGTCATCACTAAAATTTGATAAATCAGGATATTCCATTATTATAATTTGGTAAAAATAAAAAATTTACAGAATCCACTGACACAAAGTTTTTAGTTTAGAAAACTAGGGATATTATTATTTTAACCACTTTCTTTTGGGCGGTTAACAAACCCGTTGGCAGAACTCTGGTTACCCACTCATCCAGTCTGGTACAACACCCATTTTGTTTAAACCACTAGTTATGTTTTAAACCTTGTTGGTACAAATCGCCCTTAATGGACCTCGACAATAATACCTCACTTTTCTACCTTGGCGCATAATTACTATTTTTAAATAGCATTGTGTTATTAGTTTTTTTTTATTCTTAACTTTTTGTTACCTGACTTGTATACATATATCTTAAAAGATATATGTAGTTTAAGTATTGTTTTTATTTGTCCATATTTTACAATAAAACATTTGTATAGAAACATAATTCTTATTTAGGTACATTAAATTTTCAGCAATACCATCTCTATTAACAAGCCCAACATTAATATATAGCCTAGGATTATTATTATCAGCTACATTGCGGTTAAACTCAAAAGACTTCATCTTCTACCCCCCCCCCCCCCCCCACATATCATTATTTAAATAACAACGATCATATCATTAACCGGTATACGAAACGAGCCGAAGGCTTTCAATTATTTGTTCCAATTTATTTTGCACCCTGTACTCTTGATTATTTCAGGTCCTTTGAAACTAAATGGATCTGCTTCATCTGAAACGCTTTTGATTTCATATTCTTTGGTTAAGATGGTGTCGGTGGAATATTCGTTGGAGGAAGAGTGGAATTCCAGAAGAAATTTCATCGGATCTTCCTTGGTGGTAGTCTTGATGTTAGTTAATTGTTTGAAGATCGGGACATCCTGAAGTTGAACCATATCAGACAAGAAAGGATCATTTTTTAAAGATGGTCAACCAAAAATAGAGAATTCTCTTTTCATCAGTTTTTTTTTGGTTGCTTCAGGTGGATCAGATTCTTCATCATTTGTTGATTCTTAAGCGCAATTTACTATTTGATTCCTCTTTTCGAACAGGGGTCGGTGCAACCTGTCATATTGACATACCAAATCGTACAATTCTTTGTAAAATATTGCTTCAATTTTTGTAGTTTCCAGCTGGAGTTTTTTCAAAGCTTTGATTCTCCTTTTAACTGTGTCTGGTGGCAAAGGGGATACCATTTCAGCGTTACTCTGACTTTGACGTACCTGTGGGGAGTTTTCTATTGGCATAGGAATTTCCTAAATTATTTCCTCCTCCTCTACATATTCCACTACATCGTCAGGGCAGTCTACATCAGCTTGATCATGGTTAGGTGCCATGTAGATTTCTTTGAAAAAAAAATGTAATGAACTACCACAAAAAGAAAGAGAATCAACTGTATCAACGTGCACAAAATCGAAAACTGATATGTCAAATTTTTAAAACTTCTAAAATTATTAGAGATATATCGGTAAAATGAATAGCGCCTGTGAACGTAATTAACGTCCTGCGGAATTGGGTTTACGTCAAGCGGTATTTCAATTTTATTTAACAGTTATCGGAAGCGACCTTTTACCCGCTCCCCGCGCTATTCAAAAATGTAACTTATCCTACCTTTATTGTTATTATCTTTTGTTTGTCTTGTAAGGTTTTAATTAAATTTGAGTGTTTGCCTTAGCCATATCCAGTAGGTATTTTTTGTATTATTATTGTTCAAATAAAAGACGAACATTTATTTTTTGAGGTACCTATAATAGTGTATCTATAGATTCATTTTATCTACAATTATTTTTTCTTAACTTGCTCTAGAATCTCTGCAATGGATGAAGATCTTGAAGCGATAATAAATTGGTGGTGGAAATGATCAAGATATTGAAGCCGCTATAATGATGGATAACTTTAACATAGAAAAACTCTGCGCATGCCCGGCATGTTACATAATTATCAAGCGCTATTTCAAATACCGCCTGTCGTTAGGCTCCGTAAGTTACGCTTGGCCATAGATAAATACTACTATATACGGGGAATGGACAATGGACTCTCCTGTACTCAAGTCCGAAGCCACAAAGTTTTGTCGAGTGTGGCGCCATCTATTATGGTGGAAGGTTAGTATTCACTTACGGGAAAAAGATAAAGGAGGAGACCTGCATGATCAGTCACAATCCACTAGTTACTACCAGATGGCAAACCAAGCAAATACTGGTGTTTTTTTTTTTAATTATGCCTATATTGTTTTTTCTTAAATAAACCAATAAAAACAGTCGCACAAAGTTTAAACACTTTTTGAAGCAACCCGTTATTTTATTTTGGCTCAAAATTTGAATAGGTTGTTTCAAAAAGCCGTTTAAACTTTGTGCGACTGTTTTTTTTAACCAGGACAATTTATTAAAAGACCTATTTCAACAAATATTTTGAAAAAATTTATTATACATTTTTTTTATAAAATAATAAAGGTGATTTTCCTTATTTTCTAATTAAACTTAAAAGTTACACATTAGATCTAAAAAATAAAAACTGAAATAAATTGCTTATATTGTGGGTTTATTTTACAGCTTACCTCGACAAGTATTAAATAGCATTAAGGTTCATTAAATTGTTTGAGTATACTATGAAATCAACCAAAAAAAAAGCAAATACGTTTATTATCAACAACTTTCCATAACTATTGTCATTATTTGTTATTTTTTCAAAGACCTCTACAGATCTTGCTTTCCCCAAGCTTCTCCAACTGAAAATAAAAATAGAATTCTTAATTGAACAAAACCTTATTTTATAATTTTTACATAAACAGCTTTATTAAAAACTTACAAAAAGTAAACTGAACCAAAAAGTGTCAGCAATCAATCAGCTGTCAGGAATATCTTCTTTTATAAGCCTTCCTAAGAATCTTCATAATTTTTTTTTTTCGGGTCGAGATGGGAAACTCATGTTCGAATGGGTCCAGGACCCAAACAGTGTTGGACTCATCCCCAAGGGGATACCTACCAACCAAACCCACATCAAACTTTAAAAAAGTTAATTTCAAACTAATGTCCGCTTAACTAAGAAGCAGCAACTACTTTCCGGGCTATATGCCCCGACAAACATCAAATTGCACGGAAAGTAGTTGTTTCTTCTTAGTTAATCAGTGCTTGGTTTGAAATAATCTTATCCAAAACATGTGTGGTGTCGAAACAGTATTACCTGAGCATGATTCGCTATCTCTGGTGTTTGCTTAAATCCTAGGTTTTCAAAGCCAATAACATTTCCCTCATACCAATTTGGGTGCAGATTTGGTTGTATGCTTATTTCATCAAACATTATAATACAATGTTTATCTAGTTGCTTTTTAAAGTTTTTTGTTTCAGCTTTGAGAACTGCAAAAACTTCGTCATGTATACCAGGTTGAATTGGAATTCTATTAAGGAGTTTCATGACTGTTTTCCTTGATGGCAATGCAAATAGCTTAGACAAGAATCTGTACCCAGATCCACTTTGTTTGTATAAAGCTAATGCCAATACCTTGACTTGTCGAGTGTGTACCTTCTTCCTTTTGGTTTTTTATCAACATTTTCAATTTGACTTTCAAAAAATCGTTTGCGAATGGATACACATTTTTCAAAAAGTTCAGATTTTTTAAAAGTTTCAGCAGCATACAACCTTTTTTTCTGCAACAGATGACTTCTTCTAAACTCGGTTGCCCTTTTTTTAAATTGGGTGGCTCTTCGATAGACACGTCTGGCTTTTGGTGTTAGGTCTTTAACCATTTGAGACATTCACCTCAGCAAGTAAATCAGATCTTTCTAAAGTAAGAAATAATATCATTAGCAATTAATAATATCAATATGCAATGTACATTGCATATAGATATAGCATTTTTCAATGTTAAATTTTCAACAGCGCGTGTTTTTGTTCGGTCTCAGCGAAATCGTTATTTTGCAATTTGTTTGCCGTCTACCTTTATTTTTTCAATACGTACTGTTTATTTTTTTTGACCTTTGTATTTTTGCATATCAGCATATTTGATCTATTATAAATTAAATGTAATTAATTATACAGGGTGATGTTCCCTGTATTTCTTTATTTGGTATTTATTACATTGCCATCCCCTTTGAAAAAGTGTTGAACTTACCTGTCCAACACCTTTTACGTGCACCCCTTACGCTAAACTTAACTACGTACAACATCGTGTCACTGCGTTACATGTTCCCGCGATTTTCACCTTTTTAGCACTACGCGTTGCGTGTCGCACTGCTGCACTGATTGTTGACTATTTGCACGGTCGTGTTGGCATCAATCGTTTGTGTATTCAGAATAGAATGGGTTATATTATTGTATGAAACTGAATTCTTGAGGTGAAGGGTTAGATTAGAGTTGTTTGCACTTGAGTTTAAAGAATTCTTAGTTAATTATTAAATAATGTTTATAAAAGCGGGTGTTTCGCGCACTATTACTGCGTGTTTATACTTCCGCGCGAGTCAGTCCAGTGAACGCTGCTGGATGCTGGTTTGTCTGTTTCTTGAGGGTTTTCCTCGTCTTGCTTTGTAAGTACAATTTCTCCTTTGGGCTTCTTCTTCATGTCGTTTTCGTGTAGTACCCATGCCGTTAGGCTTGACCATATGCCTGCGAATATAGCTACTCCGCAGCCTATAGTCTGATATATTCTTAAACTATTTATTATAACTCCACATAGGTAGTGTAAAGTTTTATATACAAAGTAGAATCCTATAAGGCCACTTACGAATGCTCCTAGTTCTGAAAACCAACCCCATATATGACTTATGGTGGCATGTGCGAATTCTTTTAGTTCCTTTTCATTGAACATACTAGTGACTTTGTAGCCTTGGTCCGTTGCTGGTAGCCCTGCTGTCCGCCTTATGAGTATATTTTCTACTGCTTTTCGTTCTGTACCAAATGTTAGCATTCTTTGTGCTTCCTTAATTTCTTGTTGGGTGTACAGGCCTTCTGCTCCTACTGGCTGTAGTGGTGCTGGGTTGATGAGTTCTTCCTGTTCCACCGTGATTTCTGTTGGGGGCGTGGTAATTATTGGGTAGGGTGTTAATTTGACCCAATTTCCATCTATGTAATAAAGTGATGCACTGAAACTGTTGCAGTCTATTTCTTCTGCATAGTTTTGTATGATCCTACTAATGGGTGCCATGAATTTAGATTGGTTTGCTACTGTTATTGGTAATTCGTTAAAGCATTTGTCAGCTCTTCTCATTTTTTGTTACTGGTCTGGGTATGCATTTAATGATGTATAGTGCTTCGCCAAACACCCTGCCGGTGTACCCTGGTGTGTGTTGCATCAGTTGACTGACTGCGTTTGGTAGGGATGGTGCCATAAGCAGCCGGTTTCTCAAAATTTCTCTTTTTGTGAGGCATCTTCGGTGTACTGTATCAATATACAATTTTTCCAGTTGCCTTTGATACGCCTGTTCTATATATAAGAACTTACTGTTGACGTAACTGAGTAGGTCTACATTTTGGGGTAAGAGGGGCATTTCTGGCTGAAGCTATTGTCCTTCTTTGATGAAGTTTATTGATATTCTGGGGTGTTCTGTTTGCCATGCTTCTGCTCCGCATAGATATGCTCTCCTTTGTAGAGTGAGAGCGAATAACCGTGCCTTTTGTTCAATGACGATTACTTCTTCATGCGTGTTTTTGTTCGTAATTCTTTCTGCTGAACCTATGTGTAATTGGCTTAAGTGGTTCTCACATGTTGGTGGCGTGTATTTTTCCCAAGTGGATTCACCTATTGTTGAGTCGAAGCAGTATCCTTGTAGGAACTGGCCACTCACTCCTTCCTTTAGGTGTATCTCATTGTCGTCTAGGCTGACGGATGCCAGGTAGTCAAATGCCGTGATTTTTATCGAGGCAGTTACTACTACGTCGGTCCAGCTTTTCCCATCTTCGTGGTACTCCGTTCCTTTACAGGTCCCATCATGACCTAACGATCCATAGAGTGTCGCTGATACTGTAGTTGTGCCATTCATAATTTAATTTTCCATATTTTTATGGTAAAGTTTTATTGATTTATACCTGTGCATATTTCTGCACTCTTCTGCTCCCAATTTTTCTATGTATGAGTCTAATCCATCGCTGACTATGGATGTGTGGCTGTGCATGCCACAGTGAAATATTATTCTAGAAACTTCGACGCTGCAGCTCCATACCTTTTGCGTACTGAATTCGTTTCTTTGGATCACCTGGACTGACACGGTTTCACTTACGTATGTCGTTTCCGGAGGCGCGCACGGTTGAATGTCTCTTAGCGATATAACCGTTGCGTTAGTTTTCGCGTCCGAACAATCGTAGGCTATTAAACCATGTGCTCCATGTAGTATGGCGAAGATTAGGGTAGTCATGGTATGCTGTAGGGTGAACATTGTCTTCTGCTGCTCCTGGGTCTGCTGTCTTCTGTTCTATAACATTTGAGTTGCGTAAGTTTTTGTTTTACCTCGCACACTTTTTATTATATACATGAACAGGTAAAATAAACTAAAATTAAACAAAATTTGATGATACTACTAACTAGTGTACATGCATCTGTTAACGTGCATGTATACTGTTGTACGGTCCTTATAATCACATTACATATGTGTAAATACTTGTTTTTATAAGTCCTAGTTATGGATCTTCCTAGATTGGTAAGTTTCCTATAATTTTTAAATTGACTTAAACAAACCACCTAACATGGGTTGTTGATTTTTCTTTTTTTATATATATCTGAATCAGATATTTCCAACAAAGTTGGAATTTGTCATGGCTTCCTATAGCCTTTTGTGTAATCCAATAACGATTATTACTATCTTTTGTTATTACGTAATGCCAAAAAAATTGTAATTGATCGTGGCCTCCTATAGCCTACTTCTAAATAATCTAAAACCCTTATGGTCCTATGTCATTGAATGACAAAAAAAAATTAAGCTTAACCCAAAAAAAATTATAACAATTGTGGCTTCCTGTAGCCTTTTGTTTGGTTAAATAATTTTAAAAAATCTTAATCGTGGCTTCTATAGCCTACTTCTAAATTAATTAAACCCCTTATGATCCTAATTCATTAAATGACAAAAAACTTAAACTTATTCCTGGATTCCTGTATCCTTCTCTAAAAAAAATCATATTAATCGTGACTTCCTATAGCCTTTTGTTTGGTTAAATAATAAAAAAAAATAAAAAATTGATCGTTGCATCCTATAGCCCAGCCAGCACAGCAACATTTCTGGGAAGTAAATGAAAATTACAACACGCATTCGAACCTCTTGTGCAATGTTATTTTTATGTATGCCTCAACGTTTATTAAACGTTGAAATGTCCGTGCGACGCGTGCTTCAAACAATATTGCATAGACATTTCAATGCGAGTTTCTAAACGACCTTGAAAAGCGCAGTGAAACCTTTCTGCAATATTGTGGATAAATATTTGTAAATTTATGCGTGCGCCTAAAAGTTTCAATTTAAATATTAAAATATTGGCCTCTTTCAATGTACCGGGAACATTAAAAATTGATGTTGCCCTGATGATATCCTGAAAAGTTTAAGCAGCATGTAGAGAGAGGGGATTCTGAACTTTGGAATGAGTTTGAAGTTTTCAATTAATTTTTATTTGTGCTTAATACTTTTTTACAAAAATTTATAAAACTTATTACTCTTTTTTAGGATATTTTCTTTTTTATCTTATTAGATTTCCTAATATTATTAACTTCAAAATTTGGACATGTTAACATTTCTTTTGGTTACTATATATAAAACGAATTAGCCCACCAAATAGAATAAATTTTTTTCGTAAAACAATATTCAACACAAATAAAGAAATTGCACAAAATTAACTAAAAACTATAAACCAGTTGCAAAGTTCACATCCTATAGGTGATGGTTACCATGGAAACAGAATAAACTACCAATATACACATTATAATTTTTATTTTCTCACATCTTTCCTAATTCTACGAGTATGGGCATGTCGCAGCCACTCTGCCACATAATTTTCAAATTCCTTCAATGTGCTTCCTGTTTTCTGGTTCACTACTCCTGGAATAGAGAACTATTATTAAAATATGATCTACTTCTTTGTGAGGAAAATAATGTTACGCGAGCTACTGCATTAATATGCTCACTTAGTGCCCCCAGTGAAATCCCCATATGAGACGACTATGGCTCCTCCGCCCAATTTTCGAGAAACATCGAAAATACCCACCGCACCCGGTAAATCCGCCAGAACGTCGAGAAATTTCGAGAATTACGGCGCGCGAGTATAAATAGGCCACCAGCATCGCTGCAGGCAATTAGTCAATCAGTCAGTGTTGATACCGAAGGAAAGTAATCGCGCCTCGATAAAGTGTTCATTAAGTGACTCTCATATAAATTATAATTAGTGTGTTTAGTGTATTACATAAATTATTAAATAAGGACTGAATTACATATAAATCTGTGAATATAAATTAATTGTAAATATAAATTAGAATAAACGTTACATTGGTGTCAGAAGTGGGATTAAAATAAATAAATAAATAAATAAATACACAGGAAGATGGCGAAGAAACTTTGTGAATTAAAAGTTTCAGAGCTTCGAAGAGAGTTGGAGGATTACGAACTGGACACAAGTGGGGTCAAGTCAGTGTTAGTGGAACGACTAAAAAAGCTATGATTAACAATGGATTGGACCCGGAAACATCCGAATTCACCGACGAAGCGTCCGCCTCTATAACCTCTTCCATAAATAAAATTTCGACGGATATAAAAAACGAAATTTCATCCATGGAAAGTAAACTTTCGGCGGACATGGAAAACAAAATGTCGGACATGGAAAACAAAATGTCGGACATGGAAAACAAAATGTCGGACATGGAAAATAAAATTTCAACGGATATAAAAAACGAAATTTCATCCATGGAAAGTAAACTTTCGGCGGACATAGAAAATAAAATGACGAACATGAAAAATGAAATGACATCCATGAAGACTGATATTTCTGCCGTGGAAGAAAAGATTAAAAGAATGGAGCAAGAAATGAAACAAAAAATCATAGAAATCGAAAGGAAGACTAGTAATAAACCGGTTATTACAACTAGGCAAGCCCCGAATAACGACGAACTGGCAGAGAAAGTAGAGGTGAAACCGAAAATGGAAAACGATATTAACAGCCGAGTGAAACTGCCAACATTCTGCTGGCTCATCTTCCAGACAGAGACGACAAGTCGGATCTTCCGACAGTCCAAGTCTTAGCATATAATGAATAAGATGACAGTGGCCTGTTAATATGCCTATTAGACAACGTAGGTCATGCCTGCTATTGTCTAACATTTGTTTAGAGACATGCTTGGCTGTCCGTGAAATTTTTTATTGATTGGTTTGCTACAATCTCTCCACACATGAAGTAATGGCGCAAATTTTCGCCTGAAATACGGTTGCAAAGGATCCTAGAGAGGTTGAAATTTCTGTCCTAGGTCTGCGTATACACCCGCACCAGGTCCTGAGGGTGTTTTTGATCCATCTGTGTATGGGTGTAAGGGTATTAGTGTTATAAAAATCTTTGGGTAATCATCATTTTCAACTGCAAAATCTCAAATATGTAAAATAATCATCTTACCTATGATAAAAAAATCCTGTGATAGGTAATGCAATAAGGCAGGAAGGCCAAAAAGAATAAAGAAACAAGTAATATAAAACCACAAACGACTTTAACTTGAATGTGATTTTCTTCTTCTCGTTTGAGAATATTTTCATGCGAAAATTTTCTACTGGTTCTGCTCCATGAAAAACGCAAATCTATATATAGTAAAATTAATACCTATTTAGAGGTACCAGCCGTTTTAATAACTTAACGTATGCGGCTTCTTGAACCATCTGACATTAACATGAAATCAAAATTTTACGTAACTTCGAAAACGTGACATCTAATAAATTAGTTACGACGTTCATTTTTGTTGGTAATTTTTTGTTTCAACCGATTTATTAACAATAAATAAGGATGGTCTTATTCTAAATGGGTATAAAATTTACTATATATATATGGCTGGCTTAAACGAATTAGGCCAATTTGCCGCCATAAATATATTGGATTATGTTGAAGACAAAGCACAAGTGGTGAGAACTTTTTATAGAAGTTGTAACGAGTTATTTTGTGGGACACCGATTTGGAGTTCATTTTTAGTTTTCACTGTAGCATATTTTATTTTTATATAACTCGTTACTTACTTTCCGATCCTTTCTGCTACCACATTGATTTTTTTTTACCGCAATATTATATTTTCTTAGTAATTCAAAACACATGAATACGAAACTAAAAATATAAAATTTATTAATTTTTATTCTCAAAAATTCAAAGACTAGAGGACGTCCGGTATATAAACTATTTTAATTAAAACAAAAGCCATCCAGTCTAGTAAAAACTTTTTTGTAGTTGAAAGTAAATTAATTTCACGTATGATTCCGATAAGGCAAAAATTTTAGGTAGGAATTGGGATATAAATTCGAAAACCGAACGATTTTGGGCTCTCTCTGCTACCGGTTGTTTTCAACAATAATCGCGCTCGGCTACCGTTTGTTTTCGAAATTCCGCTGTCGTTTGTTTTAAACCAAAAAAATCTCTCCTACCGACCAAAAATTTTGGAAGTCCAGTTACAGTGAATCCGTAGTATCCAACCGTTTCTGCGTAAGTAAGAAAATTGTTTTATTAAAGCCAAAGAATATAATTATTTTGTTCCGCTTAAAAATATATTTCCGTTAGCAGTTTCGATATTCTGATTGTCGAAATTTAGTACAGTATTCTAGTGAGTTTTTTTCGCAATAGATAAGAAAATTTATTTTTCAGTTTTATTATTGTTACATTTTTTTTATATTGGGTTGGTTATAATTCTTAATTGAATGCTCAATACATCAAGTATTTTATTTTAGATTTTGTTTTTCCCGAATTAAATCCTTATACCCATTGTCCGGTCCTAAAAATTTCCCGAATATATTAAAAATTTTCATTTCGATTATTTGAAATAAAAACTGATCGTGGGGCAAGTGCGAGGACTATTCCATGCGTTGTCCAACCTTCAGCCGGTAAAGTTACGTAAATACCTTAATTTTTTATTCATTTATTTTAATTCGTTCATGATATTCAAACAAGTCTGAGGCCGATGCCATTGGTTGATTGAATATCTAGTTTAATTCAAAGTCTTCATTATCAGTGGTTGATCCGTTTTCCCTGCCTTCCCAAATTAACAACCCTTTTGTTGTAATATTTGATTAAAATTTTCATTTCGATTATTTGAAGTAAAAACTGATCGTGGGGCAAGTGCGAGGATTATTCCATGCGTTGTCCAACCTTCAGCCGGTCAAGTTACGTGAATACATTAATTTTTCATTCGTTTATTTTAATTCGTTTATGATATTCAAACAAGTCTGAGGCCGATGCCATTGGTTGATTGAATATCTAGTCTAATTCAAAGTTTTCATTATCAGTGGTTGGTCCGTTTTCCCTGCCTTCCAAATTAACAACCCTTCTGCTGTAATATTTGATTAAAATTTTCATTTCGATTATTTGAAATAAAAACTGATCGTGGGGCAAGTGCGAGGATTATTCCATGCGTTGTCCAACCTTCAGCCGGTCAAGTTACGTAAATAAATTAATTTTTCATTCATTTATTTTAATTCGTTTATGATATTCAAACAAGTCTGAGGCCGATGCCATTGGTTGATTGAATATCTAGTTTAATTCAAAGTTTTCATTATCAGTGGTTGATCCGTTTTCCCTGCCTTCCAAATTAACAACCCTTTTGTTGTAATATTTTTTTTAAATTTTCATTTCGATTATTTGAAATAAAAACTGATCGTGGGGCAAGTGCGAGGATTATTCCATGCGTTGTCCAACCTTCAGCCGGTAAAGTTACGTAAATACATTAATTTTTCACTCATTTATTTTAATTCGTTTTGATATTCAAACAAGTCTGAGGCCGATGCCATTGGTTGATTGAATATCTAGTTTAATTCAAAGTTTTCATTATCAGTGGTTGATCCGTTTTCCCTGCCTTCCAAATTAACGACCTTTTGTTGTAATTTTTGATTAAAATTTTCATTGCGATTATTTGAAATAAAAACTGATCGTGGGGCAAGTGCGAGGACTATTCCATGCGTTGTCCAACCTTCAGCCGGTAAAGTTACGTAAAGAAATTAATTTTTCATTCATTTATTTTAATTCGTTTATGATATTCAAACAAGTCTGAGGCCGATGCCATTGGTTGATTGAATATCCAGTTTAATTCAAATTTTTCATTATCAGTGGTTGATCCGTTTTCCCTGCCTTCCAAGTTAACGACCTTTTGTTGTAATTTTTGATTAAAATTTTCATTGCGATTATTTGAAATAAAAAACTGATCGTGGGGCAAGTGCGAGGACTATTCCATGCGTTGTCCAACCTTCAGCCGGTAAAATTACGTAAAGAAATTTATTTTTCATTCATTCATTTTAATTTGTTTACGATATTCAAACAAGTCTGAGGCCGATGCCATTGGTTGATTGAATATCGAGCTTAATTCACAGTTTTCATTATCAGAGTGGTTGATTGGTCGATCCGTTTTCCCGAACTCCCAAATTCACGACCTTTTGTAGTTGTGGTTAAATGGTTAATTTTGTACGATAATTTGTTTTTGCTCACTACTGTAATATAATTTTTTTCCTTTAAAACTGCTCACTATTTGCTCACGCATTGCTTATATCTCTTTACCTGTTGCTAATCGCTTAAATAACCTGCTTATATCTCCGTTATCGTACCATTGCTTATGCACGTTCTACCGGCAAATTTTACCTAACCCGAATATTTTTGACGCATTTGCACACTGTATTATATTTATTTTGTTGGGAACCGCCGAAAATATTTAATTTATGGTATTTCTAAAATATAAATTACTGTAAATATTTATGTACTTATCCCTGTGGAAATTAAATATACCTGGTAATATACAATTCGACCCAATTAGTGTTTTCTTAATAACCCGTAGCATAGTCGTCTGAGGGTTTAGAGTGTTTTAGAAGTGTTGAATTCAACGAGACCCCTGGAATTTTCCGTAACCTCCATCTGAGGCTATCTGGAACTCTTGACGCGAAGGGTCAAGGGGCCGTGGAGCAAACCACGTAAAAAATCTGGCGCCCGAGCATTCGTTTATAAGATTTTGCATCGAGGGTGACCAAAGTGACGTGCCCTGTTGGTAAAATCCAAAGGGTAGGTGAAATAGGCGTCACAAATTAGCGCCCGAGCAGGGACCGTTTTTCCGTTGAAAATTTTTTTTTCGTATTGTTGATTGAGCAGGGAACGTTTTTTCCGTTTAAATTTTTTTTTTCTCGTATGGTTGATTGAGCAGGGACCGTTTTTCCGTTGAAAATTTTTTTTTTTCTCGTATTGTTGATTGAGCAGGGACCGGTTTTCCGTTTAAATTTTTTTTTCTCGTATTGTTGATTGAGCAGGGACCTGATTGTTAAAACAGGAACCGTTCATTTCGTTCTGGATTTTTTTTTACCGTATTGTTTATTAGAGGAGGGATTGTTGTATTCCGTTTCCAATTTGTTTTTGTATTTTTGATTAGATCAGGAACCGCTTTATTCCGTTTTCGTTTTTACCGTATAGTTGCAGAGAGCTGATTGTTGATTAGGGTAGGAACGGTTTTATGCCGTTTACAATTTTTATAGGATTTTGTTGCTGGGACCGTTTCATTTCGTTTTTGGTTGTTTTTCGCACTGTTGGTTAGTACAGGGCACCGTTTCATAAAAGGTAGATGTCTAGAAGAAATTCTGAGGAATTGGATATTTTTTCCCTATTTCATCAAGAAGAAGCTGAAGAAACCGAATCCGTTCCTCCAGTACCGACCGTAAGTTCCGTTGGAGAAATAGCCGACAATCGAGTAAGCTGGGTATACTTACTCAAGAACGAGGGTCTTAATACCGAGCTAGTAAAGAGGAATTTATCGGTTGCTGGAACCGTTCCTAACAAACGGAAAAGACTCGTCAACTTTTTGAGACGAAGAAATATTGCTCCCCGATCCGCTATAGACCAAGAGGAACCTGTTGACAATCCGACAGCGATGGCAACTACACCGATAAACGTGCACGATTGGAAGGTGTCTTTTGGAAACCGGGGAGATCCTGCTGCATTCATGGAAAGAATCGAAGAAATCTGTACCGCAAGGAATGTCCAGAAAGACAATCTGCTTCCTGTGTTACCGGAATTACTGTCAGGTGAACCGGCATTTTGGTACCGCAACAACCGGAGTAGGTACACGACCTGGGAGGAATTTGAGGCAGACTTCCGAATTTTCTTTTATCCCGTTAACTACGAGGTTGACTTAGAAGCCGAGATAGGCCGTCGTCTACAAAGAAGAAATGAGTCCGCCGCTACTTATATCACCGAACTCCAGACGTTAATGCGTAGACATGGAAAGCTAACTCCCGAACAACAGTTAGCATGGCTGTACCGTAACCTCTTGCCCGAATACCGTCTGCAAATCCGAAAAGGGTACTTTGATGATTTTTCCACATTTTGTCAAGTGGTAAGGGAATATGAGCTCCTCAGGAAGGAACTCCAGAATATACCCAGCAACAGTGGACCAAACCGTGGACCGGCCCGTTCCCCGCCGATGAGTACACCAAGGTATGGACCATCTCCTAATTCGACTCCTGCTCCATTCAGAGAGCCCATCGCTGGTACCAGCCAACCGACATCATCCGATACCCCTCGCCGTCCGCCTTCGGGTACAACTCAGCATCCGTCTGGATCATCTTCCCGGCAACCAATCTGTTTCCGCTGTGGTGAGTCTGGCCACTTCAGAAATCACTGCCAAAACCCTCCGAAGATATTCTGTTCTCGTTGTCATAAGGAAGGAGTATTTTCCAGAGATTGTTCCTGCAGGAGGCAGGAAAACTAATCCGAAGCTGTCCCGAGGAGAGGCCGACACAGCTTCCGCAAATTTTTGCCTCTCATACCGAACCGCCAGAAGAAATAAACGACCCCCGACCTCACATAAACGTCGAAATTGAAAAGCACAAGTTTAAAGCATTGTTAGATACCGGAGCAGCAAAATCATATATTGGTGATCAAGTAGCTAAGACATTTTCCCAAAGAAAGCAAACTACCGCCCGTCAAGATACGAAGGCCCGTTTAGCTAATGGAAATTTGGTCTCCATCACCGACATTTATGAGCTGGAATGGAAAATCGATGACGTCACTATGGAGGGTTCGTTGGAACATCTACCTGGTCTGATAACCGATATTGTGTTAGGTCACGATGTCCTCCGGAAATATAATTTCCGTTTGGAGTTAGGAACGGGGAAAATATACATCAATAATGAAATAGTAGGACGTCCGTCAATAGCCAATCCTGTTGAAATATTAGGGTTGGTAAATACGTCCATGGAAAAGGTAGATGTTGCTCCGTGCATCTTTAAGGAAAAAATCAACCATCGTCTAGCTAAAGACAAATGTTCTGGAAATTTGTCTGTTACCGAAGTCTCTGCGTCTTCCCTGGAGTTAGGGGTTGACAGGGAGCAATCCGTTGTTGAAGGTTCTGAATTTTCCCCGGTGTTGTTAGGGGTTGACGAGGAACAATTTGGTTTTGAAGTCTCTGCGTCTTCCCTGGAGTTAGGGGTTGACAAGGAGCAATCCGTCGTTGAAGGTTCTGAGTTTTCCCCGGTGTTGTTAGGGGTGGACGAGGAACAAGTTGTTTTTGAAGTCTCTGCGTCTTCCCTGGAGTTAGGGGTTGACAAGGAGCAATCCGTTGTTGACGGTTCTGAGTTTTCCCCGGTGTTGTTAGGGGTTGATGAGGAACAATTTGGTTTTGAAGTCTCTGCGTCTTCCCTGGAGTTAGGGGTTGACAAGGAGCAATCCGTTGTTGAAGGTTCTGAGTTTTCCCCGGTGTTGTTAGGGGTTGACGAGGAACAATTTGGTTTTGAAGTCTCTGCGTCTTCCCTGGAGTTAGGGGTTGACAAGGAGCAATCCGTTGTTGAAGGTTCTGAGTTTTCCCCGGTGTTGTTAGGGGTTGACGAGGAACAATTTGGTTTTGAAGTCTCTGCGTCTTCCCTGGAGTTAGGGGTTGACAAGGAGCAATCCGTTGTTGAAGGTTCTGAGTTTTCCCCGGTGTTGTTAGGGGTTGATAAGGAACAATCTGGTTTTGAAGCCTCTGCGTCCTCCCTGGAGTTGTTAGGGGTTGACAAGGAGCAAACCGTTTCTGTAATATCAGCGTTCTCCCTGGAAGATCTAGGGGATGACGAGGAGTATGATTGGATAGGATGTCCGTTGGAAACCATAACTCCGCTTACAGAAAGAAATTTATCGAAAGAACAGACAGACAGGCTGAACATCTTCCTAGACCAAGAGTTACCGAAATTTGGATCCTTACGAGGTCCAACCACGCTAGTTGAGCATGAAATCCGTTTGCTGCAGCCACGTCCGATAAAACAGAGATACCGACCCCAGAATCCGAAAATGCAGGAAATTTGCAACGCTGAAATAGACGCTATGCTGAAAGAAGGTGTGATAGAACCCTCTACAAGCCCGTGGAGCTCTCCGATTGTGATTGTAAAGAAAAAAGATGGAAAGAACCGTTTCTGTATCGACTTTCGAAAGGTCAATGAGGTAACAATGAAGGATGCCTACCCTCTTCCATTTATCAATGCTATACTGGACAAACTGCGAAAGGCCAAGTATATTTCCAGTTTAGATTTGAAGAGTGGGTACTGGCAAGTTCCGTTAACAGCTGAAAGCAAACCCATTACCGCCTTCACCGCTCCGGGACGTGGATTGTTTCAATTCACGGTTCTTCCATTTGGCTTGCACTCCGCACCTGCCACGTTCCAGAGACTGGTTGATCAGTTAATTGGTCCAGATTTAGATCCTTACGCCTTTGCTTACCTGGACGACATCATCGTACTAGGAGAAACCTTCGAACAGCATTTGGAAAAACTAACCGAAGTGTTCCGTCGATTACGAGGAGCACGGCTGAAGCTCAACCCGGAGAAATGTCACTTCTGTTTACCGTCCATGAAATACTTAGGCCATGTAGTCACTGGAGATGGAATCCGTACCGATCCAGAAAAGGTCGAAAGTATAATAAAATTTGCAGCCCCGAGAAATATCCGAGAACTAAGAAGGTTTTTGGGAGTTGCATCCTGGTATAGGTTTGTGCCATCGTTTTCACAAAAGGTGGCTCCGTTAACGAAATTACTCCGCAAGTCTCCGCGATGGAAGTGGGCTGAAGAACAAGAAGCTGCTTTCGCTAAGATAAAATCATGTTTGTCAGAAGCACCCGTTTTGAGCTGTCCCGATTTCACCGTACCGTTCACTCTACAGACCGATGCCTCCGAATATGGTTTGGGAATAGCCCTCACCCAACAGAAGGATGGTCATGAGCATGTGGTGGCATATGCAAGTCGCACCCTGAGTCCTGCCGAGAAGAATTATTCCGTCACTGAAAAAGAGTGTCTTGCCATTGTTTGGGGGATTGAAAAGATGCGTCCTTATTTAGAGGGCTACCATTTCACGGTTGTTACCGATGATCTCTTAGATCCGGACGTTTAGCTAGGTGGAGTATTTTTCTGCAGCAGTATGATTTCGAAATTCAATACCGTAAAGGTGCGCTAAACCGTGTAGCCGATGCCTTGTCCAGAAATCCGCTACCAATGACCACCGAGACCAATCCACCGTCTGCTCTCTGTTTGACCGATGTAACCACCGAATGTTCATGGTACCGGAACAAGAAGGAAGAGGTTCTGAAGGACCAAGGTAAATTTCCGGACTACTGCATTCGAGAAGACCGTCTGTACCGTCACTTCTGGGACATAAACGATTTCAGGGAGCCCGAGATGAGTGATCCCTGGAAGTTATGTGTAGCTAAGCCTGACCGAAACCGGATACTTCAAGAAAACCATGATGCTCCGAGCGCTGGTCATCTGGGAATCGCGAAAACCATCACATGTATTGCAAGACTGTACTATTGGCCAGGAATGTTTAGGGACATCACCAAATATGTGAGGAGATGTCTGCAATGTCAAAAGTACAAGCCATCGCAACAAAATCTCCCAGGGAAGATGCAACCATCATCGAATAAGCAACCATGGCAAACCGTTAGTTCCGATATTATTGGACCGTTACCAAGCAGTAAGAAAGGGAACTGCTATATCATAATGTTTCAAGACCGATTCACTAAATGGGTACAGTGTAAACCGTTAAGGAATGCTACTGCCAGTAGCATAAGTTCGGCCTTTTATGAAGAAATATTGACAATATTTGGATGCCCCCGTACCGTACTGACCGTCAATGGAACTCAGTACGACAGTAAGCTTTTCAAGGGGATGCTGAGTGGATTGGGAATCCGACATCGTTTTACTCCGCCGTATACACCGCAAGCAAATCCAATAGAACGAGCAAACCGCACCTTGAAAACAATGATTGCACAATATTGCGAAGAGGATCACCGAGACTGGGATATAAGGTTGCCGGACTTAAAATTTGCGATGAATAACTCCAGACACGACTCGACTGGATTCTCACCTGCCTTCCTAAATTTTGGAAGAGATCCCGAAATACCGAAATCTTTCCGGAGAGAAGCTGAAGGTGCGTCCGAGGAAAATCCAAAAGAAGATACTGGAGAGGACGACCCTGGCGAAGAGGATTCGAAACCGCATCTCTTGCGAATGGAAAAGTTGCAAGACTGTTTTGATCTGGTCCGTTTGAATTTGTCGAAAGCGTTTACCAGTCAAAGCCGCTATTATAATTTACGCCGTCGAGACTGGAAATGTACCATAGGAGACAAAGTTATGAAGAAAGAACATACTTTGTCATCTGCCGCTGATCACGTAGCTGCTAAGCTAGCCCCGAAATTTTCCGGGCCGTATAAAGTCGTGCGAGTCATCTCTCCGGTAGTGTACGATTTGCAAGACCAAAATGGTAAACGCTATAATCGAGTGCACATAAAAGATTTAAAGTCCGTAAATGTATAATGTATTTAAATTTCCGTAGGATGAATTCAACACCGCTGTCCGAGGAGCAGCAGGTCCGCTCGAATGTGAAATTCCAGGAGCTGATGAGGATGAAGATCCCAGAATTGATCCAGTATGCAGCCAAAGTCCGAGACCGTCTCCAGCCCGAGGCCCCAGCCGATCATTTCCGCCAGGGAGAAATACGTTCCTTCATCTCCGTAACGCGAGATCTGTGTTGGAGATGCGGCACAGCAGGCCACCGCCGAGAGAGTTGCAATGGACCCTCTATCCTGTTTTGTTCCCGATCTGGAGAAATTGGCCAGATGTCCCGAAACTGTCCGTGTGAGGGACCCAGCCCACGCCCCGTCGGACTGGTGCCTGAAACCAGCCCTCGTACCCAATCGGTGGCCGTCCAAAGCCACTTCGCAGCTGTTTCCCACCAACCTCGTACGATGCAAGATGCCGGAATTCAGTGCAACCTAGGCTCCGAACACACAAGACCAGCCCAAAAAGCCGTTCGACTTCACTTCCGGTCGTATCGCCGCCAGTCACACCGTGGAAGAGGACCTCAACCTGCGACCCACTCGTCAACCACCCGGCGCCGAATTGCCAGATTCTGAAACGTCCAGCTGATGTTTATTTTGTTATTTAGTTGATAAGTATAATTTATAGATAGTAAGGTGGTTGTGAAAAAAAATGTAATGTCCGAAAGTTGCACTTTCGTTCATTAATTTTTTTTACCGAAGTAAAGGGGGTGTGTAACGAGTTATTTTGTGGGACACCGATTTGGAGTTCATTTTTAGTTTTCACTGTAGCATATTTTATTTTTATATAACTCGTTACTTACTTTCCGATCCTTTCTGCTACCACATTGATTTTTTTTTACCGCAATATTATATTTTCTTAGTAATTCAAAACACATGAATACGAAACTAAAAATATAAAATTTATTAATTTTTATTCTCAAAAATTCAAAGACTAGAGGACGTCCGGTATATAAACTATTTTAATTAAAACAAAAGCCATCCAGTCTAGTAAAAACTTTTTTGTAGTTGAAAGTAAATTAATTTCACGTATGATTCCGATAAGGCAAAAATTTTAGGTAGGAATTGGGATATAAATTCGAAAACCGAACGATTTTGGGCTCTCTCTGCTACCGGTTGTTTTCAACAATAATCGCGCTCGGCTACCGTTTGTTTTCGAAATTCCGCTGTCGTTTGTTTTAAACCAAAAAAATCTCTCCTACCGACCAAAAATTTTGGAAGTCCAGTTACAGTGAATCCGTAGTATCCAACCGTTTCTGCGTAAGTAAGAAAATTGTTTTATTAAAGCCAAAGAATATAATTATTTTGTTCCGCTCAAAAATATATTTCCGTTAGCAGTTTCGATATTCTGATTGTCGAAATTTAGTACAGTATTCTAGTGAGTTTTTTTCGCAATAGATAAGAAAATTTATTTTTCAGTTTTATTATTGTTACATTTTTTTTATATTGGGTTGGTTATAATTCTTAATTGAATGCTCAATACATCAAGTATTTTATTTTAGATTTTGTTTTTCCCGAATTAAATCCTTATACCCATTGTCCGGTCCTAAAAATTTCCCGAATATATTAAAAATTTTCATTTCGATTATTTGAAATAAAAACTGATCGTGGGGCAAGTGCGAGGACTATTCCATGCGTTGTCCAACCTTCAGCCGGTAAAGTTACGTAAATACCTTAATTTTTTATTCATTTATTTTAATTCGTTCATGATATTCAAACAAGTCTGAGGCCGATGCCATTGGTTGATTGAATATCTAGTTTAATTCAAAGTCTTCATTATCAGTGGTTGATCCGTTTTCCCTGCCTTCCCAAATTAACAACCCTTTTGTTGTAATATTTGATTAAAATTTTCATTTCGATTATTTGAAGTAAAAACTGATCGTGGGGCAAGTGCGAGGATTATTCCATGCGTTGTCCAACCTTCAGCCGGTCAAGTTACGTGAATACATTAATTTTTCATTCGTTTATTTTAATTCGTTTATGATATTCAAACAAGTCTGAGGCCGATGCCATTGGTTGATTGAATATCTAGTCTAATTCAAAGTTTTCATTATCAGTGGTTGGTCCGTTTTCCCTGCCTTCCAAATTAACAACCCTTCTGCTGTAATATTTGATTAAAATTTTCATTTCGATTATTTGAAATAAAAACTGATCGTGGGGCAAGTGCGAGGATTATTCCATGCGTTGTCCAACCTTCAGCCGGTCAAGTTACGTAAATACATTAATTTTTCATTCATTTATTTTAATTCGTTTATGATATTCAAACAAGTCTGAGGCCGATGCCATTGGTTGATTGAATATCTAGTTTAATTCAAAGTTTTCATTATCAGTGGTTGATCCGTTTTCCCTGCCTTCCAAATTAACAACCCTTTTGTTGTAATATTTTTTTTAAATTTTCATTTCGATTATTTGAAATAAAAACTGATCGTGGGGCAAGTGCGAGGATTATTCCATGCGTTGTCCAACCTTCAGCCGGTAAAGTTACGTAAATACATTAATTTTTCACTCATTTATTTTAATTCGCTTATGATATTCAAACAAGTCTGAGGCCGATGCCATTGGTTGATTGAATATCTAGTTTAATTCAAAGTTTTCATTATCAGTGGTTGATCCGTTTTCCCTGCCTTCCAAATTAACGACCTTTTGTTGTAATTTTTGATTAAAATTTTCATTGCGATTATTTGAAATAAAAACTGATCGTGGGGCAAGTGCGAGGACTATTCCATGCGTTGTCCAACCTTCAGCCGGTAAAGTTACGTAAAGAAATTAATTTTTCATTCATTTATTTTAATTCGTTTATGATATTCAAACAAGTCTGAGGCCGATGCCATTGGTTGATTGAATATCCAGTTTAATTCAAATTTTTCATTATCAGTGGTTGATCCGTTTTCCCTGCCTTCCAAGTTAACGACCTTTTGTTGTAATTTTTGATTAAAATTTTCATTGCGATTATTTGAAATAAAAAACTGATCGTGGGGCAAGTGCGAGGACTATTCCATGCGTTGTCCAACCTTCAGCCGGTAAAATTACGTAAAGAAATTTATTTTTCATTCATTCATTTTAATTTGTTTACGATATTCAAACAAGTCTGAGGCCGATGCCATTGGTTGATTGAATATCGAGCTTAATTCACAGTTTTCATTATCAGAGTGGTTGATTGGTCGATCCGTTTTCCCGAACTCCCAAATTCACGACCTTTTGTAGTTGTGGTTAAATGGTTAATTTTGTACGATAATTTGTTTTTGCTCACTACTGTAATATAATTTTTTTCCTTTAAAACTGCTCACTATTTGCTCACGCATTGCTTATATCTCTTTACCTGTTGCTAATCGCTTAAATAACCTGCTTATATCTCCGTTATCGTACCATTGCTTATGCACGTTCTACCGGCAAATTTTACCTAACCCGAATATTTTTGACGCATTTGCACACTGTATTATATTTATTTTGTTGGGAACCGCCGAAAATATTTAATTTATGGTATTTCTAAAATATAAATTACTGTAAATATTTATGTACTTATCCCTGTGGAAATTAAATATACCTGGTAATATACAATTCGACCCAATTAGTGTTTTCTTAATAACCCGTAGCATAGTCGTCTGAGGGTTTAGAGTGTTTTAGAAGTGTTGAATTCAACGAGACCCCTGGAATTTTCCGTAACCTCCATCTGAGGCTATCTGGAACTCTTGACGCGAAGGGTCAAGGGGCCGTGGAGCAAACCACGTAAAAAATCTGGCGCCCGAGCATTCGTTTATAAGATTTTGCATCGAGGGTGACCAAAGTGACGTGCCCTGTTGGTAAAATCCAAAGGGTAGATGAAATTAGACGTCACAAAGTCTAAATCTATATTTCGGATTCCAAAGTAATTAGTGTATAATAGTCTCTCCATATATGAACCCTCAAATGAGGACCTCTTCATTAGAAAGAAGAAAAGTAAGCATAGGCACTTTATTCCATTCTTATCAGGATAATTATTTGTTATGTGTGTGTGTCAATTTATTGGCACTGGTTTTAGTAAAGCAAAAGGCCAGTCTAATTTATTATTTTATTATAAAATTTTGTGGAACATAAATAGGCATACATACACAACTTATTTTTAGCCCTATTGCTATGTTTATTTGCTTGATTTATTTTTTTAAAATTTTTTTTTGCTTATGATTTGTTTGATTTTTTTTCTTATGCCTTTGTTTTTTTTATTTGTGCACTTTTTATTTTTAAAATTTTTTATTTTTTTTTCAAAACATTTTACTTTGTTTACAATTTTATGTTAGTTTATATAATAGTCTTCTCACCTCATTTTTTCACATGCTAATATTGTACCCAAACTAGCAGTCAAAGATAATATTTTAGCTATCCTTTCACAAAATTTTGATATAGCTGTCTCGTGAATACTGCATTCTAGTAAGCAATGTTGTAGTGTACCTGTTTCTCCACATTCACAGTTTTCATTTTCTGAAAGGCCTATTTTAAAATTTTTCTCAGGTGTTAAACAATGTCCCGATCTTATTCTAGTTAAAATTCTTATGAACGACCGATCGCTTTCTTTATGAAATCATGGCTTATGTTTTACTATAGGCTCAAACGCATTCTACTCCTATATTCCTGGTAATGTTTTTGTCAAGCATCTGTTAGTTTAGTTTTAGCCAGTTGTCACATATCTGATGTCGGAAGTTTGAAATAATCATGAATCTCGTTTCCTTCTTCTGTGGCCTTTTTCGCTAGTTCATCTACCATTTCCTTTTGGGGTATGCCAGCATGTCGTCTGATCCAAACTAACTGAATTTCTTCATTTAGGCTTTGGATTTCGTTACTTAATTTTAAGATGTCACCTATTATGTGATTTAGTTCTGAATTGGGTGTTATATTTTCCAGTTTTTCTATTGCACTTCTGCTGTCTGAAAATAGAACATATTTTTAATTGTGTTCATATCTACGGCAGTATTCTAATGCTTTTTTTTATTGCCATTAGTTCTGCGGTATAAATAGAGGTGTACTGGGGTAACAGATACATCTCTGAATATTTATCTTTTTCGTGATAGAATGGGAGTCCTATTTTATTATTCCTTTTTGATCCATCTGTAAATATCTTCTCAAAGTTGTCCTATTTTTCATTTACTTGTCCTGGTTGTTATATATTATAGTTTTTTTAATCGATAAACCAGTTATAACTCTCTATTATGAGTGGTAATCTTTTATTTTCCCAATATCTTGATTCTAGGCATACAATGAATAAGTTATGTATATTTTTTGGCCCTCATCTTGTTTACTATTAATTTTTAAAATTAACCTGTCACTTAGCATTGGTTTTCTGAGATGTAATGGTGGTTCTCCACACTCCGCTTCAAAAAACATTTATTGGAGAATTTTGTTTGACATTTAGTAAGGCGGCAAGGTAACCTATGACTAAAAGTATTTGTACCGACAAAGGAGTATGACAAATAAAATCTAGGTACGTTAAAGTGTCAAATTTAACAGAAAACTAAGATAATACCAACATTAACACCAACCTTCAAAGTGAAAGTTGTTTTTAGGATGGTTGCACTACTTTCATACAGTTTTGTCAAATTAGTCACACGAAAGATATTCCTGTACATAATCGAGTTGTTCTAGTGGTGTTCAAGAATACGGTTTTGAATTCTCATGAGCATATTTTTGGAAGAATACTTTCGTATGAGAAACTTTCCGTGTAAACTCGAAAATAGCACCCCCCATGCCTACTTCGACAACTCTATTGCAACTAGCGCTTCAGGTGGATGGGTTTGAAACCTCATTTTTTTATTCAAGGTCATTCTATAAACTTCCACTTCTATAGGTTTTGTTTTGTGACGTTGAGCCCGGCTGAACGCGCCCAATTTTGTGTGTCTCAGGTTTAGTATGAATTTTACAAATTTTACACATCGGCCAAATGGCATTAATGATTTCAAGTGGGTACGGACTAAAAACAAAATTAAATTTAAAAACAAAACTAAACTATTCCTTTTAATGACTTATTCCATTGTTATTTAACATTCAACAACCTCGTTGATAAATTTGTGGCCTTTAACCCTACTCTAAGTAACGAAATTAACAAGCATCCTGAAAGGACACCTAAACGCCCTCATAAATCACAATGAAAAAGAATCCATTTGTGTAATGTAAACGGGCCAAAGAAAAATATCTGATATTTCACGGTATTTAAGCGACAATACGCTGCGTACTTGCTCTAAAAGACCCTCAATTAAAATGATGAATCTCAACTTTTACCTAAGTCTTTCAACAAAAAGAGAAACCCCACCGTCATTTCATTGTAAATGTCAGTTAAGTAGTCAACCGCAACTTTGCTATCTCCCATCCAATGTTTTGGTTGATGTTAAACGTGGTTGGGACGACAAAATGCGGATTTTCATTTTTTTGGAGCTAAAAATTCCCCTAGTCGACTAGAGACACGACTTAACATTTGCTACTGAAGAAACAAAGAAAGGAAGACTAATTGGGAATCTTTTGTTCACAAGGGTTCATTAAAATTTTATCGGACAATTCATTACAGTAGACAGCTTAACCTATAATTTTTTTTATATAATAAGTAAAAACATCTGTAGGGTATCTAGCAAAGATGTCATTTTTTAACTTTCATAGTGATAAGCAGCTTAAGAAATAACTTTTTTATTGTTCTTGACGCCACTAGTACATAACTACTATAGGCATGTTTTAGGAAACGTTCATTTCCTGAGCCGGTAGCGGTTAACATAAACCTAACCTCACGACTATTTTGTCCGACCAACGAAAACGGTAAAGGCTCTTTCACATTTCACGGTTTTAATTGTGCGTTTAAAAATCGTACCGCTGTTGAAATGGATAAAGGCATGGGACCTTTCACATTATATGGCTACGGTTAAATGCCGGTACCGTCTCGTGCAACAGCCGTGCCTAGATAGAAGCCACTCGGGAGTGTTCGCCGAAGTGGCCTTCGTGACTTAATGCAAGCTTTAACATTGGACGGTTTTTTGTCGAACGACATTAACAGCGTATTTGCGGTTCAGTTTGTGTTTATTGTTTTAAGTGGAATTAAGAATGGATGATATTAATGCTAAAGTTTTAATAACCTTGGGCGAAGCAAGACTTTCCTCTCTCCTCTGATTTATTGGGTGCACCCAAAAAATGGGAACACGTGCAATTCTTTTTCGGCGACGATGAAGCAACCAGAAAACACAACGTTTTTTTCGTTTCATATTGTCGCACTAAACAAATGAAATAAACATATTGTGTAAAAATCCGTGGCAATGTGAAAACAACAATGTTCGCCGCAAAAACTCGAACGATTTTTAACCGCACGATTAAAACCGTGTGAAGTGAAAGAGGCGTAAAGCTCTTTGCACATTACACTATTTGGCCCGTGCGGGAAGGAAACGTACGAGTTTTAATCGTGTTCTGTTGGTTTTAACATTGAACGGTTTTAAATCGTTCAAAAGCAACATTTTCATCTGTTCTGTTGAAAGTATACCATCCATGGATCGTGAACAAATTATTGCATTGTGGTTACTTTATCGTCGTCGGAAAAGAAAAAGACGCAATCGCCTTTACTGGGTTCATCCAATTAATCAGATACGTGAGGAAGTTGGGATGTTCTACACTCTATTTAAAAAGACAGGTTTTGCTTCAACAAGCGAGATCAAAACTTCCGCGTCAATTGTGTCCATTATTCTTTGCAGCTGGAACGCACAAACTAAAACAAAATACAAACAAACTGTGCGCACTAGACATAGAACACACGACTAAAAATAGTCTAATATGAAAGCGTGCATTTGGTCACGTGGGACAATACGGTTCCCGTGTAGCTCCAGTGTCACTGAATTCTCAACTCCATGAAATTTCAGTCTGGTTGGCTTTTAAATAAAGCAGCACTTAATATAGAAAAAACTGTATAGATTACATTCAGAAACTATTGTTATAGTGTACCAGAAGACTAGCCTGTATAAATTTTTCCGGCAAGCTCTAATATATAGAGTAATGTAATAGCTATTTGTGTATCAAGAGCAGAAAGTAGTACTTTGGCAGTCGAGACAGAAAGTTGCCGCGCGACGCGTCAGCGGAGCGCGGCAATCTGTCGAGACTACCAAAGGACTTTCTGCTCGAAATACACACAAGATTTTTTCTACGATCACACCAAAATAAATTTTTTTTTTTTATTAAAAACGTGTTACATTCATTACAATATTGTTTATTTGACATATTAAGCTATTTGAAGACAAAAGATTAATTGTGTATGTTGTGTTGCCTACTTATGACAATTAAATAGACTTTATGATTTAAAGATTTATGATTTTATGGTTGTATGAATATTATAGTTCATTAAATAAATTACAACTTTTTAAAATTTTATTTGAACGGAATACAGAATGATAATAAAGAAACATACCTTTTACTTATTAACTAAATTAAAATTAAAGGTACAATTTTGGCAATTTTTTATGTTTATGCCTGAGGTAGATGTCTCTGAAAGGTTAGAAAATGTCAAATATTTTTGGTGGCAAGTATTAATGTTGATTCCAGATGTTGATGGCTCTGAAGGGTTACAAAACAGATAGGGTATTTTTTCTGACACTTGAGCTGAAACTTGACCAGATATTTTTTGAAAAGTTTCTATTTTATTGTTTATGGATTCATCAATATACCCTTCTGCCACATTACTGCTTTTCCATCCGCCATGTTTTTTTAGTTGAATTAAATCGGCTCCGCCATTTACTAATAAGCATATGTATGCCGGAAACAATGTCCTGTATAAGAATCAGGATTCGGCAAATTTAAATATTTGGCAATATCAGTAGGTACTTTACCAATCGTATTTAATCCTACTACCTGATTTGCGCATTTTCCTTTGGAATATCGGAAAAATAGGCGATTTTCTGAACTATTTTGGCATTGCTTTCTTATGCAAATATACTTTTTACAACAATTGTGAATATTCGACTCTGCTTTGTTTTCGAATCTGGAATATGAACAATCAAAAGGGATTCTTTGTCTTGAATATCATCTAATTTCATTTTTCCCAATTCATCTCTCCTACACGCACCAGCAAAACCCATAATTAAGACAACCTATAAAAAATTAAATTTAATATTTTTTGGAGACATAGAAATAATTCTTTATTACCATTTTCAATAAATAGTCTTCATCGGGTGCAATGCGAATAAATTCCTCCACCTGCTCCTTGGATAAAGTTAAAGATTTTTTTGCTTTTTAACCGACAGATTTTTTTTTAATAATGCAATTAATTTTGCATATTGACTAATGTCAATGTCGTTTTTTATTTTCAATGTTTGCCTTAGCATTGAATTCTTGGACCACAGGGTTGATGACTTTAATGTTGCTGATTTTTCCCCAAAATATGTTAATAACACATTTTCTGAATATCGTTTATTTTTTTTGGATCTGCATCAACTTATAAATAGAGTTTTTTGGCCGCCTCGACAATATCTGGCGGTGTATTTGAAAAATCAGTATCACTTGTATCCATTTTCCTTGTTTTTTTCAAGTACTTACTGACTTATAGT